>OX456523.1:59980560-60328060 GCA_949748255.1 Eustalomyia histrio | reverse complement strand
CTCACACAAAATCATCGTAAATAGAGGTTCATATATAAAAGTCTTCGTTCATTAGAGATTTGTTTAGTTTTTATTTAAATGACAAATATTTGTATGTGTTTTTTTGTTTGCGTATAAAAGGTGGAGATGAAAGAAAAGAATTTTAACACATGGATGTGTTTGTTATTCGTAAAATTCTACATACATATTAAATAAAGGGATTTTACGGAAAAAATTAGAGGTAGTCCTGGTTTTTTGGTAATATCTCAGCCATTTATTAACCGATCTGTCTGATTTTTAATAGCACACAGAAATGGATCACATGTAACAGAAATAAAAAACAATCAAGTCCTCATCATGTCTGGGTTCTTCGGAAAACCCATTTCAACACACAGACGGACAGACGGACAGATGGACATCGTTAAATCTTTTTCGCTCTTCATAAGGACCCAGAATATATATACTTAATAGGGTCTAAGATCAATATTGTAGAAATTACAAACGGAATGACAAACTTATATATGCCCTTCCACCTGTGGTGAAGGGTATAATAATATGATTATATGATCTAAAATCCTATTAAAATACCATTCAATTTTGGAAATTTTAAAAAACTCGGATTCGTTTTCCATTTTAATCAAATTTGTTTATTTTAATCAAGTGAATCAAAACTGGTTTCTGTAAGCTTTGAAAATTGACAATTCGAAAATTGTGGTGTACGTTAGTGTACTAATAAGGGTGTCACCGATAAGTGGATGAATATTAATGTTCTGAATACGCATTTTTTAAATATAAATTTCGAAACTTTTGGCTAAATAATTCTAAACTTTCCATGTTGATAATTGTATATGCTCTAAAAGGTAATTCTAGTTCAAATTTGAAATAGGGTAAAAAGAATTAGTGGACCAAAATATAAAACAAAATTTTTTGAAAAACTTTAGTACCAATTGATTTTGATTCCAAAACTATTGAACTTTTTCTTTACCAATATACATCAGCATCAACAATATTAAACGAGAAAGATCACGCCTACAGAACTACGTTCTTTACTGCTATAATTGGGTGTTGTAATTAAATTATTGTTGTATAAATCATACTCTGATAAGGGCCCCTATTTTTTGTTCTCTTATCTAGAATCATATACTATCTAGAAATTGATATTTCTCTCTTCTAATTACAATCATATTATTATCTGAATTAATAGAGATCATGTTAATAATAATCGAAATTATAGTTTCGCCAACTATAAATTCATCCTTGCTCGAAATATTGTGAGAAGTTGGTAGAAGCAGTCAAATAAAATAATATTAAACAAAAAGACTTAAAAAAAAGAAAAAAACATATTAGTATAAATTCTAACAGTGGGAGAAATAACACGGTCTACTCAAGAAATATGTGCAAAGTGTAGATTGTGAAGCAACTTTAAAAAAATCATTCTTTATAATTAAAAAAAAAAAAATGCATGATGTGTAGTCTGCGGCACGATCTTTATGATCGTTATATGATCCTAAATGATTACAAAATTTTCTGTAAGATCACAGTATCGGGAATATATTATGATTATCAGGATAATATCATGATCGTTAGGGTCATAATAATATCATTTTGGATGTCTTTTGAAATTGTATACCTCACAATATTTTTCTAAGTGCTGCAAACATATATTCCTATAATTTATTTTTAATTATAAATATATGAGTGATCGCTATAATTAATTAAATTATGAGGTCAATTAAATGTATAAGCTAATTATTTAATAAATATTTATATAAATTATTTTGAATAAAAAAGATGCATAGCTTTATAATCCAGGTTCAACAGAATGTTGGGAGAATAATATCGGTGCATTGTAACATATGATATGTAGGGCAATAATATTATACATAATATTCGGGTCATTTTACAATCAGAATGTGATAATTTATGAATCATATTATAATAAAAAAGGTAACACTATAAATGTCACAACTATTTAATAAAATGTTTGCCGTAATCATAAGCCCAAAAATAAATGATGCTCTTCGGATATAATTATCCCAGTCATATTTTTTATTTGCTTGAGGAACAAAATTTCTCCTCCAATTTTTTCTTCTTCTATTTATCTCAATAATACACATAGTTTGCGTGGTTTTGCTAAAAATATTTTTTATCCAGACACCCTAGTGTGCAAACATACCCAGCAACATTTTTTATAACAGATTACCTTTGAATCTATTCTGGAACAGGCTCTTACACCGATTCTGTGGAACATGTTCTAGATTCCCGGCAGTCAAAATGTAAGGTTTCACTGTCCCAGAACCAGTTCTATAACTGGTTTTAGAAGTTGTTATAGATCAACCTGTTCTAGTTTGAATGAAACCAATCTATTGCTAATGGGACATACTCCATATAAAAACAACCGGTTGTAGAACATAAATTAGAACCTATACTAATGCCAAATAAGTTGTTTCGCACCCAGTTCTTGTGATTCTTACTTTTTACTGGGTATGTATCAGTAACTGTTTATATACGATATACTATGTGTATAATATTTTTGGTAAATACAAAATATAAGTGGTATGCATAAGTAGAAGATTATATGCATGTTAACATTATATACGCTCCCTCGCTATGGAAATAAAAATATAACAAGTGTACGTTTAACAAAAAATTCATATTTTTTGGTTAGTAGGTTATCAATGCGAAAATCGCGTGCACAGCTTTAGGAGATTTTTATAATGGATTGTTATAGAAAAAAAAAACATATTGAATAACAAACGGAATTTCCACGTGCTTATATTTTTATTAATTTTCTTTAAGTAGCCGATTAGTAATAAACCTAAAAAGTCGTGCAATTTTAGGGTGGTCTGAATTATATATATAATATTTTAAATACAAATAATAAGTTTGCGATTTAATATATAAGCAAAACGGAACTATTGTGGAATAAGGTTAATAATTAAGTTAAAAATAAATAAAAAAGCGATAATAAATAAATAAAGCGATAATAAATAAATAAATAAATAAATAAATAAATAAATAAATAAATAAATAAATAAATAAATAAATAAATAAATAAATAAATAAATAAATAAGGGTGTCCCAAGAAGAACGCAATTTTTAAATCTGGCAACATTCAAAGTGTCATTGTTTGACATTTGAACAATTGTTAGCAAACGCTAGTAGAAGGTACGAGGTTAGTTAAAATGGAGCGCTACACGAATGAACAACGCATTCTCATTGTGAAATTGTTTTACCAAAATGGTGAAAGTTTTGAGGCTACAAGTTGCAAATTGCGATCAATTTGGGGTCACAATAATGCTCCAAAAGAGTCAATTGTAAAGAGATTAATGGATAAATTTGCCGAAACTGGGTCTGTTAGTGATGTAAAGACAACAACGCGCCATCGACCAGGTCGATCGACCGAAAATGTCGCAGCTGTACGTGATGATGTCGCTCAAACTCCATCCACCTCAATTTGACACCGAGCTCAGCAAATTGGTGTCTCCAAATCCACTTTGCAGCGAATTTTGACGAAAGATTTGCATCTTCATGCATACAAAGTTCAATTGACTCAGGAACTGAAGCCAGCTGACCATGGACAGCGAAGGGAGTTCGTTAATTGGGTATTGGAGAGACAACATGAAAATGCTGATTTTGCCGATAAAATCATCTTCAGTGACGAGGCCCATTTTCATCTTGATGGCTTCGTCAATAGGCAGAATTGTCGCATTCGGGGTGAGGAAAATCCTCGAGTGATTCACGAGAAGCAAATACATCCTCAACGTGTCACTGTGTGGTGTGGTTTTTGGGCTGGAGGAATCATTGGAACTTTTTTATGAAAATGAGGCAGGTCAAGCGCAAACAGTCAATGGTGTTCGGTATCGTGAAATGATAACCAGTTTTTTCTTGCCTAAAATTGAAGAAATGAATGTGGAGGGCATGTGGTTCCAACAAGACGGCGCCACATGTCATACAGCCAGAGAAACAATTCAATTGCTGTATCAGTCATTTCCCGGTCGTGTTATTTCGCGTTTTGGAGATCAGAATTGGCCGCCTAAAAGAGGAAATTGGACGCTGCATTAATGAAATACCGCAGCATTCATGCAAAACAGTCATTGAAAATTTCATTAAAAGATCGGGTGCATGCCAGCAAAGCCGCGGCGGCCATCTGCACGATATATTGTTCCATACATAACCTCATTCTGTCTACTTTACGATATAATAAAGTTTTTTTTAAATATCTGTGTTTTATTTAAAATTTAAAAATCTTATTTATCTTATAGAAGAATTGTTTTCGCATTGATTTAGGGGACATTGCAGCATTAAAATTTTTCCTTCAGGCTGTACGACTTCAAAACATTGAAATGTTTGCAGGGAACTTTTTAGTTTTTTTGTGAAAACTGCATTATAAAATAACATCAGCGCTGTTCTAAGTTTAGATACTTTTAATTAATAATGGATTTATAACAACACATGGAATTAAAATATTCGAAAAATTGCTGAATCCCAAAAAGAAGTGAATCACAGTTTTTTTTTTTTTTTTTGGTATTCGAAGTTGTATTCGAAATTTTTTTTCGAAATGTCAAATGAAGTCATTTGAATTGTTCTTTAAGTTGTGAAACATAAAATGTTTTGGAAATTAGTTAACAAAACACCTGGAGCATTCGTTTTAACTTATCTTGAAATTCGGCATGGAAAATATCATCAAGAAAATATTCGTCTACGATGACTGATAGAGGCAACAGATCCTTTGGCAACGCCCAAACTTCTGTAAGTTCTATATTTCGTTATTAATGCTATAAGTAATTTTTGTTTTAGTTTAAGATTCCGAAAGAATATGTTAAAAGTTATAGAAATTTTTTTAAAATAATTTATTTATGTATTGAATGTTATAGTAGAACAACAAAATTAATAAATTTTTCGAAAAATGGCCGATCAGAAAATATAATTTAAGAACCAAAAATTTGTAAATTATTTTTTAAAATTTCAACATTTAAGTATAAATGTTAAAAACCATTTTAAATTTTGATCTATAATTGTGTTTTTTTATAAGTTAATAAATATTTCTTAAGAAAAACCTGCATGTGATTTACTTTCACCAACTTTTTCTACACGAAATATTACACAAAATTTTTGTGGAGCAAAACATTCGGTATGTTTCATTTTAACGGTTGTAAAGTTGTTAATGAAAATGTGAAGGTACCTCTAAATTTTCCGTACAAAAAAAAAATACAATTTCATAATAGCGACTGTTAAAAAAATATTTTATAATATTTCTTCACCAGTTGCTTATATTCATCTCAAAAATTTTTACATCAAACATTTTTTTCCCCACTAAAATTTTTTTCACCCTAAAATTTTTTTTCACCTCATAATTTGCCTTCCTACACAAAATTTGTTTTCACAAGCAAAAACAGATTTTCAGCTCAAACAATTTTTTTAACTCCCTTATTTCACGTCAAAATTTGTTTACATTATATGTGTCCAAAGCACTAAAGAGGCCAGGGAAGACAAAATTTGTATATGTTTTTTTTTTTGGTACTGTTCACAAATGTACCATTTTATTTATGATATTTCTTATTTATTTTCGATTTATTTTTTTATTTATTTATGATATTTTTTTATTATATATTTGTGATATTATTTCTTTAAATGCTGTTTGATAGAAAATAATTTTTTCGCGGATGATTTAGTTGAAATGTTGTTTTGTGTCTAAAAAAGATATATATATATATATATATATATATATATATATATATATGCACGGCGCATTTTGCGGGGACGGTTTTTCGTTCCACAAGTTACTATGAAGACATTTTGGTTCTTTGGGGACTGTCCTTAAACAGTAACAAAATGTCTTCATAGTAACTTGTGGAACGAAAAACCGTCCCCGCAACATGTGCTGTGCACATATATATATATATATATACATATATATATATGTCATTTCTAAAGGAGAGGTTACATTATCTAATTTTCCATCTCATTTTACCTAAGGAAAATCTAATTAAAAAGCATATGAGTGATGCGCTTCTCAAAAAAATCTCGTTGGTAAACCGCTGTGGATTTACACCATTAGGTCCAAATAGTATGCAATCAGGTGAAAACCGCTGATTTTCAAATCAATCTTTGTAATTTATTGTTTTTGAAAAATTTTATTTTTTTATAATCGCTCTCTAAGTATGTAAGTTAAATATGTATGTGCGAGGTCAACAAAAATGTTTAACACTTTTTGTTTTTAAACATTGTGTCTGAAAGTATTCAAAGATCAAATAAAAATGACACAAAAAATTTATTAAATTTTTAAATATTTTGTTGACATAATTATCTAAACTTTGGTTAATCATTACCTTCTTAGGGTATGGGTGAAGGGGTATTAAAAGATTCGGCACAGCCTAATTTTTTATACGGATTCGGAACTAATAACAGCACTGATTATCTGAAATATTATCTTAAAGAAAATTTCCCATTATATCAACAACATAATACTTTCACCAATTAGTATCCTAAAACACAAACTCACACTGTTTCCAATTATCATTAAGGAAATATGTTGTATCCGTTTGAACCTCCTTAAAACATTAACTAATGTTGTATTCCAATAACAAATTTCGTGTGCCCACACTTTTTTTTTGGATTTTCTCTATTTCAATATGCCAACATAATACTTTTGAAAAAAAAAACAACCTTCGAACCATATAATTGGCTTTATATATAGAAACTTTTTTGTGTGTGTTTTTTTATCAGTTAATTTGTTTTCCTAATGCCTACCGTGCCATAATACAGAAAACCGTAAATAGAAAATTAAACAACATACAACAGAATTTGTTTTTTTTTAGCCAAGTAACTGTTTCTAATTAAAAACACCTGCTTTTATGTTTTTCTTATTTTCCATTTGAACAATCAAAATCTGCCGAATGACTGGCTGTATGTTTTTAGTCCACAAACATGAAAAAGCCCTGAAAAAGACTTGAAAGCAAAAACATGAAATAATTGTAGAACAAAACCAAATATACATAGAAATCCATAAGAAGAATACACTCTAAATTTGTTGTTTTTTTTGGTATCTAAACGACAGGAAGTTAGAAATAAGTGTTTTTTTTTCGGAAAAGAAAAAAAAAAAACAAACAATGTAAACCTTTATCAGAGCAACATTTTGTGTACAAACATGTTAACAGGGCTAAAAGAATGGTCGATAAAGTAAAATAATTAAGAATATGTTTGGTGGCAAATAAAAAAATCGTCAAATTTTAGAAATTGTTTGAGGTATTTTGTTTTAACCATCTGTAATTGAGATTTCAACACCACAAGCTTTTTAATTAAATACTCTCAAATAGACAGACCTTAAAAAATGTAATTTCTTAATTAAATTTAAAAACCCCCTTTTTGTAACAAATCAATTTCAGAAATTTGTTTATTGATTAAGTTGTTCGTTTCCTTTATTCAACCAATATCTAATTTAAATTAGTACAAAAATTAAAGTCGGGCATGTTGACTATAAGTTACTCTACACCAAGTAAAATTTCGATTCTATTCCGAAAAGTGGTGTAAATTGAGGGAAGGAACCTGACTTGTGTTATAAAAATGTGCATTTTAGTGAATTTGTAGAAGATGATGTACATGGGAGCTAAATACAAATATGGTCTAAATTTCTTTGAATTTGTCACAAATAATATTCACAAAACAAATTTCAATCAAATATCAACTTTTTTATGTACCTAAATACATTATAGCAAGTTTCTGTGGAAGATAGGTCTGAATATGGACAGGTTTTAGGGAAATTTAATAAAATTCCTCTCTGGGCCAATAGAAACTTATCCACCAAATTTAATTCATATATACATATATTGTAAATCTGTAGCTTAATTACAAAGTTTTCATGGCACTCGAATATTCGGAAGGATTGACATCATTAAATCTAGTCAGAAAGTGATTCTGAGGTGTGTCTATCTCCGCTACTTTCAGTGGTTACAAACATCAGCACAAGTTAGTGGTATAAAAAATTATAGTCGGATATGCTAATTATATGTTACCCTACATCACTGTAAAATTTAGGTCATATTCTGGGAAGCGCATCCACTTTCGCAATGGAATTTCAATTAACGGGACAATAACTATAGTTATTATAATATTTAAAATAAATATATTTAATAAAATTTGTAATAACATTATACAAAAAAAAAAAATAAATTCTAAATTCGTCTGTACCTAATCTTTGAATACTCTCCACATATGTCCTAAGAAGACAATGGTTTACCAAATTATAGGTAATGCGTAGACGATTTTTTCGGTAAAATTTTATTGTACCATTGGGATGCACTTTCAGACACAATTATTTAAAACAACATACATGGGACTAAGTACCAATTCCAATACTAATGCATAATGGTTTTTCATTTCAATCAATCCAATAACTGATTTTTCAATCAATATAAATAGTTTGTTTATGCATTTGTGCTATATCATTATCATTAGTAATGAATTTTTTTCATTTGTACTGTTCTCAACTAATAGTAATGAAATTTCAATGGCAATGAAAAATTCCCAAGTATGTTAAACAAAAATTTGCTATATTTCTCAACATAATCTTCTTTTCGATCGATAAACTATTTCCAGCGATATTCAATAACCTCGACAGCCTGTTTATAGTAAAAACTGTCTACCTCCTTAAAATAGCCATCAAAAGCAGACTTCACCTCTTCATTGTTGGCAAATCATTTACCACCGAGGGAATATTTGCAAGTTTTGAAATTGAAAATAATCAGAGGGAGCTAAATCTGATAATAAGGTGCGCGAAAAAGCTATTCGAAGTATAATTAATTTGATTTGGTACATCGTCTTAAAGAAGCAACACTTCGTTTTCGCCAAATTTATTGCATAATTTCTTCACTTTGCCGCAGCAATAAGTGAGCATAATGCTCGCCGTTGATTTTATTATTTCCTCTTTGAATACAAGTAATAAAAGTTATCCCACGCGCATCTTAAGAAACAGACTCCATGGCCTCGCCTGCAGATGGAACTGTGTTCGCCATCTATGGATATGATTCTCCCATTTCAGTTTTTGTTTCTTTGTCTCAGGTATGAAGTGGTGGAATAATGACTTATCCGTAACTACGAAAATCTCGATTTTTTTTGCGGTGAAACGTCGTCGCACGCTTTATTGAAACATTTTTATGAAGCTGGTTTTGTTTTATTGTAAGCAAACGCGGCACCCATCTTGCGCACAGCTTTTTCATCTTCAAATTTTCGGTCAATATGCAATCTTAGCACTTTTAAAATGTCTATCATAAAATGTCAGTAAGCTCAAACATCTTCAACCGACGATAATCCAATACCATTTTGTGGATTTTCTTAACAGTTTCTCTGCATGAACACCTCAATACGTCGACCACTACGGTGTTTGCAGCAGTTACGTTTAAACTATGCCAATCAATATTTTATAGACGTAAACGAAGGAGATGACTTCCCCAGATTTGAATCTAGCTCCGCATTAATAAATGAAAGTATTGAATAACATAACGGTGACCAATTTTTTCTATGTTTATATTTTTGGTGGCTTAAAAACAAAATAAAAAAACAAAAAACTAAGCAACTTAAAACATATGTTTTATAAGGTTGCCACTATTTGGGCCTGGAACTATTTGGAAATAAGACTACGAATATAATGTAGTGTGTGGAAATACTAAAAACCTACAAATTCTAAATATTTCCGATATCTACAATGTTATCGAAAGTAAAATTTATATGTGGTATTAGAAATAACATACGATGGGGGACCAATAAGTCCATGCTGTCATCAAGTACCACCTCTTAATAGACTACTATCAAATTTTGAGCCAGTTTCGTCATTTACATCGCGTTTAACAGTTATTCAAAACATACAACCTCGTGGCTTTTTTTTTTTAAATGGGAAAAGTGAATTTCGAGTGCTGATTAAACATAATTTTTTGCGAAAAAAACCGTCAATCAAACCTAGGAAAAACTTGATAAATACTATGAGGACTCTGCTCCATCGACTTCAATGGTAAAAAAGTGGTTTACTGACTTTCGTTGTGGCCTTACAAGCACGGAAAATGCCGAGCGTTCTGGACTCCTAGTTGAGGTCTCTACACCCAAAACAATTGAAAAAATTCACGATATGGTGTTGTCCGATCGAAGATTGAATGTGCGATAGACTGTGGAAGACATAGGCATCTCACATGGCTCAGTTGTTTCAATTTTGATCGATCATTTGGGTATGAGAAAGCTTTGCGCAAGATGGATGCCGCGTTTGCTTACAATCGACCACCAACGGAATCGTGTGATTGCTTAGTTTTCATGGCAAAAATCCATGATGTAGATTACGAATTGAACACTCATTCGCATTATTCTCCGGATTTAGCCCTCAGTGACTATTTCCTATTTCCAAACCTAAAGAAATGCCTCGGTGGAAAGAGATTTAGCTCCAACGATGAAATTATTGATCAAACAAATGCCTATTTGATGGACCTTGAAAAATCCTTTTATTTGGAAGGGATACAAAAATTGGAGAAACGTTGGACTAAATGTATTGAGCTAAAAAGAGATTATGTTGAAAAATATTTTTTTTTTGCAAAAATCTGTGTTTCATTTAAAAAGTCACGGACTTATTTACCTACTCTCGTATATTTAATATTTAACTTTTTTAGGCACAAAAGTACATTTGAGGTTCTAAATGTACTAAAGTATCAACTATATCATCCCTCAAATAATTATTTTCTAGCAGACAGCATATAAATGAAATTATATCACACAAGTTGTCGTAACAAATAAAAAATTAAAAAGGGAACATTTATGAATAGTACCAGATGAGTCAAAGGAGCACCATTGTACTTTTTTAGGCATTAATGGTACCACAAAATGTACTTAAGCACAAACTTCATTATCCCTTTCTTCTACGGTGTTTTTGATACAAATAATGTAAAAAAATTCCAAGTGAAATTAAAAACGTGAAAAATCGTTTGAGGCAAACATTTTTTTTTGATGTAAAAACTATTTTTGTGTTGCTAATAAATATTTGAGGTGGAAAAAAATGTTTGTGGTAAAAAAAATTAAGTGGTGAAAAAAAAACTTTTGAGGTGAACATAAAATATTATCCACTTCTAAGTGACTGGTGAAAAAATACCAGTCGCTACTATGAAATTATTCTAAATAAACCAATTTGTTTGAAAATTCTAGAGGTATTTTCGGATTTTCACTCACAACTTTTTAATCTCTTGAACAATTTTGCTCATTCTCAATACAAAACTTTTCAGAGAGATAACCATTACGCTAGGTAGAAATGGGCGACTCCGCTAGCGCAGGCGCCATTTCAACAGACGGACAGACATACGGACATCGTTAAATCGGCTTAAAATCCACCGAACATTTTTTTCACCAGAAATTTATTCACTTAAAATTTGCTTATAGCCTTAAAAAACTTTTCCTCCTCAAACAAATTTCAAATATCACATCCAAACCTGTTTTTGACCACATCAATTTTTTCACCTCGACAGTGTTTTCGCAATTTAAAACGAAAATTTAATGATTTTACTTCTTTAAATTATAAATGTTTTTGGCTGGCGTATTCTAATACAATTCAAAATACTTCAATCTTATAAGTTAGAGCAAAATGAAGATATTTACATTTCATTATCCCTGCTTAGGGTCAAAAGTCAAATTTTTTTATAACAGGTTTTTTTAACCGCATATTTATGAAGCTACTTGATATTATTTTGCTGGGTCTAAGAATAATATTCATAATTAAATTCCATAACGTTGGGATCGATTTTGACTTTTGTTAAAATAAATACACATTTTAAATTCGAATTCAGCGCAACAATGTTTCATAGAAAATGTGTGTTGCAATAGCGGGCTTTTTGGCTGTTGTACAGTGTTATTTTATGAAAATTGTTAAACTTATCGAATAACGATTAATCGATTGATTACTCTAGTATAAATGCCTATGGGATTTATGGAATATATTAGAATTATTTTCAAAGTTTTTGCTAAATATGTAGGATGGTATCAGTTCTAATCTCTTGATAAATTAAAAAAGTTTGAAAAAGTTTATAACAAAAATATTTATGCAAAATTTGTTTTTTATCTTTACAGGTGCGAGCCACAAGCAACAAAAGAAAAATAAATAACATAATAAAAAAAATTGAAATACATTTAAAAGGTAGCATTATACAGATTAAAAAATAAATCTAAAAATATATAAAAAAGTAAAAAGTTTTAAAGATAAAATACAAATAATGTAAAGTAAAATATATATATAACAATATGATAAATATTTAAATAACTGGATTAAATTATAATTAATTAAATTTTTAAAATAAACAAGTGCATAAAAAAATCTTTTTTTATCTAAATATTAAATAAATATAAATTAAAAAAAAAAAACATTTAAAAAATAGAACAAAAAAAAAGCATGTAAATATTAATTAAATATTTAACAAGCCATCATATAAAAATATCTAACGATACATATCAATTTTAGTCTGATTTTTATTTACAATATATAAATAATACTTCGTTTTTGAATTAAACAAATTTAAAAAAAATATATATCTAATTAAATAACTTTTGTGGAAAACATATCAGTGAAATTTGTAACACAAAAAAAGTATATATATGTATAAATATAGGAAAAATAACTTTAAATATGGTATACAATTATTGTTCAATAACTAAAAATTATGATAAGTAAATAAAACTAAATCCTTTTTAATAACACAAATTAAAAGCAATATTTACAATATTACATTTACAAATTATCAATTACTATAATTAAATCACAAACAAAATTTATCAAATTCAAATTATTAAATAATATAAAAATTTTATAATTAATTACTGTGTTTCAAAAAATTATTTATTAAAAAAAATATATAATTACTAGTTCCTTTTATTACTTTATACACTCTACTACTATTAATCTTTAACATCTGTTCTAAAATCCTATTGTAATCTGCTTGTCATCTTTAAAGTGGATTATATTTGTGACAAGTAAGAAATAATTATCTTTTGTATAAAATATCTTAAAGAGCATACAAACACAACCATATAAAATCATTACGATTTGTAATATCTACCATCATTATCAAACTACGGTATATTACGAATAATCACTAAAGTAATCAATTTAAATCATTATGACTCAATATCACGGATTAAAATTGACGTCATGTTTAACACACGCAAATTAATCTATCAGCAATACTGAACACATTCTCACACAAACATTAACAGACAGGCATTAATTTAATGGAAAATATTATGAAGACTACGACTGCCTAAGGATAAAATATCATCATACCCGTACTATAGAATCAAGTGAATTAATAAAATAAAATAATAAAGGTGAGTAGTGGAATATTTTTTTAATTTAATTAAGGTCGCAGTATAGAAAATAGTTACTATTGTGGTTTATTAAAATATTCTAATTATACGGTGCTACATTGTAGATGTACATTAGAGTGGGTCAATTATTTTCTCGATCAAGCGGTTGTCAAAATCATAATTCACGACGAATTCTAAGAAGGTTTGTTCAAGAAACCATGGGTCTCAAATCAGAATCAAGCTAAAATTTTATTGAGTCTTCTAAGAAAAGTAATTTTTCGATGATTTTCAATATATTTGTATACACCCAGAGAAAATATAAAATGCAATTAGATCAAACCCATTAAGATTTATTTGTGAATATTTAATTTTATTTGGAATAATATAAAATTCATTAGTAAAGTAAAAATTTTGTATTGAGAAGTAAAAAAAGAGAAAAGAAACTAAAAATCATTCATATTTTTCAATTATTGGTATTACCAATCAACTTTAAAAATGAATTCGTTAGTAGTTATTAGTGCGGTGGAAGCAACCATTTATTTAGTGAATATATTAAAAATTTGGTACAATCTATCAAATTTATTAAAAATTGTCGATATTCAAAAGTAGCAACTACAAGTACGGTTATTCTGAACAAATATATATCGCTTAATTAGGGTTTCGTTAGAAGCAACCGAATTGTGGATTGTGTTGATAATAGACGTCACTAAAGACTCCGAGTTCAAATCCCAGAAATGGCAAACATTAAAAAAATTATTTTTTTAATTAAAATAAAATATTTAAAAGTTTAAATGGCAAATATATTAAAGAAAATTAAAATTAGTTGTAGTGCAGTAAGCAAGAGTGTGAACTATGAATCTGATTGCCCAGGTTCGATACCGGAAATGTCTAAATATAAAATTTTTTTAAAATAAAATTTTGTGGAACGTAATAATGTTTCTGTGGAATATAAATATTAAATTGGACAACTTAATATTGGCTTCCACAACTGAACATATAATTTAATATGAAAACAGTTGTCGTAACCGCCAGAATTCGATTGGCAACAAATTTAATGGCCACAACTGACCATATTTAAAAAAAATGTAAAATACGAAAACTTTCTTGATTTTGATTTTAGACCCATGGCAAACATACTTATAATTCGTTGTAGATTACGATTTCGACAACCGCTTGGTGAATTTTTTTTAATCCATACAAATTGACCCACTCTAATGTATATACTTAAAAAGCGACCTTGTGTAATTTGTAGGGTTGGCTGAGTACAAGCTTTAGAAATTGAAATATACCCTTAAAACCTGAAGTTACCCAGCAAACCAAACTGAATGTCATGCTTTACAAATCACTTCTCTCATTACTTTTAAAGTAACTGGTAGTGTAATTTTACAGTTTTTTTAAGTAATTTGGAACAACTTCAAAAACATCACTTTTTTCATTGCTTTTTTTGAAACAACATCCGAAAAAATAACTTAGTTATTGCTTCTAAAGCATTATAAATCTAAAAGTGATCGTAAAAAACGATTTTTGAACAAACATTTAATCCCGAGTTCAAATTCTGGCGGAACCAATTTGTTTTAATAATCAGAAAAAAAAAACATGGTAAAAATCTAGTATTTTGTATAAGAAATTTTTTCGTACGAAAAATATTTTTTTTTTTATAAAAAATTATTTTATTAACAAGTTTACTCTTTTTTTTTTACAAGATTGTTGTTATTTTACAAGAAATAAATTAATAAACTTATTTAAAAAATATATATTGTTGTTTTTTTTTCAAAATAATTAAAAAATATAAAATCTTTTTATAGAATCTTTTTGACAATGAAGTTTTATGACAATAAATTGATAAGTGTAATGTTATAATGTTATATTTTTAAGACATTTTCGCAAATAAAAGCCCCCCAGGAGAAAATAATTATTTATATGTATTATCAATTAAACATGGGTGAGTGAACAGATAATTTTTTTTGTATAAAAACAAGCGAGTATTATGACTGTAAATGTTAAAGTCATGATTTATGATTATTTACTGATTGCTGATTTTATAGTTTCATAATTATAATATTTTTTTAATAGCCAGAATTTTTATTACCACTGTATGGTTACAGCCAATTATGTTATAAAATAGAAAGTGACAATCTTGAATTAATAAAATATTTACTATAATACATAATAATGATAGCGGTCATGTTGTTGGTTAGAACCTACATATCTATAAGCCAATAACTTACTTGTGTTAACCATACCTGAATGCAGCAATCATAATATGGAAGCAGTGATTATGTCCCAACCGTGTATTTGCTCTACGTGTATGTAAAGGGTGTCCCAAGAGTAACGCAATTTTTAAATCTGGCAACATTCGAAGTGTCATTGTTTGACATTTGAACAATTGTAATTGTTTGCTAGTAGAAGGTACGAGGTTAGTAAAAATGGAGCGCTACACGAATGAACAATGCATTCTCATTATGAAATTGTTTTACCAAAATGGTGAAAGTTTTGCGGCTACAGTTCGCAAATTGCGATCAATTTGGGGTCACAATAATGCTCCAAAAGAGACAACTGTAAAGAGATTAATGGATAAATTTGCCGAAACTGGGTCTGTTTGTGATGTAAAGACAACAACGCGCCATCGACCAGGTCGATCGACCGAAAATGTCGAAGCTGTACGTGATGATGTCGCTCAAACTCCATCCACCTCAATTCGACACCGAGCTCAGCAAATTGGTGTCTCCAAATCCACTTTTCAGCGAATTTTGACGAAAGATTTGCATCTTCATGCATACAAAGTTCAATTGACTCAGGAACTGAAGCCAGCTGACCAGCGAAGGGAGTTCGTTAATTGGGTATTGGAGAGACAACATGAAAATGCTGATTTTGCCGATAAAATCATCTTCAGTGACGAGGCCCATTTTCATCTTGATGGCTTCGTCAATAGGCAAAATTGTCGCATTTGGGGTGAGGAAAATCCTCGAGTGATTCACGAGAAGCAAATGCACCCTCAACGTGTCACTGTGTGGTGTGGTTTTTGGGCTGGAGGAATCATTGGCAGGTCAAGCGCAAACAGTCAATGGTGTTCGGTATCGTGAAATGATAACCAGTTTTTTCTTGCCTAGAATTGAAGAAATGAATGTGGAGGGCATGTGGTTCCAACAAGACGGCGCCACATGTCATACAGCCAGAGAAACAATTCAATTGCTGCATCAGTCATTTCCCGGTCGTGTTATTTCGCGTTTTGGAGATCAGAATTGGCCGCCTAGATCGTGCGATTTAACACCATTAGATTTTTTTTCTTTGGGGTTTTTTGAAGTCGATGGTTTACGCGAATAAGCCGACGACGACTCAAGCCTTAAAAGAGGAAATTGGACGCTGCATTAATGAAATACCGCAGCATTCATGCAAAACCGTCATTAAAAATTTCATTAAAAGATCGCGTGCATGCCAGCAAAGCCGCGGCGGCCATCTGCACGATATATTGTTCCATACATAACCTCATTCTGTCTACTTTACGATATAATAAAGTTTCACAATTTTTTTAAATATCTGTGTTTTATTTAAAATTTAAAAATTGCGTTCTTCTTGGGACACCCTTTAGTAGTTTGCCATTCTGTTTGTAATACAGATATAGATCTAAGACCCTCGCCGTTGAAATGGAGAGCACAGCGCGAAACAGATTCGTGCTGACAACCGAATTTATAGCCAATAGAATGGTTCGGTTGTGCTGACCGAATTTTTCGGTTGTGACAATAGAAAACCAATTGAGACATAAGTAATTTGATTGTGACAACAGTATTTCTGTTGGCTTAATAACAATTCAGTAGTAACAACCGATAAATTCGGTTGCTGCAACTGAACCATTCGATTGACAACAAATTCGGTTGTCAACACGAATCTGTTTTTTGGGTGTGGGGTTAATCGTTTTTATTCAGACTGTTCGTTATTCTCCCGAGTAGTTTGAAATTGCAACGTCATTCCTCAAATTTTTTTTTCAATACAAACATGTTTTTTACCGTTTCAACTTTTTTTATTTGATTTTTTTTGTTAGGAAAATACTGTGGCGGCTATAAATACATTCGGTAAAGCCAAATTTAATGTTTTTACTTAATAATTTTTAAGTTCGTTTTTTACGAATTTTATATCTATATATCGATGCAATTTTTAATAAAAGAGGCAACATTTATTAAGTTTTTTCCTTCTCCTATCAAGTAACAAAATTCGAGTTAGGGCCTTTTTATATTAAGCCGTCGATATATTTATTTATTTATTTTTATTTATTGAATTCATTAAACTAACCGAGCCCATAGGGCCATATATGGTCAGTAAGCTAACACAAATATAAATATCTTAAAAAAAAACTAAAAGATAAAATTAAGCTTAACAAAATAAGTAAACACTTAAATTTATATAAAGGCTGTTATGTTGTACAAAAAAAATTGTAAAATTCAAAAATATATAAGGCACAAAAATTAGGAAATCGTCAATTGAGCATGTTCCAAAAGTTTGCGTCTAAAACAATTTACAGAAAAAGAAAAAGATTTAAGTTCATCAGGCAAATGGTTCCAAATTCTCGAAGCTCTCACTTGAAAAGAGAGTTCATGACAAGTAAGTCTCATAAGAGGATACACTATCTGTTGGTTTCTTAAAAAAGGAGAAAACAAAAATTGACTACGTAAATACTCGGGGCAATTAAATTTCATAATTTTATAAAAATGCAACATAATTCGAGTATCAAGAAAGCTTTTAAAATCACACCCTAAAAAGTCAACAACATAATTTGAAATAGGCGTTCGAATCCTCACACAATACACAAAACGAACTACTTTATTAAGAAGAAGTTTAAGTTTCCTTAGTTCTCCATCTGAAGTTCCAGTAAAAACTTCAGCACAATACAACATGTTCGACATTAGCAAAGCATGTGCAATACGCTTCCTAACAGACAAAGGGAGATAAAGATTTAAGGAGTATAATCGTCTTAATGTGAAATTTATCTTGGAGGATAACAAGTTTATATGTTGATCAAAGTGGAGATTAGAATCAAGCATGACCCCAAGGCATTTCATAGTATCAACAAAGTTCACTGGAACATCATTAATCATTATATTCAAATTTACAACAGAAGTAGGTGATTTAAAGAGCATAGCCTTTGTCTTAAAAGGGTTTATGCAAAGATTACTATTAGACATCCAAGAAACAACATCAGTCAACAACTGATTAATAGACAGTTCAAAAACACCAAGAAATTGGCGATCACCTGAAAAAAATAGCTGAATATCATCAGCAAAAACAAAAGCCTCACAAGGAGAACCATCAATGATGGAAAAAAAATCATTTATATATAATATAAACAGTAACGGCCCTAAAACTGATCCCTGAGGGACCCCACTTGTCACAGGCATCCATTCAGAATCAACACTTTTCAGATGAGTAAACTGCCTTCTTCCAGTCAAATAAGAAAAAACTAAATGGCAAGCCATTCGAGAAAATCCAAAGAAATTACAAAGTTTATGAATTAAAATGGATGGACTAACACAATCAAAGGCTTTAGACAAATCTAATGATAATAAAACACCTACTTGACGAGCATCTAACGTTCTTCTAATGGAATCAGTAAGACCTAATAAAAGAGAAGATGTGTTGTAGCCTTTACGAAACCCACACTGAAAAGAATTAATTAGGCTTTTGGTATCTAAGTATTCAATCATCTGTTTCTTTAAAACATGTTCAAAAATCTTAGACAAAATGGGGACAATAGAAATTGGTCTAAATTCATTGTTGCAATTAACAGAACCTTTTTTGGCAATCGGAATTACTTTGGCTACTTTCCAGTCATCAGGAAATACAGAACAAGTTAAAATATTGTTTATAAGACACAATAGTTGCATACTAATAAGTGGATAAATCAATTTAATAAACCTCAAAGGTAAACCGTCTGGACCACAAGCATTAGATTTAATAGAATCCAAAGCAAAAGTCAGGTCATTATAGTCAATATTCCGAAAAGAAAAACCACAGACATCAAAATGCAAATTGTTATAAAAAGGATTGAAATTGTCAATTGTTCTATGAAGTAGAAAACTTTTATTAAGTTCATCAGGATTAAAATCAACTAACGATTCGCTCGCATCAACACCTCCACTAGAACGAATGATGTTCCACATACCCCTGGTATCTAAGTTACCAAATTTGGCAATATAAAAATTCCTCTTGGCATTACGAATAAAAGTTTTGCTCCTGTTCCTCAACCTACAATAAATCCTCCAATTCTCATTGGAAGGCGTCCGAAGATAAGCCCTGTAAGCCAAGTCCCTGAGCGAAAGATTGTACTTGATTTCGGATGAATTAAACCAGTTCTCACTAACTTTACGAATCTTACATCTCTTTACAGGGACAAGCGAGTGTAAACTATTAATACAATCCATCAAGGAGCGCAATTGAAAATTTACATTTGGAACATTATAAAAATTAGAAAAATCATATTGAAGAACCACTTCCTCTAAGATAGACAAATCAAAGTTATTATAATCTTTAAATTCAATAAAACTGTCAACACGAGATACAAATAAAGAAACTTTAATAAAAATAAAGGAATGATCAGATAAAGACGGGCACTGCATCTGATCTGACAAACAGACAGATATAGAGGGACTTATAAGAAAATAATCTAATAATGAAGACGAAGAATTCGCAATATCAAAATGAGTCGGTAAAGTGTTATGTACGCAACGTAAACTCAATCTTTGACATGTAGAATGTACTAGATGTGAAAAATTTATATTAAAAAGATTTAAATTGAAGTCACCCATAATAACAATGTCCGAATATTTAACCAGAAGTTGACCCAATCTATCTTCCATAATTTGAATGTTTTCGATATTCTTATTCGGAAGATAAACTACACCGACCAACAACTTAGATTCATTAGTATTAATTTCAATAAAAATAGACTCAAATTTTCCGAAGTCATCAGATCTATAAATAACCTTAGCCTTTAATTTATCCAAAACATAAAGGCCAACACCACCTCCTCTACGCACAGGTCTATCATTCCTTAAGAAAGAATAACCTGGAATAGCCACCACATCAGAAGATATAAACGGGGGAAGCCAAGTTTCACTAACTCCAATTATATCTAAAAAAACACCTCCTAGAACATGTTTAATTTCATCAAGTTTAGTAGATGAAGCAGTTGAAAAGCTACGAATGTTAAAATGACCAATTCTCAAATCGTTAGCTGAATTACCTAATGTTTTACGCAAATATGAATTATCATGTACAACCGGGCCCAAATTAACATTAACAGCCATAATAAAAATTTAAGTACATATAAGAATAAAAATATATATAAGTATAATTACGTAAGCAGTTTTAAACCAAAAAAAATAATAAAAGAATTTAATTAAGCATTCAGTTACTGTAAATTAAAAAAGAAAATTTAAAGCAAAAAAAAAATCAAATTAAGAATTAATTATGTAAAGAAAATTGTGAGGCCAGGAAGAAACAAAAAAACATAATTACCATATATAAAAAAATCATAAAAAGAACCAGATTGGAAGAAAATACAGATTAAGGTAAATATATTTGAAATAAATCATACACAAAAATACAATCTCAAATAAAAATATAAAAATATGTTCTCACTGGCAAGGTTATTCAAAATAAAGAAAATTATAATTATCATAATTCATAAATTAGCAATAAAAAAAAATAAACTAAAGTTTACATTATCAAGAACCCACTTATGATGTGAGCCAAAGCAAGCAAACATTATTAAAAATATAAGTTTTCATAATGAAGTCCCACAAAGGTTAAAAAACTACACGGCTATCAAAAATCGTGCGCTTCACTAAGAAGCAAAAACAAAATATTAAAAGTAAAGAAACAACAAACATAGCAATGCAGAAAAAAACCATGCAAAACCAGAATATGAAAACTTAAAAAATAAAAAAAAAAAAGATATAATAATTAATCCAAAATCACAGCATCAACTGCCGAACCCGAACCATCAACCTCATGCAGAAAGGTAGAGCACTGCTGCATATCCCAAACTTTAAAGGATTTATCATTAAAAGTAATCCTGACTTTAGGTATATCAGTATTAATATGGGTAAATTTCACAATTAGTTCCTTATTTTTTAAGTCACGGCATAAATTAACAAGCCTGTTCGCATTAGGCGTAGGGTGATCACTTAGGATAATACGTTCCTTGATTTCAACTTTCTTCTTATTCTTATCAGAGAAAGCACACTCAATAACATCTTTCAAGTATATAAATTTTTTATCAGCATTAAATTTAAAATAATTGCCCATAATGGTGTCCCTGAGATAAATAGAGTTAAGTTTAACTAAAATTTTTCTCCCACTAGCAAAGTAGCAACAGTGTTGTATGTCAGCCTGCTGAAGTGAAACACCATAAAATGAAGCAATTTTGATAACAGGTTCCCTAAGATTTTTAATTGCAACAGGAAGTCCACCAATAATAAAGTCACAGCGATTTAAACGTCTTTGCAGAATATTATTAAAACGCACTAACTCCTCCATCTTATTATTAGTCGCAATCTGAAGCTGATGAACATTATGTTGACAATCTTTAATATCAGATTTAACCAAATTCAAATCTGAAGAGATATCATTGCGGACCCTTTCCACCATATCACCAACCTTAACCTCAAATAACTTGGTAAAGTTTAACATTTGTGTTTCCATTTGAGATTTTTGCTGTTGAAATTGTTGTTCCATTTGAGATTTTTGCTGAAGAAATTGTTGATCCATTTTAATACAAATATCATTAAGGCCTTTTTTAAGTTGTACCTCAATATTGGAACTACTTAACTCAGCTACCTTCCTTGGGTTAGCAGTACACTCTTTACAACAGTACTTAAACATTTTGTTATCAGCCAAAAACCTTATCTGATCATCATTAACACCATCACACGCAGGGTGGAAGTAATAACCACAATCACAGCAACTAATACTAAGAGTGCTTTTAGTCACAGATTTTTCACAGACAGGGCAAACTTCTTTCTTTTTAGAACCCATGAGTATTTACTAACTTTATAAAATCCAAATATCAGCAAATGGCGGCTTACACAGTTTGGCAACAACAGGTAAATTAAGCAAAAGGTTAAGAATTATAGCTAATTCATAACCAAACTTAAACGTTTGATAAAATAATAATGAAATTATAAAAATAAGATAATTATTCTTAAAATTGACCACCTATTAAAATTAATTAAAAATTTTCTAGAAAAATTTACAGCAACGAAAAAAAAATTTATCTGCACATTTCAGTGATGCCAACTTAATTTAACCACTTACCTTACTTTTGCTTATTTTTTGTAAACAATTTGAACGTTTGGGGCCGGAATGCGAAGTAAAGCAATTACATTGTTTGGCAATTACATTGTTTGGCCCAACTTACAAACGCATAATAAATTTGTTAGCTTTTGTTGTTTTTAATATTTAATCTTGTTTACAATTTAGAAGAGAAAAAGACAATCATTTCTAAGACTTGGCAGCATTTTTATACATTCTTAATAAGCCTATATATATTTAAATTTGTGTGGAATATTTTAATTTCCGAGATGACCCAAAGGACGGTCGATCTTATTTTTTTTTCTATTTCATAACCAAATCACTAAAAAAAAAGAGTTTTAATAATAGGTAGACGCGTGAGAGCTTATTTGCCTTGCTTTCACTTCATGCACGCATCTTACTTATTTAAAAATGTGATCCAAAATTTTACAAATTTGTTATCAAATGAACATATTTTTTTTTAATATCTAGCAAATTTGACAAAAGTAATATATTAAAAAGTTCTTAAACAAAAAAGATTCGAACAGACTTCGAATCCATTTTTAACCCCGTAAACATAGATTACCCTTAAAAATAGATTACCCAATGTTTGTTCTTTCTACCCCATATTTTTAAGTTTCATAAAGATCAAACCCCCACACCAATATGTAATTTCCTTATAGGTCATGTAGTTGCCTTGTGAAACTTCAAAGCCTTAGAAAAGTGTTTTTCAATAATAATAATAATAATTCAAACTTTGAGGGAGTTTTCAAATTTCTGAAAATTATGTATAATGTGTTCTACTTAAGCATACCCACCGCCTACACTATGTTATTTGAAAAGCATGTACTATTAAATTTGTTCTATTTTGTAGCCATGCTATCAATTTATTTCGATTATTATATTATAGAAATTAGTTTGTATTAATGACATATTAATTCATCACCTATTACTTACTAATAATTCATTATGCATACAATAAAATATTGGACATATCTACAACAGGTTAAAACAGAAACAAATAAACTTGTAGCAGAAGCATTCATCTTGTAAATTTTCTCATAATATATGATAGACATATTGATGGACAGATAAACTATGTTAGCATAACGTATTTATATTGAAGCCATTGACGTCAATTTTAACAATTAAATCTGTAATATGTATGTATGGGAAAAAAATATTATGCAATTTTAATGCAAAGCTACCGAAAGTTAGAGCTTAACAGCGGAGTTATTAGATAATAAAGTTTTTAATATTAACTGGCTATAATCTGGTTTATATTTTTTCATAATTTTGATTGTGTTTTCCTATTTTTCAATATTTTTTTTTAACATATTATCAGATTTGTTAGTCTAATTTGCCCCACCTACATATGTATGTATTCCGTTGAATTCAGAAAGGTTAAACAAGGAAATTCTTATAATAAATCTATTGGCGGCACAAATTGTAACAAATGGAATTATACTTTATGTTATTATTAGTGCAGTGCCTTTAATGCAAAATGCATGTTTGTAGTCAATAGTCTAACATCGATTTTGACCAAATATCTTACTTTTCCGAATGAAAAAATTTTAAACAAAATCGTATTGATGTGTTGTTGTCGCTTATTATATTACGAATGCAAATTGTTTTTTAAGTGGACATTTTTTCAATATTTAATGATTTTTTATGCATATTTTGCATATTTTTTTTAAATTAAAATTATTGGTTAAATAAAAATAGACGAAAGGAAGATTTAATAAACGTTGATATAGCATAATACTAAAAGTATAACAGGATGCTTTTATGTCTTATATCTAGAAAATTATATTGATTTCATTTTTAAACAAACGCTATCGACAGTAAATATAATTTGTATAAATCGGCATAAGAGCATAATTTGTTTTTATATTTAGTGCAGAAAGCAGAAAACAGTATCAGTTGTGGTCACCGAATTTGTTGCCAAACGAATTCTGGCGGTTACGACAACTATGTAGATATTTAATTATATATTTAGTTGTGAAAGCCAATATTCACACAAATATTCCATAAAATTTTATTTTAAGAAAAATTTTATTTTTAGGTTTTTCCGGTATCGAACCTAGGCATCCAGATTCATAATTCACTTTCTTAATAACTGCACCACAATTTAATTTGATATATTTGTTATTCAAATGTTTAATATTTTATTTTATTTAAAAAAATAAATTTTTTAAATGTTTGTCTTTACCGGGATTTTAACTCGGAAATTAGGAGTACTAGGCTAGCTCTCTTATCACTAGCCCACAAACACTTATAAATTTTAATGACTAATTTTTAATTAAATAATTTTTTAGAATAATAAATATATCATAAAATTCCTTTTTAAATACCAATCGGTAGTATCTTCTATAATCAATACATTCCACAATTCGGTTGGTTCAACTGAAACCCTAATTTAATGATATATTTGATCAGGATAACTGTATAACCGTAGTTACCACTTTCGAATGTTGACAATTTTTTAATAAATTTGATAGATTGTACTAATAAAAATAAATGGTTTCTTCTACTGTACGAAATTTTTAAACGAATTTTAATCGTAAAGTTGATCTGATTTCTAGTCAAATTTTAGAATAACACATATTCCGATGTAAACTATCAAAACGCCGACACACTTATATTTTTCTTGGTCTCCTTAACAAGAATCAGTCGTCGGAACCCCGTAATTTTGGAAAAAGTTTGAAATTGTTTACAGTGTAATTGGATAATAGTAACCTTTTTTGGTTTCTTTTCACTCTTTTACTCTGTCAACAAATTAAAAATAAATAGCTTACGCTACATTTTACGATAATAACAAATTAATGCAGCCTTAATAATGGGTGTTTTTTTTAGAGTGTCACAACTTTGAGTTGGCATCACTGCTTTATTTGACAACAACAATAATTGTTGAAATTTTTAATCAAAATAATTTTTCTATTCGTCAAACTCATCGTGCACTTCTTCCATTTTATGGCGTACATAATCGCCACATTTATTGTTGCTAATAATGTGCATTCTGTGAGACGCCGAACAGTGCCGAATTAGCCGCTCTGAAGGACGATTATGTACGCCATAAAATGGAAGAAGTGCACGATGAGTTTGACGAATAGAACAGTTTTTTAGATTAAAAATTTGAACAATTTGCACGCGTTGCTCTGGTGTAAGTCGATTCAAAAAGAAATTTCAAAGCAAACTAAACAAAAAGCTAAACTAAACAATCAGCTGTTAAATGGGTTGTCAAATAAAGCAGTGATGCCAACTCAAAGTTGTGATACTCTTAAAAAACACCCTACACACTTTCCTTGTCCTAATGTTATGTTTGATTTCGTTTGTGTTGTCTTATAAAAATTTGACATAAGCAAAAGTTTAGTGTTAACTTTTAATGTTATATACGTCAAATTTGTATATAAGTAAATTTTTCACCCAATCGCAGCTATAATAGAAATTTTTAGCTATATTTTTTATATTGAAATCTTAAATTTTAAGAAAAAATAATTTGTATATGGAACAAATATGCTATTTAAATATGCCATATTTTTGGTATAATAATTGATTATAGATTATTGCAAATAAAATAAAATCCATACAAATAAATGTTAATGGTTTGAATCGAATTGCAACCAATCTTTCCTCTGGGTGTAAGTTAAAATTAGATTTTTAGTGCGTATTTCATTTACGTGAATAAAGTGCAATTTTTACTTCATGCTTTCCATTTTTTAGTGCCTGAAAGTCGCTGCCTTGGTTATTATAATAGAAATTCGATTCGCAATATCAAGAGTTTTACACAAATTGTTCAAGCATCATTCAACCGATGGTATGATATGAGGTATACAACATCATGTATGAGGTGCATTGGATCAATATAGAACTTATAGAGAACAATTTTAATCAAATATTGTAGAACTGATACACCAAAAAGTGTCAAATTCACATATAATATTTTTATTTAATTTGATCAAATATCAATTTTTGGCTTGGTTGCGACCGAAATTAAGTTAATGCATTATCTGATTTTACATCTGATTTTACTCAGGAAAATCAAATTAAAATCCCTATAAAGTAATGCGCTTGTTGCGACCGAAATTTAGTGAATGCATTATCTGATTTTACATCTGATTTTACCTAGGAAAATCAAATTTAAACTCCTATAAAGCAATGCGCTTGTCAAAAGAAAAAAATTCTTTGGTTAATCGCTGTGTGTTTACATCTTCTTATGCAACTCGTATACTACTCATATTAGATGAAACCAGCTGTTTTAAACAAATTTTTGGAGTTTTTGTTTGTTCAATTGCTTTTTTTTATCGCCAATTTAGTTGACAGCTGTTTTGTTTGCGTTTTTCTTTATTTGCACGAAAATGCAATACTAATACCATTTGATTATCATAATTTTATGAAATATTTAAAAAAACGAAGAAGTTGGTCTGACTGTCAAAATTTGTAGTCGAATTTACTGTACCTGTAGACAAAATGTGTTTAGACTATAGGATTTTGGTTAGCCGTCACTATTTTTTTTGACAGATCCTATGACTTGTGTTACAATGTAAATCCTGCTTTAGTATTGTCTCCTTTAAATTTTCTGTTTATTCTACTGACTGGCAATTTCTTGTTTATGTTGCTGGCAATGTTTTCTGATCCTGTTACTGTCATGTTTCATATTCTCTAATGACTTTAGTTTAAGCACAAGGTTTAGGTAGAGATATGTATATGAATGTACAGTAATACACACAGAAAAATTATTAGTTGGAAATCGGTATAAATATAAAATTGCTAAAGAAACAAATTTAGCTCCAATTTATCATAAAACTGCTTTTAACAGAGTGCAACAAAAAATTTCAGCAATAATAGTTTAATACATTATTAAATACGTTCCATCAAGGTGCTGATGTATTCCCTTTCGATTGTGATGAAATTTCAATATATGACCGAGGAGACAAAATAAATAAGCATGTGTTCCTTTTTAGCGGCCCAATCTGACGTTAAACAATTCAAATGTGGACCATCAGATTCACAAAAAATTAAATGGTTTTAAAATATATGTTTTTTTAATGACAACAATGTAGCGAAAACGTAAAACAGTTTCCTAATTTTTACATTGATTAAAATTATATTTTCTTTGCAACTAAGTAACACTTATGTAACAAGATCAACTACATCTGCAAATCAAAATGTAATATTTTGAAACTTATATTATTTTAAAAAATTACCGGTTCCAGCACCCAGAGAAAGTTTGGATGTAATTCGACTAAAATCATTAAAATTTATTTGTAAGGGTTTTATTTTATTTGGAATAACCTATAATCCATTTTAGAGGGAAAAAGAACTAAAACCTATATAATATTATCCTATTATCTAATTTTTGATATTTCCAATAAACTTTAATGATTAGTATACGTAAACGAATATTATACTATATTTGTTCTCCTAACAAATTATTTAAATTCAAAAATAGCCATCAAATTTATAAGTCTTTGTGGTGTAGTTGGTACAGAGGTATCCTAGTTCTGCGAATATCCGAGTACAAATCCCAAAACGCAAACATTAAAAAATATATTTTTTAATTGAATTTTTTATTTTATAGTTAATCTTTTTAATACTTTTATGTATGCAAATGTATGTTTAGTCTGGTTCGAGATCATAGAATTTTTTTTTTTAAATGATACAACAAAAAAATTGTTTAAACTTATGTAAAAACAAATTAAAACGCATGTCTTTAATATTAGCTATTTTCTAATTTGGACATACAGTAATAAAGGACAATGTAATCTAAACTCAATAAAAAATCAACTGGGTGTTAGCATAAATAGCGTTTTCCTTTGATATGTGTGTTAAATACAGATATTTACAATTATCATTTTCAAGGGCACGAGGAATGTTGATGAAGGTCGTAGCTGACTAGAAAATGCATTCCATTCGGCTAGTGTCTAAATAACTTTTTCTGTCTATTCTCCATAATTACTTAATATAAAATAAGAAAAGAGTTTTTATTTGAAAAAAAAAAATGTCTATGATCTCGAACCAGACCAAAAATACATTTTCATACATATAAATATTTTATTGTACTTCGGAATTTCTCGCTCAATTCATTATTTCGTAATTATTCCCTTTATCATTTATCCCTAACCATTTATCCCTATAAATATTTTATTTAATTAAAATAAAGTATTCAAATATTTTAATTTCTAACTTTGTAGAACATATTAACGTAAATATTTTTGTAGAGCATATTAACCCTCTAACTCCTCCACATAACAGTAATTTTTGGATCTATTCTAACAAGTAGTAAAAAACACCCATAAAAAGAAGGAGAGCGGGAATTAAATGTTCTACAAAAATGTTGACCATAAAATTTTACAAAATATGTCAGAATACACCAAAGCCTAAAACAAAACACAAACACCAAAAAACTAGTCAAATTAAAGTTTGGTCATTAAGGGTTAATTTATTTACTTTTTAGAGTTAGTACAAAAAACCTTTTTCAAAAGCTGTCATATTAGGTGCAGTGAAATAGTTCCCAAATAATATAAGTGCTAATAAAATAATAATCAATGAAATAACATTCAAAAATATAACACCCAACTTAAATAATGAAACAACATCCAAGGAAAGAAAGGAAATAAATCCCAATATGAAATAACTCCCATATGAAATAAGACCCAACAAAAATGAAATAACTTTCAATTTAAATTTTCGATTGTTATTTAATTGGTAAGTATATGTACACTAGGGTTATAACTTTTGACATTTTTTTGCAAATATCAAAATTTACCTATCCTAGCGGTAAAGTTTATAAAAAAATATTAAGAAACCCGTTCTTACTTTTTCGCGGGTGTCAAAAAAGTTGGCCCACCAACCTCTTTGAAATTTTGAAAATTTTTTTTAAATTTAATTCCAACAAAAATCCAAACTATTGCTATTGTTGATCTTCTAGAATACCTTTAGACGTTTTTTTATTCATGGTCGAAATCCGCGAATTTTTTTGTTGAAAAAAAAATATTGGGTTTTTTTACGATATGGGTGTCAAAATTTGCACAACAACGGGCCCGCAATATAAAATTTTTCTCAATATTTTTGATTAAAAAAATACAATTTTTTTTTTAACTTTGCGGCACATATTGTTATGTCACTTTTTCAATAGTTTTTCTTATGAACGTTTATTGTGTTTGTTAAAATATCACACTAATTTTATATAATGTCTTATAAGAATAAGAACAGTAACGTAATGGTGCAGAAAAATAGCAAAATCTGGGCTAAAAATATTGAAGGTTTGGATTATGACACACCAACATTGAAATTCATACCAATTATTGAAGACTCGTTATGTAAATTAAACAAAATTCCAGAGAAAAAAATAATTATTGGAAGATTTATTGGATTAGCAGCATCAGAAAAGTCAAAAGCAGTTCGCTACAGAACCATCTCAAAAGAATTATCAAAAGAATTAAGCAGCAGCGCAGTAACATTTGTGCGGAACATGCTATTAAAGTGGTTCAGGACATTTATCCTTTTTCCAAATCCGTTCGCACATTAAATCTTAAGTTCTTATCTTACAATAATCAAATTTAATGCATGTAATTTAGTTTCTTAACTGTGTACATTGTACAATGTACACATTAAATAAAAAATAAAATATTTAAAAAAAAAATATATCAGAAAAATTTTAGAAATTGCATTTGGTGGACGAGGTTTTTGTGTCAAAATGACCCGAAAAATTGATTTTTATTATCAGTATAGTATTGCCCATGACGTGGTGATAGGTATAAAGTTTGCTAAAAAAAAGTTATAACCCTAATGTACACTCACAATATATTTTCTGTTACCGACTGTAGTTTATTTAGAGTAGAGTTTGTTTATAGATGAAGAATCAATTGAAATTCATAGAAATATATTTTTTAACTATTTGAATCAGTCATTCAAGAAAAAAACTATAAAAATTTACAGGCATTCAGTAGGAGTTGATATTTTATGTTAAAGGTAAAATTTTATGTTTTATGTAAAAAAAGAAATTCATATAATTCTTTTTTATTTTTTTTTACCAAAATAGTTTGTTTATTTTCAGAATTATTTCAATACAAATTACAAGAAATTATTCAAATGTACATACACATATAGTCAATAAAAATATATACATTTGTGTGTGTTGTGTTTTGTAAAATTACATACAAATAAAAAAATATCAATTTGAAAAATAAACCACAAAAAGCGTTTTGTTAGTTAAAAATTGATGGTTATTTAAAACGACTTTCCATTGCTTTTACTGCTTTTGTCGATTAATAAACAATGATTGAAAATAAACAACAAAATGGGCTGATAATGATGAAAAATCAGTAGTCCTCTTTTTAATTGTATTTTCGATTATTTTTTAAGAAATAATATTGTGAGTGTAAGCATATATTAACGTAAATAATACAGTCATTTTGTTGACTTTTTATTTGTCAAAATAGTGGAAAAACCTTATAAAAGTATCATGAAATTATTATTTCACTATCTCGTCATTATATATAAAAGAGAAGCACGACTCGGCGCGAGGCAACGAACGAGATACGGCGGGCTTTCTCCCCCTGCTATGGCACTGTTTTTCATAATACTCAATATGGAGCAAAATTAACTGTTTTTCATCTTTTTCGTACAATACTCTACTATTTCTTCTTTTGCCACTTATTATTTTGAACGCAAGACTTGACATTTTTTACCACTGTTTAACCGATCTTCATTTATTGAAATTCTAACAAGAACTGATTGCGTATGCATTGTTTTAAGAAAAACAACTCATTGTTTTCCTACTTCTATGCAACAGTTTTAAGAACTGTACCAAAAATCCAGAATTTATTGAAGTGTAATTTTATGAGAAATGAGATAACTCCTAACAAAAATTATATAAGTCCCAATATTCAAATTGCATCCGAAATGAAATAAGTCCCAACAAAAATGAAATAACTCCTAATGGTGAACAAAAAATGCTATAACTCCCAACAATATTTCGTTAGGAGTTATTTCATAGGAGTTATTTCATATGAACAAACTCCCAACAAAAACTTATGAATAAGTCGCAACATATTCCATTTTCTATGGAAAATTTTTGGGATTAATTTTTTTGGGACTTAAATGATAAGCAGATTCTTTAAATTTGTTAAGTTATTCTGTTAATTTTACAAAAAGTTCACAAGAAATTTTATGGCTATAATATGTTCACGGGTGCTCCTTTTATTTGATTTGTTTTTTTTTTTCACTGTACATAATATATATAATGCTGTTTTGTGCACATTAGTTTATATTTGGAAAAAATAACATTGCAATGTGTTTTTCCCCTTTAGTTTTTATTATATTTCAAATGCAAATTTTCAATTTACATTAACTTTTTTCAAACATACTGTTATTTTAAAACATATACACTTTAGGGCTTTTATGTATTTAAAGTGAAGGTATGTTAACTTGGGCGCCTAACAAGAGGTGCACTAAATGTATATTTTTTTTGATACAGTATATTTTTTAGTATTTTTTGAAACATTTTTGTAATTAATTATTTTCTTTGAAAATTGTAATTAATTTTGCCAACTCGCTGAGGCTTCATATGAGTAATAGCAAATATTTTTGATATATATTTTTGAAACTCGTTTTTAAGGAGCCCCTTTTTTTGCAAGTCCGTTATATGTATATTCTCATGAATTGTGCAATGTTGTTTTTATGTTAGTTTCTATTATGTTAAGCCTGGTGCCATATTCCACATACAATATTATCATGACCACTACTATTTTCCAAAAATACTAAAGTATCATGTACACAAAAAGCTATTTAGAAAGGTTATCAATAGCGAACAATATATTTATGCTATTTTATTTTTCTAAACTATTTTATTATTTTTAAGTAGAAACAAAACACGAGGGTTTTGTGCAATGTTGCCACAAGTGAAATTCAATATTACCCAGGTTTAATTTCCGTAATATTGCGATTTACTTCCTGATATAAATTTTGGTTTCTAATAGCCCAACAATATTTTGATAATATTCAAAAAAATGTAAGTTCTGCAAATAGTTACATATGTACATATTTAGAAAAGTTCGTAATTTATTTATTCACTTTATTTTAATCGATCTAAAAGCTAAAAACAAGGGATTTAACTGTTAATGCATATAAAATATTTATAAATTTAATAAGAAAAAATCAATTTATATTTTTGTTTTGATTATAAAATTTGAGTAAAAATTTGTATGTAGATAAAATTACAATTACACATAACTACACTGATAATATATTGACAGCAAAGGTTCAATTGTTATTTTAAAAGAAAAGTCATAATGTTGTCTTCAGTACAACAAATTGTTAAATTATAACTAAAATCACGGATTTTCTTTATTAGTTAAAGCATTAAAATATATTAAAAAAACATTTATTTTATATTGAGTGTTAATTTTTTTTTTTACCGATTTTGTCAGTAATATTATTAACGATTAAAAGTAAAGTACACATGTTGTAACTGATTTTCAATTATTTTAATGTTCATATGCAGTAAATTTTAAGTAAAAAATATTTTGAGTGTAAATATGACATCAGATTTTTTTTAACTACAAAACTAAAATTATACTCGCTTTAGATAATTACCCTCAATGTGGCAACACCGGTTTTGTGTTAAGTAGTTATTGTATTTTCAACAAAAGCTACACATACAATCAACAACAAGAACATATGCAGCAAAGGTGACAGTTTTAATGGGGCTATAAAATGTTTTCTATTGAAGAATTATTGGAATAATAGGATAGGAAGTCATATTGTACATTTTGGTTAACACAATATGCTGAGGTAATACCTACCTACCTACATAAATACAATAGAGTTCAATGGTGCTAACAATTGTTATTACATGGTAAACTAATGAAGGTGATGTTAATTTAATGAGCAAGAGATATTGGGTGAATTTTATTGGTTGTATGAGTAATTTAACTCAAAGTTATCGTAGAATAGAAATTGTAAATATATTTAATATACTCTACACGGTGGGAAAATAATTTAGCAATTTATGACTGGATGTTCAGATTGGACTGTGAGTCAGAAGCACATTTTTATCCAAAAGTAAAATTCAAGTAAAATGAAAATTTTTTGTCAGTAACATTTTGTATCATTGCGGTTAATCGTTTTTTGTTTTTGATAACTGATAAGTGTATTTTGGTTGCGACAACCAATAAATTCGGTTGCCACATCCATTATTAAATATGATTGCTGAATACGACGAATTTTATTTGGAAATTGACAAAAAAAAAATTCTGTGAGTAGAGTCCAAAGTTAAAGTTTTATATTTTTGTGACACATTTTTTAGTTTTTGGTGGTACAATACTTTTTATTAATCGTGAATTTTTTTTAAATTTTTTTCTAATCATACACTGGAACTAAAACAATTAAATACTTATGAAAAAAATATTATTTATTCATTATTTTAACCTTAAAAAATGTGATTATTTTGAAATTCATATATTTCAAAAAAGACTTTAAAATGTTCCTAACATGTCTTATTAATGAAGTATAGACCTTTGTTAACATTCATAAACTTTCCAGATTTTGTCTGTTAACTGCATTTTACTTTTACCTACGATAAATTTCAATGTACCATTTTTGTGGACTATAATATAGGATGAAAATTAAAATCTTTAGATAGCTTTATAGATTTCTGATCTCAAATCTGAAAAGAGAATTTAAGAACTTAAAATATTTTTTACATTTTTTTGTCAGACGATGTTCTTATTTTATTTAAATTCTTTGAAATTCTTTGTAATAGAAACAGTGAATTTTAAATAAAGCAATTTTGAAATATTTATTATGTCAATGTATCACAAGTGGTGATTTTTTAAACAAATATTTAATTCAAAATGGCGACTGTCAAGAGTTTAATATTCGATTTGAAAAAACTATTTTTTTTTCATTTTATTTATTAAAAAATAAATAAATATTAAATCCGTCCTTAATAAGTTAAAAGTTTAGTATTTAAATTAGTTGCCGGTGATTCAAAATATTTTCAAAACTATTAAATAAAACCCAAAAATAATTAAATTAAAATTTAAATTTACTAAAATTTGTATTGTTTTTATTGGTAAATTTAAAGCAAAACCAAATGTGATATTTGACTGCAGAAATAACGGCAAGACCCGATTGGCTGCCAATACTTGAGATGAAATCACTTTGACAATTGTTTGATATCATTGTATTGCAAGTTAAGGCACCGGGTAGGACAACTTTAATTTGAAGAGGCTGAAGTCAAAATTTTTATTAATTTTTTTTATTTAGACAACATCAGTGTGGTTTTTTAGCTCTCCTAAAAAATCTATGATTTTAAAATAAGTGCTTTTGTAAAATAACTTTTCTTGGAAACTATTTAAATGTCTCACAAAGCCTTTCGAACTATAGACACACCCGTCTCACAATGCCATTATCAACAAAACACATTCATATGTAAATTGAAATTATGTTAAGAATGTGCAACGTCATAATACAATAAGAATAAGAACATTTAAATATGTTGTAAAAATTCCTCAAAAAGACTTTAAAAAAATACCATTTAATACGACGGAAATATAAATTCCAAAGTAAAAAGCAAAATTCCATGGCTTAAAGAAAAATGTCTTGAAGCAATACCATCATTTAACAAGCAACTTAAGCAAGTATTAACTCGAGGCAAAAGGAATTCAATTAAAAAATGTTGTAAATTACAAAATATGTAGTATTTTAGTGCAAAAATAGAAAAGAGAAAAATTATTGTGCAAAACCATTAAACTAATGTTATGCTAACTACACCATAACCGCATGCCATCGAAAGCATAACATTGCCATGTCATATCTTCATATAAATATATTTACAGTATACAACCTGCAGGTATTTTTAGCAAAGTATCAAACTAACTGTACCTGAACCAAAAACACAACAGGAAAATGTCAATGAAATATTGTAGTTGCAAAAAATGCTGCCTAAAGGACTTTCAAAGCAAATGTCAACATTGGTATTAAGTCTGTGATAATAATTTATAACAGCTTATGTAACACACTAAAGTTTTGAGATTTTTCGTCGGTTTTAACCACTTGCTTAATTAAACAAGTAAAAGTGTTACATGTGATTTCAAACTCTACTTGACGTAAAGTTATTTGATATTACGTAGTTTTCCTGTTTCTGTTTCTGTAAAGTAAAACAATAGCAGGATCATTACGTAGTGCGAAATTAAAAAAATGTTTCCGATTTCCATGCTTTAGGTGGTCTCAGACTCGTATTTTATAAGTACAAACGGAATGAAAAACTGTACAGAAGTATAATATGGAATGTCAATACTAACAAGATAATATGTTTGTTGGCTCAACAGAAAAATTTGCTTATTTGACTAAATTTACAAATTTTTGCATAATTTAACAAACATATTAGTAAGGCCATAGTAGGGCAACCAAATGGATTTTTGGACTTTTTGCATTGATGTATCTAGTACTTTCAACGGTAAGGGACCCGGTTGTTTTTTAAGGTATACTCTTTTGCCATTAGAACAATTTTTCAGACTAAATTTTAGTTATTTTGGACGTGTGTACAGGTTGGTTGAAAAGTTCCTGCGCTCGAAATGAAAGAATACTGTTCTTTTATATCTTTTTATTCAATATAATCTCCTAGAAGCTCAATCCACTTGTTCCAATGATCTTTCAATAATTTTATTCCATCCTTATAATGGTTTTCCGGAAGCTCTGCAAAATAACCGTCTACGGCTGCTATGGCCTCTTCATTCGACGAAAAATGCTTTCCACGAAGGAATTGTTTGAGATTTCTGAAGAGATAGTAGTCACTGGGAGACAAATCTGGTGAATACGGTAGATGTTCAAGTAATTCGTACTTTAATTCTTTGAATTTAGCCATCGTCAAAACACATTTGTGAGCAGGTGCATTGTCTTGATGAAAAATGATTTTTTTCTTCTTTAAACCAGGTCTTTTCTCACGAATTTTTTCATCCAGCTGATCCAAAAGGCTGCAATAATATTCAGAGTTGATTGTTTTACCTTCCTGAAGATAATCAATCAACAGAATTCCTTTTGCATCCCAAAAAACTGATGCCATAACCTTCTTTGCTTAAAACGCTCCTTACGCTGAGAAATTTGTTTTCGATCCAGTTTTTGTTGAATTGTAAATGTGTGCGGCACTAACTTTCCAAACAGTTTTTTCATACGTAATTCTTCATGTAAAATATGGAGTACTCGTTCGTCTGAGATGCCTATGGCATTAGCAATTTCACGCTTAGTCAAACTTGGATCTTCACTAACCATATTATGTACCTGCTCAATGATTTCTGCTGTGGTTGCAGTTTTTGGTCGTTCTTCGCGTGGATCGTCTTTAAGGCTGGTACGACCACGTATAAATTCACCAGCCCAAAATTCAACGGTGCGTTTTGAAGGTGAGGACTCCTTATACACTTCTAACAATTGTTCATAAATTTCCTTTGCTTTTAAACCCTTCAAAACAAAGAATCTAATGACTGCACGATATTCAATTTTTTCCATATTAAAAAAAATCAATGACACGTCAACTTCAAATGGCTTGTAATCAAAGAAAGAATTGACAGAATGACTTGCAACTTTGCATGTGTTCTCAGGACAGTTATACGAACTTGAAAAAAAAAAGTTTAGAGCTAGCAGTTCCATCTCTTGGTGAGTGCAGGCACTTTTCAACCAACCTGTATAATCGAAAACGGATGCAGGGAGATCATCAGTATCTGTAATGACAGTCAGGCTGCACGAGGTATCCATGGGGAACCGTTTATGTATTCTATAGATCCCGGGTCATGTGGTATTCCGAACAATTAGTTGGCCGACTCTTTGGTAAACATTTAATCGGGTTCGACTTCCATTTCATACTTAGTACTTCGAATCGGCTCATATAGGAAAACATTGCAAGGTGGACAGACGGAGCCACCTTCGGTAGTACGAAATGCATTGTGAGCAAATCAGATGAGAATGTACCAAGATGTCTACTGAGTTTGAGTAAAGATGCGTTAACGATACATTGTGTATATCGCGTCTTGAGAATAAGGGCATGACAGAACATTTTGTCTCTTACTGTCCAGCTTTTTCCTAAACCAGACGGATCATTGGGGTAGTGACGTCTTGTTTATGGATTCTATTTATAAACTACGCCTGCATGAATATTTCAGGTCTATTAGGAAGACTGTGAAATCTTAGGCAAGGACTCCTTTCTTCTTATTTTCTAATTTCGATCCTATTTATAATTTAATTTTCTTTATTTTTCGCCCTTTATTTTATCTCTAGTTTATAGACAATTGCAATGGAATTGTCTCTATGCTTGTCCAACCGACCTCAAGCATCCGTAATTTTTAATTAGGAGGGCCTCTAGGGCACTAGAATTAAGTAATGACTGGGCGACATCTAGGGGACTGAATGTGAACCTGCATAAGACCGAAGTTTCTCTGTTCAATAGGAAAAGGAGGCGGGTTACGATTACCCCTCCTGTTTTCCAGGGGTTGAACATCGTAATTAAGGATAGTGTCAAGTACCTGGGAGTTCTTCTGGGGTGACCTTATTGAGAGTAGGATTACTAATAAGACCCTTGAGCACTTCCTTTGTTTTTGCTGGCTTTCGCAAGGAGTAGGGTAAGGGTCTGGCAAGGGGACGTTATACCGTCTTTAGAGTGCTTGAGGGGGGTTGATTTGGGAAGCCTGAAAGAATACTGAATTCATCGGATAGACTAGAATGTTTTTTCACGCGGTTTTGGATAGCGCAAAACATGTCGATTCTCTGGCATAAGTGTTTCATATGTCACCCATTTTTGGTGATCATGGCTGGCGAATGGCCCATTCTCTTTTCAACATAATCTAACCTATTTCAAAATAGTTTTAACAATATAATTGTTAATGCAAATTAATGTCGGGCTGTCTACTATAGCAACATAAGCTATTTTAAGTTGTTAACTCTGATAAAAAATATGTATTTGTATATATTTATTGCAGTTTAGGTAAGAGAGTGAAAATTAAAATCTATTACCACAAGAATGTCATGGTATAAATGAAAATTGGGTTAAAGTAAAAAAAATACAATAAACCGCTTAAATGTTTTAACAGAAACTTAGGTTACTACCAATTAAAGTCACCCACCGGCTCACCCACCGATTGAATTAATTTGATATCGAAAACAAATTTAAAAGCATTGATGAATTAAGTAGCAAGGCCATATGTCGATTTTTTATTTTTTAAGAGGTTAAGGAATAAATTTAATTAAATCTGAAAATATTTGCTTACAAAATTTCCTTGAATGTAATTGTTTATTTTATCATTGCTTGTATTGCTTAAGTATTGCAGTAAAAAAATAAAAAATAAAACGAGTTAAGGCCTTTTTATATTAAGTCATCGATATAAATGGAATATTTTTTTTCTTAGCTACCTAATCTCATATCTATGGGGTGCAAAAGGACTTGAATATGATCATGAACGGGTATATGATCATGTATGTCCATATATAGTTCAATATACGACCACATCTGGTTTTTATATGAATATATATGTTCGGATCCGAAATTTGAAGGCCTATCATATATTTTATTTTATTTTTCATTTCATTTCATATTTTATTTTATGATCATAAATGATATATGTAAACATATATGATCGCATTCGATCATAAACACTCAATTTTAGGATTCAAACATATATGGTCACAAATTCTATTATACATGGTTATATATTGAATATGATCATGAACGGGTAAATGATCATGTATGTCCATATATAGTTCAATATGCGACCACATCTGGTTTTTATATGAATATATATGTTCGGATCCGAAATTTGAAGGCCTATCATATATTTTATTTTATTTTTCATTTCATATTTTATTTTATGATCATAAATGATATATGTAAACATATATGATCGCATTCGATCATTAACACTCAATGTTAGGATTCAAACATATATGGTCTCAAATTCTATTATACATGGTTATATATTAACCTATAAGTTGACATACATATATGATCAGCTGTACCTATATGTGATCATATAAGTTCATATATGATCACTTTTTTGCCTGAGTTATTGCTATAATGTAAAGTATGTAATCACAGTTGAATTGTTTATCTAACAGAATATACATACCTATTAAAACATACATATTGCAGCTTAATTGTATACAAAATTTCAAAGCACTATTTGTTTTAAAATATAAATTATGCAAAAGTTTCTGTTTAATTTTTTAATATTTATTAACGAGATTAATTCGATACAAAAATTGTTCGTGTACCTACATGCCACAGATTATTAACAAGAAAGAGAAGAATTTAAAATTTTATACAAATTATGGTAACCAAATCAGAGCTTAATTTTGTTGATATTTGGTTTGTTTCCATGCAATAATTATTTATTCACACTGTATTGAATTAAACACTTATTCTGTTGTTTAGAATTCTTCAATTCAACGGGAGGATCTTATATCATAACTAGCTTTATGTATCAATCTTATGAAAATGTTTCAACCACTTAATCTAATGACTCATTGCCCTATTTTACTTCGGTGAGGTTAAGTGATACGGGAACACCGAAGGAGAGTAAATAAATATTTCTAAGCAACTCATGAGAACTAAATATTTATAAGTAACTCATGAGAATGATCGGTTAGTAAGTCGAATTTAATCGTGAAATAGGAAGAAGGTTCGAAATACAATTATGTTTCAAACTACGATTAGAAAATGTTTCGATATAACTCACAAAAATAATTTCCGTGAAATGAGGATTAGAAAATATTTCTAAAGGTTACATTAGTTATTACGCAGTGCCGTTCGTGAAGGAACTAGTTCAATTAAACGAAAGACCTATTAAACCACCAATCACTCTTTTAGTTCGATCTTACATATTATTATCTTTACACGGGACAATTTTATATATTTTTAGTTCAATCATACATATTATTAACTTTACACGGGACAATTTTATTTATTTTTAATTAGTTTTTGAATTGCTACGTATTTTTGAAAATTCTGTTAGTTTTCTTCGATCTTCTTTATTTGTATATTAGTTTTAAATGCGCTTAAGATCTTTTTTTTATAAAAAACTCCGCATGGATATTAACATTGAATCAAATTTATTGTTATACCCTCCACCATATATGGTGAGGGTATATATCAGTTTGTCATTCCGTTTGTAACATGTCGAAATATAGGTCTAAGACCCCATAAAGTATATATATTCGTGATCCTTATGCAATTTTAAGTCGATTTAGCGATGTCCGTATGTCTGCCCTTCTGTCTGTCTGTCTGTTTGTCTGTCTGTTGAAATGGCGCTCACGACGCAAATACGCTAACGAGGGTGCCTATTTTTACCCAGGTTATTGTACATCCCGAGCAGTTTGGTATTGAAAATGAGCAAAATCGGTCCAGCGGTTAAAAAGTTATGGGTGAAAATGTGAAGATACCTCTAACTTTCCATACAAATTGGTGTATTTTAGTACAATTTCATAGTAGCGTATTCATAGTATTATATATTCTCATACTTTTTTCACCAATCGCTTAGAAATTAATAATATTTTGTACACCTCAAATATTTTTCACCTCAAAAATTTTTTCACCACTAAAATTTTTTTCACGTAAAAAAATTCGTTTCCGCATCCAAAAAAGTTATTCACCTCAAAAAATTTTTTTCACCTCCATAATTTTACTTGAAAAGTTTTTTACATTGCTTGTGTCAAAAACAATAGAGAACATTGGTGGAGGGTATTCAAAGATTCGGCACAGCCGAATTTAAGCTTTTTTTACTTGTTTTTTATTTTATTTGGAAATAATGAAAGAAAGCAAATCAATTCAATACAATAGTGTATAAAGAACCTAAAAATGATCACTCACTGACAGCTGTCAATGTGTATGCGTGTATGCGCTACAACTTGTATTTACCGTGTGTATGAAGTCAGCACACAGTATACATACCGCACACGCTCATGGGCGCCAACGTATTTTTTGTTGTTTTTTTTTATATGGACAAATCACATGTTGACATGAAAAGTCATAACTCACGAACGCGTCGACCAATTTCGTGAAAACTTTAGATAAACCATCTACACGACCATACGAACAAATCCTAATCGAATTCGGTTTGACCGTTCGTGAGTTATAAAGTCACAACACTCTTGCAACAATTTTTATATATATAGATTAATTATATATTTATCCCAATATTTCATCACCACATCCCAGCAAAGGTGCAAAAGAAGAGAAAAGGAAGCAGTGATTTTGATTCCGGTGTTGTGAAAATTTGGATCGGAACCAATGATTTTTACGTAGGGGTGTCATAGGGTGGAAGTTTTCTTTTATGATCCTTTTTCATTGCATCTAAAGCTCTTCTTATGGTTTAGTGAAAAATGAGATATTTTGATCTTCCCGAATAAATTTTGAATTTTAATTTTAACAGGACATTAGTAATCAGGCCTTAGACTAATTTTCACAATCTTCCGTTAGCTTCTACCTGAGAATTTAACTGGCACATATGTTGTTGTTTCCCATATAAGCTTGAGTTTGGCTGTTGGTTAAATAACGGGACATTCAGTAATCGGAGCTTATTTATTAAATTACTTTATTCGGAATTCTTGTAATTTTTAACTTTTTGTAGCAATAATAACTACGATTTTAAGAATTAAAAATCTGGTAAATTGTACGTTAAAGATTGAAACAAATCACTTTAACTTAAACAATAGTTATACAATAAGTGTCAAATTTTTATAGAAATATATATGATTAATGTTTAACTTTGGTTGTTTTCAAAATAAGTTATCCGTGGTAGATTTAAAAAGTGTTAAATTTCATTTTTGGAAGTTGTGAAAAAGAACTTCCTTAGAAGAGAAAAATCAGGACTAAACGATACTTTGGAATCAATGAAGAATTAATTCCTTAACAATCACTTCCATTTATTTTTGCTGAGATTGGGTGACTTCTTCAGGGGAACTTTTTTGTATGATTAGTAAATGAAAATTAAATTTTGTAAACTTACTTGTATGTGTAACAATTTTACTTATATTTTTTACTTATATTTATTCTAGTTTTTATTAACAATATATCTATTACTTTGAGTAATATTTGCTATGTCTGTTTTATAATTAATTCGTTGTGTAGATGGTATTTTCATAATTTGTTACATTTCTAACATATATCTGCGTCTGTAATTATGCTCTATGTTTAAAATTGGGTCATTCCATGTCAAACCGCACAGAAAACTGTCATTTTTGGATTTGTCATCTCTGATTTTAATGAAATTCGTCACAAATATTGTAAATGGGTAGTGTTTATTAAATCATTAACCTTTCGGTACCAAACCATTTTCGGTTTTCGAAATATGACGCCATGAAAATTGGCAAAAACGTCAAAATATCGAAAAAGTGTCCATACAAAGTCGTCATAACTTCTAAACCATACAACCAAAATTTTTTTTTTTGTATTTAAAGGTTAAATGACATTTTTATAAGTTTAATCTTCAAAGACCCATAATAATTATTATGGTCCCTGCTAATAAAAATGAACTAGTTTAGTGTTAGTGTTCTTATTTGTCATTTAACGTGGTGTAGACAATTCTTATTTTAACTTTTTCATCATAAAACAAAACAGCTGATTCGTCTCGGAACGTAACGTAAAAACTAATTCTGCCTTTCGTAACTCTGGTTAGAACGCGAAATGAATTTCTTCCTAAATTTAGGAGCTTTGTTTCTTAAGCTTAAAATTTCTCGAAATAACTAAGATTTTTATATTCCATATGATTTACAAAATTTGAATAAAACTCTAACATCGGTATTCATAAAAATTTTAAATAGTATTTCAAATCAATTTTAAACAAAATTTGCTAAAATTGAATTCATAAACAAATTTTAGCTTAAAATACCTTTTTTAAAACTTGTTTGAATAAACAAATTTTAAAATTGGTTCGACCCTATTTTAAGCCTATTTTAAGATTACATTCTTGCTTTGTTTTTATTTTCGTTTTAAACATTTTTGCAAAAAATTGGAATTTAAACAAAAGAAGTTATTTGTTTTTGTTTAATAAATAATGGATCCTCTATATTTGATGAAAAGAATTGGTAAGAACCATTTTTATATAAAAAATGTGATATTTTTAATTGTATTTTGTTTATAATAGAAACTATTACCCGAATTTCAAACAATCGTCAGACGAAAATTTACAAAAAGATTAGCGACCCGTTTTCAATTCCGGATAAAAAATTTAAGCAAAAATAATAATATTTTTGGATATTATTCATTGTGTTTTATAGTGGTGTGTTGTTTAATCAAAACAAAGAAAATAAAACCGGTTATTTGAATACTTTTTTATCTACAATAAAATCATTATCTATGTAACACTTTTATTGTGCATTTTCATAAATTTTTTGTTTTATAAAAACAATATTTTTCTGAAAAACGACAAAAAAAATACATAGAAACGAGTACCGTATGGTTTAGTAATCATTGATTTGCATCATTACGATTAATATGACAAATAAAAAAATACAGTGTTGCCATCTTCAAGTTAAAAAATCATTAAATCGTTTATTAGTTAAAATACTGATTATGAATACGAATTTTTAATAAATCTTTTTTAGGCTTAAAATGTTTTTAACTAAAATGCATTTGAAACTTGAATTAAGATTTTTTTATGAATACCGCTGTAACACTTTACCTTTTTGAACTATAATTTTATTATCTATACTTAAAGTTCAATATAACATTATTTTTTTATTGTTTTTTTTTTTTTTGTCATGTTTGTGATGACACACTTAATGACTATTAATAAAAATCAATAATTTTACCAAAGGCTATAAAAACATCAATGTTTTTTTACAGTCGCTTTATCAGCATTATCTGGGTGTGGATTGGTGTATATGTTGTTATGTTGTTTAATTTTAAACATTTAATGAAATAAATAGGATTTTTTGTGTTATCAACTTTAAAGCAACTTTTAAACATCTGTTAAAATTTGAAAAGAAGCAGGCAAGTATTCCAAGTGTATACAAATTAAAATATTAATCACTTTGAAAAAGCTAATTTGATTGGAAATGTTTTAAATTTTAAGCCGGATACTAACAAATAATTTTTTTTTAATATCTGCTCATAAAACTTTTCGTCATTAGATATTTTTAATTTATTTAGCAAAAAAAATTCTTCATTAATTTAATGAAAATTTTTTTATATAAATTTGCTGAAAGTTCTTTGCGTGTATACAATTTGCTTGGAAACTATATTAAAAAAGATTAGTTAAAGTCGAAAACGGGCTTATTTTTTTATCTTGGAAGTATTAAATTTTTTAAAAATATTACTAATACTTAACCCGAACCACCATCCTACTGAGTGAAAACCTTTCGCCTAAAATGTTTTTCCTGATTTTCAAACAAAAAGGTTTATTGATATTGATTTTTGATATTAGGACACTATTTAGGGATGTTATATAGTTTAGGAAAAAATAAAAATTTTTAGCGTTCATTTCTATATTTTCTCTATATGCTCCAAAATTTTCAAAACAATATTGATCAAAATGGCAACTTTTTTTTAAGTTTTCGCGAAACCATGTTTTAAAAATCTGATGTCATTGTATATTAAAAACTACTGGATTAATATTTATCTGTACTAAAAAATAACTTCCAGGTGAAATAAACCACACATTGAGAAATAAAATAACCCCTAAGAAATTCCTAAATTTCATTTCTTTTGAATGGTATTTCATTTTTAATTTGAAAATTGTTGCATTTATTTATTAAAAAGCACCCAATAAAAAAAAACTCAAACAAAATATTTGGGGTTTACTTCCTTCAACATGGTTTTGGTCGCTATTTCATTTTATTCGGATTTTTTTTATCGCCTTAAATATAAACTTTTTTTATTAAGTTTATTTTACAACTACTGACCTTAAGGATTAACTAAAATTGCAATTTAATGCAACTGTAACTATTATTATTTTGTAACTATGATATTTGCAACTTGTTGTCAGTTCTTGTTAGAATTTTTAAATTAAAACTGGAATTTGAAATTATAATGTGATAAACGTAGAGACAGTAATCTGCCCAGCAAAAATTAAGCTGCCAAAGAAGCAATAAAAGCATCACTACTATGGCAAAGGCATCACTTCTTTTCTAATGGTTTCATCGATGAATTTAACATTAGCGTGTCATAGGATGGAAGTATTCAAATGTAGCTACTAGCATTACTCATAATTTACTCTAAGGAAGCAATGATAATACAATGATTAGATATTCTGATGCATGAGTGGAAAATGTTCATATACTTTGTAATATTTAAGCTTTGATGAAAATTTATTTCACAAGAATGCAGAAAAATAAGTTTAAAGAAGCGAAATGTATGCACTGATATACAAATACTCTTTATTAAAACAAATAAATAATTCTGCATTAGTGAAAAAGCATTTTTGAAACATTTTTCAAAAATTTTAATGAGTTTCTAGACAAATTTTAAAATATTTTTGGATAATTTAAAAACTGGTTGTTCCAATTTGGAAACATTTTTAGACAATTTTAAAATATTTTTGAACAATTTTAAATAATTTTGCACAATTTTAAAACATTTTTTGGCAATTCGAAATAATTTTTACACAATTTTTAAATTATTTTGATAAATTCTGAATTAAAACTGGAAATGGTGTAGTGTTAAATAATAAACATAATGCAAAAATGCACAGATTACGTCGTTTCAATTAAAGTAAAAATAAAAAACAGTTTTTCTTGATATTTCAAAACTTTTATAAAAATTGCAAAACTGCATAAATTCTAACCCTCGTGAAATTTTAAACTAAAATATAAAAAAATGATTTAATAAAAAAATTACAAAATTTCATCAGAACTATTTTTTCAATTTGAATAAATGCTTTAGATTCAAAAAATATACGCTATACTATAACTCATGCTTAAGAAGTAATGAAGAGTGATTTTTTAAGATATGCATCGGATTTATATCCAGATCACTGCATTTGAAATATGAACACATGAATTATTTTGGAAGTGCCTTAGAATGACACCAAAAAATCATAAAAGAATGTCAACTGAAGTTTAGGAAGCAATGAAAGAAGTTATAGTCACAGAATGACTACCATTTTTTTGCTGGGTGCTGTATTCTATAATATAAGAACAATTATATGCAAATAAAAAAATATTTGTATAAAAATAGTGTTATATTTTGTAAGTTTTAATGTAAATCTCGGGTTTGTTTTAGTGCATGGTGTATGTTCAAAGTGTTCCGATTTAATAGAAATTTTTGTTTTGACAAAAATTTTCTGAAAAAAATCACTGAGAGATAAATGTTTAACAAAGACAGATGCAATTGGAAATGAAATTGACATGTTTCTGTTTTAAGCATCTCGAACAGCTGTCGATGACACCATTCAAGCTTTCTTGTAATAAGTAAAATCACAAGATTTGGGGTTTATTTAATTTTTTTTTTTGGGTATTTCGGCATAGGTGGTTATTTTATTAAATTTTTGGGACTGTTGGGAATAATTTTAATTCTTGCTTTGGGGGTTATTTCAGTTTATATTAATAATATTTATTTTATTTATATATTGTTTAACTTTTGCCCTTGGTGGTTATTTCATTTGGTTTTGGGTATTATTTCATTGAGGTTTACTTTATTTCGAATTTGGGTGTTATTTCACTGGATGTTATTTCATAGTACCTTATTTCTCAGTTTTTTTATGTAGCAGATTAATTGTCTTGTTTCTTATTAAATTTTAAGTCAATCCAGCGATGTCCGTCTGTAGAAATGGCAATGACGGCGCGAAGTACAATGAAAGGTACTTCTATATTTTCCATAAAAGTTGTTACATATTAGTATAATTTCATTGTAGCACCTAATAAAAGAAATATTTTGTAATTTTTTACCAGATGCTAAAGGCGAATAATATTTATACTCACCTCGAATTTTTTTACTTAAAAAAATTTTTTTTTTTACAAAAATTGTTTTCACATCTAAAAAAAAAGTTAGAGGTAAATAACTTTTTTTTTCATAATATTTCTACTTCATTTTGAAGGGCTGAGATGGTAAAGTTGGTTCTACAGTACATTTTTTTAGAGCCCTGAAAGTACTATTGTACTCCTTTCACTAATTTGGTATTACTCACAAATGTTCCGCATAAGTTAAGTAATATTAATTATATTCCGATAAAAAAAGTTCTGATATAATTACATATAGTCACGCGATATTATATTTGATATGAAAAATTACATACATAATCTGATCCTAATGTAATTTGATCCGAAAAATCGTACATATTTTTTGATCATATTATATATATATACACTTAGAGAAAAATTTGGTCAATTTTCAACTGAAATTCGGTTTCTATAACTGAAATCGGTTGGTAAAATTTAATATTGGTTTCCACAACAAAATTCGTTTAATACAACTGAATTGTTGCTCCAAGACCCACAATATTCGCAATCACATTTGAATTTGGATGTGCTAACCTAATTTATTGGCTGTTGCAACTAAAATACACTCTTCAATTCGGTTGGCAAATTATTTTTCTGTGTGTATATTTTTCAGATATCTCAGGCGTGAGACTAAGAAATTTATTTTTTTTGGAAATTTGCAATTTTTTTATTTTCTTTTTTAAATTTGAAAATAATTTTGATGATAAAACCGAGTGCACGTTTTTTGTTGGCGGCTCATAGTTCACAAAGTTATAGAGCAGAATATCATATATTTTTATATAGAACAGTGTTCATTGGGTTGTTTCTCCACTAAAGTTTTATCAGATCAGAACATATATGTCATTGGAAAGGACTTAAAACGATATCCAAAATTTCTGAAAGTTTGATTTTTTTTTTTAAATTTTTCAGAAAAATCCAATTTTTTGTTTGTAGTAAGACAAAACTCTGCTAAAAGAACCTGCAAAACATTTTAATTATTTGATTTGCGCTATGTTAAAATGTTTATAAAATTCTTATATTTTTAGATTTTTAATTAGCAACTCCAAATGCTCAGTTAATAAAACTAATTTTCTCGTTGAGAAAAAAATTACTCGTTATTGATATTTAAAATGAAACAGAGAAAATTTATGCATTTATGTACAAGCTTGGAAAAATCTTAATCCGATCAGGACCACATTTAATATTTTTACAATTTTTTCTCATATGTGTTTATCCAAATTTGCATATTTAATTTATATTTTAATATTTAAAAAACGTTTTTTTAAATCATTATATGTCAACTGTCGAATGACAACTTTTATTGATTGACAATTTTTTATTGCATTTATAGCCAAGACCTTAAGCTATTATCCGACATTTATTGCAATGTTATATCGTCTTTAAAGACATCTTGGAAAAATATGGTTTACACAATTAATACAAAGTTGCTTAATAAGAATACTTCCTTTATTATTAAAATAATACAATTTGTGTGCTCTATATTTATGTTAGAAGTAAATACATAAGTCTTGTATCGATTAGATACCATCATCATCATCACTGGTCGTTCATAGAAATTAAGTAAAAAATACGGGCAATAGATGAAAACAAAATCTGTTCTATATGCTATGTTCTCTATCGACAATGTACATACTCGTACATACATAAAATAAGTAATGATGGCTACACAGTGTTATTATACTTTTGTACATAACCCAGCGAAACTTTGGTAATAGGTGCGAAATACTCATGCATAACCTTGTAATAATAACTCGTTACCCCATAGAGCCCCCATTACCCAAGTTTCAGTCTAGCCGTTCACAACCACGGTATTACGGTCTTCTCAATATTTTAGGTTCGACCCTACGGTCAAAACCGGTCAGACCGGGTAAACCGAAAACCGGGATAGGCAGGTTAACTGTGCCTACCGGTTAATCGGGTAGGCCGTCAGCTTTTACATAAAGTAATGATATTTAATGTAAAGTAATGATTGAAATATTTTTGCAAATATAATTTTACTTTGTATTTTTTTTTTTGTAAGCTAGAGAGTAATGAATATATATTTCGACATTTCGAAAGAAAACTCGAAACTAAAAAATTTATTTACCTTTTAAGCAATCAAATATTATATGCGTCGAGAGCTCAAAAATTCGATTCCCAGCATGTTTCATAATAAAAATATTTGTATTAAATTTTTTCAGGAAAAATTTTTTTATAAGAAAATCTATTTTTAGACGCATTTCTTTTCTATCTTGTTAACCTTAAACGTAGCCAATTAATTTATCACCGCCGCGGTAATACATTACCTTGGGACTCATTGCTTGTAAAATTCATTAGTTACACAGAGAAAACAGATTCACGGGGCAACCGAATTTCTTGCCAACTAAATATTTTGGTTGCAGCAACCGAATTATTTAGATGTCCCAACCAAACGTTTTCCTGATACAATTGAAAAATTTTATTTTTACCAAAATTTACAATACAATTAAACATCCGGTTGGCAAAAAATTCGGTTGTTACAACAAATCTGTTTTCACTGTGTAGGTAAGGTGTAAAGTAATACATGGACTCCTCTGAACTCTATACATTACTTTACATATTATTTGAAAATGTGTGGTTTTGCTGGGAAACATAGTAAAATCCTACACCATGTTTTTTGTACATCTGAAAATCTATATAAGTATATGGTTGATATAAATACACTCAGGGGTATTTAATAAAAATTGAAGCGGAAGTAAAATGATTTCATTTTTCTTTTCTTATATCTCCATAAAAACTATTCAAGCGGATATTTATAAAAATGGAACAAGAGGCATACCAATACATTGTTGTTTATATTTTTATTGTATAAAAATAGTGTAAGTACTATAACCCATCCAAAGTGTGAATACATACACAACCTTAAGGATACAAGTTAAATAAAGAGAATGATATAAATCGTATAAACAAAATTACTGATTAAATTATAATGATTGAATATAAATTATAAGGAAAGTTTAAGCTAAAGATAAATATTATTCTTGTAAATGTTTTAAAAATGATGGTGTGATAATAATTAAAGCTTTAAATCTTTTATTAATACCCCAAATTCAAGACTTACAATTGATTTTTTTAAGTTGCATAATTAAAATATTGCATTTAATTTGAGTTATAGTAAAACTTCGTTTGTCTCGCTGACTCAAAAGGGCATTTTTCTATGTAGTAATATATTATAAAAAGTTAACTGTGCGATAAATCTTTCGCATTAGGCAGTTAGTTATAGCTATATATAATATTACTGTCATATTGATCTTGACATGTTTACTTCAAAAATGTTTTAAATTTCTGAAAAATCTCATGCTTAATTTCTTATAGTGGGAATTTATAGTATTAAATTACTTTTAAAACATTCTTCATGATTTGCATTAATTTTGTTTTTATTCATGCTATTTGGTTATTCGGATCTTTAATGTCTAAACCTACCGTTTAGTAAAAAAAGAATTTCTTTATATAAATTTTTTTAATTGCTTGTCTGTATACTTCTGTTCCTCCTGTATGACCCTTTTGTTTGTAGTAATGTGTAAATAGTGGATGTTGTCATCACCGTCATCATCACTACTGGTAAATGAAAAACTTTAAGTCAGCTCTTGAAAAACCACAACGGTAAACTCATTATCAAGCCACTTGATGTTGTATGGTACTACTTGATTTGTTAAAACGTATTTTCATACTTTATTCATCTGTTTCTACAATTTTTTACCATACATACACAATATACATATTTAAAACACAATTATTAGGGTATATCGAAAATAAAGTATTTTATAGTCAGTTTTCAAAGCCATTTATTAAAAATTTGGTTCAGGAGGAACCAGTTCTTGTTTAGAGTGAAATAACTTAATGTGTTGGAGATAAACATAATAAAAATCAGACAAAGAAGAAATATAGTTGGGATGACCATATTCGAAGAGCATCATATATTTTTGGGTTTATGATTGTGGTTCATAATGTGGACATTAAATTATTACAGTATGCATACAAAATGATCCGAATAATATCATATTATATTCCTCCATATCATACTATATATTATACACTCTAAAAAATGTTTGTAAATGTACTGCAAAAAAAAAATTGGGAAAGGTTTTGTAATATTACGAAAATTCGGTAAATATAAACAAAAAATTCCTTAAAATGTTTTGTACACACTTTCATATACAATAATACACACAAGAAGTATTTTTAGACATAATGTGCTTAAAATTAAACACTTTGTGCCTTAAATTAGTATTATTTTGTTAAATTAAAATTTTACGCACAAATTTTGTAAATATACTAACTCTGAATGGTAGTAAATATTTTGACATTTGGAAATTGGAAAATATAAAAAAATTTATATTATGTTTATAAATATTGTGAATTTAAATTCAAGATGATCATCATGACAGCACATACCCATTCATAATATATTATGTATTATATTTATAATTCATTACTATAAAATATATGAAATAAATTTATTCTTTCAAAAAAATATTTTTCTGCAGTTTAATTTAATTACGCATATAGAAATACATTTTTAAGCATTTAATGCGTATATTTACACACAAAAACAAATTCATAATATTTATGAATATTTTATGAAAATTTGCTAATGTACTAATTTAAGAACTTTTTCATAAACTTAAGTTGTATTTATGAATAGCTCATTAAAAAAAAATACTGGGAAACTTTGTGTACTCGTTTATTATGAAATGGTTCTTTAAATGTCTGTAGATGTACTTATTATTTATGAAAAAGTACTTAAAAAATTTGCCAATGTACAAAATCTTATTATTAAGGAACGAGTGCATAAATACATATAATACTGGGAATTTATTTAGGAAATAATTCATATTATAAATAAATTTTAAGAACCTATTCATATATGCTATGAAACTCTCAATAACATAAATCAAAATGCTTTGTGTATGAAATTGCATTTAAAGTAAAAAAAATTGTTAAAATTAGATAAAACAAATATGAAAACAATAAAATATGATATATAATATGAAGTTTTTCATAATATTTTGTAATTCTGAACCTGTTCTTAAAATATATGAACATGTTTCTATTATGTATGTCCGCCATCAACGAATAACGTAGGGAAATTGTAGAAACATTTTTAAGTTATGAAATTTTCATAATATTTAAGAATTAAGACATATTAAATATGAATTTTGTCCTTTTGAACAAAGTTCACAATAATTATGATCGAATTTATAAAAACAACACTGGGAAGTTAGGAACACTTCATAAATAGTAAGTAAGCTTCATATATAATATGAACCTTTAAAATTATGAAAAATTTTCATAAATAATTATGAATTTTATTTTTTTGTGTGTACTCTTAAAATAGGGTTTTTACACACAATTTTAGTAAGTTTTCGAATTACTTTTAAAATTTAATTTAATTTTTACGCACTTTCAATGTAAAATTACCCATTATGTGTGTACTAACTTACGCATATTGTGTGTACTTTTTTTCGTTTATGTACACAGAGTAAGTTTACCCAATTTATAGAAGTACAGTTTTCTACTATAAGTTGGGTAAATTTCAACAAAAATTTATAAGAGTGTACTATATACTACTACTATATACTATAAATTCTTCCAGCATTCTTTGTACATATTTAATGACAAATATATAAATTTAAATAAACTTATAATTAAATTATTTTTCTTAATAAATAATAAACAATAAATTTTAGAAACATCTTTAGATTCTATGGACTTTTCCTTAAATAAAAATTCTCAGATTATGCAAACCGTTTCTTAAATAAAAATTCTTATATTCTTAAACAAACTTTAGATTCTAAGACCTTTCTTTGAATAAAAAATTATAAGATTCTGAGGACTTTTAATAACGGAAAATACTTAGATTCTAAGGAATTTTTGTAGTAGAAATATTCTTAGATTCTAAGGAGTTTTTCTAAAAAAAAAATTCTAAGAGCATAAGAACTATCTGAAAAAGTCTTAAAATTGTCCTTGAAATTTAAGAATTTTTCTATTAGAAAAAGTCCATAGAATCCATGTTTTTTTACTAAAAATGTCCTTAGAATATAAACATTTTTTTAAGTATTTTTCTTTAAAAAAATCCTCAGGAATCAAAAAAGTTTTCTTGAAAAAGTCCTTAATATTAAATTTTTTTCTTTAGGAAAAAATTTCTTAAAGAAATATTCTTCAATTCATTATTAGGAACATAATATTGGTCTATTATAAAATTGTATTCCTTTTCATTTTCTTATTATAATTTTATTTATTTTTCTACGTGCTGATTCTTGATTGATTCTATAGACTTTTTTTAAAAAAAAATACTTCAAAAAATTTTCAAATTCCAAAGACCTTTTTCATAAAAAAACATAGATTCTATGGACTTCTTCTAATAGGAAAATTCTTAGATTCTAAAGATATTTTTAAGATTTTTTTTAGATAGTCCATAGAGTCTCAGAATTTTTCTTTTAGAAAAAGGCCTTAGTATCTAATAACAATTTTTATTCGAAAAAGTTCTTAGAATCTAAGTATTTTTCATGATGAAAATTCGTAATAATATAAGAATTTTTTAGAATCTAAGTTTTCTTTTAAGAATGTATGAAATTTTAACTAAGAAACAGTTTGAGAATTTTACTTTAAGGAGAAATTGATAGAAAAAATGTTTCTATCGGAGAGATTTTTAGAAATCTAGTATTTTGTATAAGAAACCTTTTCGTACGAAACAATTCTTGGGTTCTAAAAAAATTATTTTATTATTATTTTTTTTTTTTATTTTTTAAAATTATTTTATTATTCTCAGTACTTTTGACAAATAAAGGTCTTTATTTTACAAGAATCGAATTAATAAACATATTTTAAAAAAATTTATTATTGGTTTTAATGAAAAGAATTAAAAAATATAAAATAAAAAATATAAATAACAACATATGATTAGAACTTATTTATAAACCAATAACTTGATTGTGACAGCCATTCCCGAATGCAGCAAGTATAATATAGTAGAAGTGATCATGTAATAATATAGTAGAAGTAGAAGTGATCACGAACATTGGTAACCTTCCAATACTATGGTAAAATACCCGTACTCAAGACGGTTGTAAATGAACACGAAAGCGTCAAAGAACACTGTTTTAGTACCAATGCCGGTATGCAATCCGGGCCCGCTGACTTACTTACGTCGAGATTCGCAGAACCAATTTAACTACAAGGACCCTTAGGTATGGTATGTGATACTCTTTTGAGCCCGGACAGTGATTGATTGCTTTCCGGTAGCAATGAGTTTTTAGCCTTATCAAATGGGTCATTGTATATTTGAAGATCTTTTATAAGTATTGGAATAATGGCAGGTAGCATTATTTTACGAATGATTAAAATATCTTACTGTCCCACGGAGAAGCAAGAACTTTAGCACGTAGACGCTATTCGTGTAGAACCTTTTCACGTTAGTTAGCAGGTTAGTATTAACGTTCCTATTCAGACCAGACGTTCCTATTCTTTGGATCTGGCTGTCTAGGCTTTGCCGAAATATACTTTGACAGAATAAAAAATCTCTTTCTAAGCAAAACAAAAAATCAAAGTATTCAACTGAATTACCGATAAAAATCATTGAGTTCGACCCGAAGAGCTTTGTCGTATATAATAATGGCTGCGAAGCTAATGAAAATATGAAATACGAAGCTAATAAACATATGAAAACGATGTGGAAGTGGTACAGCGATGAATTATTTTTAAATCTTCAATCGGAGAACATTATTGTTTTAAAAAATTAATAGATTTTTGTTTAAAATAGACTACCTACAATCTATTTATATGCCTTTTTTTGTAGCAAAAAAAAAAAACATTTTGTTACACCCTAATGGTCACCCACTAGTGCGTACAGTTTGCTGTCATTTTGTTTTTCAGGTCTTGTAAAAACGTAAAACTTTTTTCCACACTAATTGGTCTGTAATTAAAGTTTGACGAAAAGTAGCACATTTGTTTTTGTTTTCATTTTAGTTTGCTAAAGCAATCCATGGTTAAATCACTATAATAATACAAAAAAAAAAAGAAAGGCAATAAAAATGAAAAACTGAATATAGTGGTAGACTGAATACTAACTCATGTGTTAAGGTATACTCTCAAAGGAAAAATCTAGAAAAAATAATAAAATACTTGCAATCTACATAAAATAACCTTTAACTACCATTTTTGTCACAAAAAATTCGATTTCAAAAATACCATTTCTTTCGTTATAGCTTTAAACCAAAATTTTATTAATGTTTTGGAAAATTTCTTATAAAATTCAATTGAGTGATATTTAGCCAACCTGTTTTTGCCCAATCTATTTCTACTCATTTGTTTTTTAGGTGTATATTTTTGTTCATGGGTTTTGTTATAGTGATGCCAGCGGTGGTGGTACTAAACGTGTAGATATAAAGTGTTAATTGTTGCATAAAAGAAAAGTTTATAAAGGTTTAAAATAACATTAAATATGTGTAAACATTATTTAATAATAGACATTTGAAATACATTAAGAGTTATTTTTAGAAAGCTTCAGATTAAATGAACATTAAGTTAACAAAAATTTATTAAAAGTTATTTATAAAAAAGTGACTGATTTATTTAAGATTTATTTTAGGTATGAAGTTTATAGGTAAACAAGAATTAAAAGCAAAATGATTTTTAAAATACATAGATTTAAATTATAAATTTTGAAAAGGGAAGATGTCAATAAATTCGAAGTATTTAGAACACATAAAAAACCCTTAAAGATTTTTTTTTCAAATATAACATATTGTTGTCAGCCCTATAATATAGACAGAAGAACAAAATGTCAAACGAATTGAAAAAGTGTACCTCGGCTACGACAATCAATTAATTTGGTCAGCACAACCAAATTTAAATGTGATTGCTGAATATTTTGGGAGAGGCAGCGAAAATTCTGTTGTATTAACCGAATTTTGTATTTGCAACCAATATTGATTTGCACCAACTAATTTAAGTACACTCAGAATATTATGTAGTTAACTGTTTGTAGTTTAATAAAAATGTTTTCCGTTCCATTTAAAAATAAAGGAAGATGCATTTATTTTTCAAAAAAACATCTATATTAACTTTTTTATACATTTATTCGAAATAATTTACTATCATTTACCGATTTTTTTCAGTTTCAGTTTCATTTATTTTTTTATTTGTTTGAAATTTAATAAAAATTTACCCACAAAACGGAAACTTGTGGTTTATTTGCGTCCGTAACAGTTATTACAAATTTAAATTTTGTTTGCTGTCTGTTTTAAAAAAAAATATTAAAAAAATTTTAATTTGTTTTTTTATTTAGATTGGTTGTATATATACAAAATTTTTTAATACAAATTACAAGAACTTCATAAACACAAATACATTCATACAAAAAGTGTTTATAGCTCCATATGCATACATACATTTTGTATTGTACGAGTATGTTAAAAAAAACAAAAATACAAAAACGGAAATAATTTCAAATAAATGAAAAAAAACATTTATTTTTTAAGGATTGGTGGGTAAAATTTTGACATTTATTTTAACTGATTATATCAGTTGTTTCTTACGGATGTGTCAGTTGATTAATCAACATTTAAAAATAAATAACAAATGGTATTTAATTTAAATGAAAATTAAGTAGACCGGTTTTTAAATGAAATATCATTTCTTTTAAATGATGTTTTCAGTTATTTTAACTTACAAACTTTTTTAAGTGTAGTACCAACCGAATTTCAGTTGAAAATTGACAAAATTTTTCTCTGTGTGTTCAGCAGTCAAGAGATAAGGTAAAGTATTGAATTCGGTTTTGCCGAAGAGATAAGGTAAAGTATTGAATTGGGTTTTGCCGATTTTTTGTACCCTGCACAGTTTTGCTGATGTGAAAAAATTATTTTAAATTAGAAAAACTTTTTCAATGTGAAAAAATTTTTGTGGTAAAAAAATATTTTGATATAAAAAATATTTGTGGTGATAAAAAATGTTTGATGTAAAAAACTAATTCTTAGGTGAATATAAAATATTGCAAAATTGTGACAATTGTATCGGTAAATAGTATTAGAAAGTATATATAGAAATTTATTTTGTATGGTGACTTACTTTTAAATTTTACGTAACACAATTTTTTCATACAAACTATCCCTCTAAAGTACAGATTTGTGGGACATTTTAGCGCGAATTCTGAATAAGTACGAAATTTTGACTTATTTGTCTCGCTCAAGTTGAATTTTGATCTTTGATGTATTCAGAGACATAGTAAATCTTTATAAATGAATAGTATTAGTATCATATAATCATATTCTTTTTATACATTTTTTTATTGTAAGGAAACATGAAAATTTTTATTAGTAAATTATAGAGAATAAAAATTGAGAAATTCCACAGAGCCAGCAAGATAGAATACTTAGTATTTTCGGTTGACGCTACCCAACCTTATCAATATCCGCACTCTCCTTTCTCCCCTTTGGTCATTGCTTGTTGATGATTTTCTATTTTATATTGAGTATTTGGAAAGAAATTAGCAAACTTGAAAACAACACTCAATTATACTAACATCAACGAAATTTAACAATTTATATTTTTCCTCTAAATTTTACAGTTTTTGTTATGAAGTTTAATTCTTAAAGTATCCAATAACAAAGCTTATATGAAACCGTTAATTTCAAATGTTTGTCCTAATCCATATTAAATCTACAACATAATCTATGTTGATAGTTAATGATTATACAATATTTTTAATTATATTTTGCACTGTATCATTGTGTTTAAAGTAATGGAGTTTTATGAATTGTTGATCTGTTATTTTCTAAATGAATAGTAAATCTATTATAGTAAATCTTTATGACAAATATTTGTGTGGATCTTTTTATCCCATTATATACCCGTTTTAATGATATTTTTCCTCTTATTCATACATTAGGGAGTGAGAGGACTAAAATGTTCCACAGAAATGTTCCTCACAATTTTCTACATAAATCTGCTAAACACATTTAATATATAAAATGTTAGGGTTACATGGTTTGTTATGCCGATTCACCATAATAATAAGCAAAAGGGGGAAAACTTTAACCACTCCTAAAATAAAACTTAGACGTAAACTTTCAAAATATTTTTTTGTCCCATCTACCAGTAACCGTTTTTGGAACCTTGTTATTTTGGAATAAGTTTCATTTTGTTGTACAGTGTAATTGTACACATTTCACTCTTAAGCTGACTAAAATAAACCATACCATTACATGAGATTCCTTCCACCTTTTTATGAAACTCGGATATGTAATAGAAAGAAAATCGAGAAAAATTTACACCCTGTGTTCAAACAGGATAAACAGAAATATAAATTTCTAAAATCGTAAATCCCGCTCTTTAATTATTTTGAATAGCTTTTAACAGGTGCTTCATAAGTTTATAAGTTGCATAACAATTAGTATTTTTATTTATTATTTGTTTGTTTGTCAGCTCAAAATAAATATAGATTTAGTTAACATAAAAGGATTGTAATACTAAAAACGAAATAACTGTTGTAATCCATAAGATAGCGTTACCGAAATAATGTAAAATAGCTGCTACAAACTGTTTCACTTGTCAAGCATTGACAAATATCAATCCCAAAATCGAAGGCGTATGAGTGCTGCGTAGTAATATTTTAATATAACTCATACGTATAGTATACAATAACAATAAAAAGCCATATACAATTTTTTTTAATATTTTTTAAGGATAAGAGCATTATTCACAGCTTTTTTTATTTATCAATACACTTTTTCATATTTATGATATATCTACGCAAAAGTGCCCTCAATATAATACCTTTTCGCATTAAAATCATAAAGTTAAACAAATTGTTAAAAGTAATCTATTGAAAGACGAAGGTGATAAAGCAAAGTGTGTTATATTATTTTGGTTTACAAAAAAAAATGGTTTAAATTTGATTAAACCCATTAAAATTTATTTGTTAAGATGTTAATTTATTTGAAATAACCTGTAATCGATTTAAAAACAATCTGAAATGAAGAACGGAGAAAGGATCTAAAAAAAGAAGAGTCCTTTTATCCAATTATTGTTATTTCAAATCGCCTAAATTATAAAACTCATTTAGAGATTGCATATGGTAGAAGCAACTACTTTTTTTATTAATTCTACACCCAGAGAAAAGATTGGTTGAAATTTGATCAAGACCATTAATATTTTTTTGTAAGGATTTTATTTTATTTGGAATAACCTATAATCCATTATTATACCAAAAATATAACTTTGGGAATTAAAAACTATAGGAAAAAAAAACTAAAAAACAATAATATTATCCAATCATTGGTATTTCTAATCAACTTCAAAAATAAATTGGGCCAGTACTTGCGTACAGTAGAGAAAACCATTTTTTTTTATGAATATATTAGAAAATTGGTACAATCTATCAAATTTATTAAAAAATTATCGATATTCGAATTGTGGATTGTATTGATAATAGGCCTTCCTAATGATTGATATTGATAAACAAATTTTATACTACATTTGTTGTCGTAAAAATTATTTAAATTAAAAATTAACCAACAAAATTTATAAGTGTTTGTGGTGTAGTGAGTAGAGAGGTAGCTCAGTACTCCAATTTCCGAGTTTAAATCCCGGAAAAGGCAAACAATTATAAAATAATTTATTTCATTAAAATAAATTATTTAAATATTTATATGACAAATATATCAAAAAAAAAAATTTGAATTAGTTGTGGTGCAGTAAGCAAGAGTGTGAGTATGAATCTGATTGCCCAGGTTCGCTACTGTAAAAATATAAAAATTAAATTTTTCTTAAAACTTAATAATAGTTCTGTGGAATATAAAGATTAAATTGGACAACTGAATATAGCCTTTCATAACTAAAAATATAATTTAATATGAATCAAGTTGCCGTAACCGGCAGAATTTGATTAGTAACAAATTCGGTGGCCACAACTGATACTATTTTCTGGGTGTATGAATGCCATGGATTACGATATACCTGGAAAGGACAAAAAACTATTAGTTTAAATAAAGTTCTGTGGAATGTAATAATATTTAGAAGACATAATACAATTTATAAGACATAATAATAATTTTTTTATTTATATTAATCATATAATCACATATTATATCCTAATACCCTAACCGAGCACTAGCAACAAGGCTATCGGCTCGTTGTAGCGAAAAGAGACCAGAGCCTCTGGTGGGAATTGAACTCACGACCCCCGCACTGATAAGCAGTATGCTACCAACTAGCCACTGGGGCACTCCATAACAATATACTTAAAATAGTTTGCAAGTTAAAATAACAGAAAATACCAATTAAAAGATATGATATTTCATTTGAAAACCGGTCTACTTACTTTTTATTTTAATCAAATGGTTTCTGTTAACTAGTTTTAAATGCTTTTTAAACAATTGATACATTAGTAAAAGTAAATGATTAATCAGTTAAAAATAAACGTTAAAATTTTACCAACCAATTCCGTAAAAAAATAACTGCTTATTCATTGTTTCCGTATTTTGTATTTTTGTTTGTTTACAAAATGTATCCTCACACAGTATATACACTCAAAAAAAAAAGTTAGTAGAAAAATTTTTAAACCGTTTTCATTCCCACTTAACTATTTTTTTTCTGGTTTTTAGTAAAAAAATTATTATTTTACCAAATCTTTTTCTATTACATTTTATAAATTACAGAATTTTGACAGAATATTTTGTTGCTTAAAATTGAAAACCGATTTGTTAAAATTAGCAAAAGAATAAACTAATTTTAAAAAAGTGGATAATAAAGGAAATGTTATTTCTAATTAAAACTTACAACTACAAACTTAAATTGCATTAAAATGTTACATAAGTTAAAAAATGGAAAAGCACTAAAAAGTTGTTTTAGTTCTAAAAATCAGCCCTAAAAACAATTAAAATTTTGATTTAAATTTTATTTTTATTTTATTTATTTATTTATTTATTTATTTATGTCATATCCTGCACAACAAGATTTAATCTTATAATTACAGTACAGGAATTACCAAGCAAAAATAATAATGAAAATTGGTAAAACATATTTAGGAATAGGTTGCAATTAGGTAAAATATTTTTAAAGCTTAAATTTAAATAACACAAGATTAAAAATAAAAATAATAATAATAATAATAAAAAAAAATATTTAAAGCCAAACAGGAAAAGTAAGAAAATATCAAGAATAATTTAGAAAAACAAATTTTTTAAAATGAGTAACGTTGCTGTTAAGTTGTTGGTTTTGTGGAAGCATATTCCAGAGACGAATTGCATTTATATAGAATTGCCACTCAGATACTAGACAATGATGTCTTGGTAAAATAATCTTTTTGTCCCTATTAGACTCTGCAAAACGAAGTTTTTCATAGATGTATAAAGGTTTTTGCGTGTAAATGATTTTATGTAAAAAGAGAAGTACTCTTATCTTCATAAGATTTATAAATGAAGCACCAAAAATTTTCTTTGAGAAATTCGAAGTTCCATCACGTCGCCTTAATCCAAAAACATAACGAACAATGCTATTATACGCCACGATAAGCTTAGATTGGCTTGCGGAGTCGCTATTGGCATAAAGTTCACAACCATACAATAACCCCGGAATCAGGTATGATTTGGCCAGCAGCAATCTAATTTTCAAAGGTGTAAAAGATTGGGCTGCCCAATATGGTTTGTCCATGTTAGACTACTATTTAGTATTAGACCAAGATTTTTAGCTGTTGGGACAATGTTAATTTTCTCGTTGTTAATGGCGATATCATGTTCGAAAACTGGATTTAAAGTTTTTTTACGAATTACCAAGCATTTGGATTTTCGTGGATTAATACAGAGCCCATTAGCTGTTGCCCACCGGTATAAACTATTAAGATCTGCGTTGATTTTATCAATATTCTCTTTTATAGATTGAACAGGACTGCTCAAGTAGAGTTGTACATCATCTGCGTACATGTGTATCTTACAATACGAAAGATATTCAGGTAAGTCATTAATATATACGGAAAATAGCAGCGGACCCAAAATCGAACCTTGGGGTACACCTCTCTCGAGATTCAAAGATTGGGATGACTTATTATTTACATATACGGATTGCGTACGATTCATGAGGTATGAGGACAAAAGCTGAGTGGAAGTAGTTGAAAAATTAAAAAAGCGTCTAAGTTTCATACAAAGGGTATGGTGGTTGACCGTATCAAAAGCTTTTGAGTGATCAAGAAGTACAAGAAAGTTTATTTTGCTATCATCCAGTTCACGACTAATGTTTTCACAGACATTAACCAGGACTGTCACGCAGCTATGATTAGGACGAAAACCAGATTGCTTATCTGACATTAAACCGGTATCCTGAATATATCTACTCATTTGGGTGTGCAAAATCTTTTCAAAAACTTTCGAGAGATAACATAGTATTGCTATTGGTCGAAATCCGAGTTTGTTTTTGGGATTGGGATAATTTTGGCATGTTTCCATTTGGAAGGAAAACTACTGGAAGTTATAATGTGGTTGAAGAAATATGTTACATAAGGCAGGAGTAACGGTAACAGCATTTTTATAAATTTAGGGTGCACGTTATCATACCCCACAGCATTCGACCTAACCATAGAGAAACAAGACAAAACATCTAGTTGAGTTACGCATGAAAATTCAAAGTTATTTTCTTCAGTGTTGGTATTGTTGAAAGTATAGAAATTGTTATCGATCTGAGCCAAAGGTAGGTCTGTAAAAATTGAGTTCAATTCATCGGCATCAGTCGTACAGCTATTGTTGTTAGCTTTTCCAATACCAATTTCTCGGATTGTTTGCCAAGTATTTTTGGATTCCAAAGCTGAAGAAAAACGTTTAGAATAGTATTCGGCTTTAGCAATTCTGATATTTTGGTTGACTACCTTTCTAGCCGAGCGATAACAATTTTTTAATTCGGGGGTTTTAAAACGTTTCCATCGGGAGTATGCAACATCTCTATGAGAAATTGATTGTTTTATGGCAGCTGAAAACCATGGCTTAGACTTAAATGAAGATGTTTTTATTTTCACTGGAACTGTTTCTTCATAAAGTCGCAGCAGGTTGTTTTGTAAGAAGCACAATTGATCATCAACGGAAGTCATGCAATACACACTATCCCAGTCAATGTTGGAGAAGTTCGTGTATAGCAGATCATAGTTCAAGTTCCTAAAGTCTCGAAAGAAGAACGATGTATCGACATGTTGTATACGATAATCATAGGTGAGAAAAATCAGATCATGTTTCGAAAAACATGACGCCGAGATTTGATCATAAAATTGACTTAAATAATTTTCAAAACAGTAATTACCAAATTAAAACAAAATGATAAATTTGTTTGCTTTTACAATTTTTAAGCCTTTGATTTTTTTTTTAATTTTGTCTAAAATATTTTTGAAAAAAATATATAAAATAAAAAAATGTTGATGCTCGATAAAAAATTTTGTACTAATATTTAGTATTTTTTTTTTTTGCTGATTTTAGCAAACAGATTTTAAATACCACTTTAAAAAAAGTTTACTAAAATTTAGTAGCGGCAGCTAATTTTTTCTACAAATTTCATTGTACTACATGTTAGCAGACATGTGTTGCTAAGATAAGCAAAAAATACCTCTGGACTCAAATTAGCAAAATTTCCCGTAATAACAGCAAAATTTTTAGTTGTCATTACAGACTTTTTTTTTTGTGAGTTTAGACACATTTTCTGTAAATGACCATATGTGTGTATGTGTGTGTGTGTTAATAAAGTTCTTATAATTTGAATTGAAAAAAGGTTTGTATATAAACAAACAATTTAAATAAAATCAGTAAATGAAAGCAAATCATTATATAAAAAAGTTAAAGTAAATATTTCATTGAAAAAAACATGTATGTTTCTGAAAACTTTTTTTATTAAACTACAAACAGTAAACTTCATAATATTCTAAGGGCCGTATGCAGAAAAATAAATTACTTCATCTTTAACTTTTACATTAGTTAACAAACACATTAAGGCTAATAAACGGTTGTTAAAAATTAGTATGCAAAAAACCCACTTTAACAAATAAAATTTTAATGAATTTTATAGTTTGGTTCTGGCAATGCCATCGCATTCAGTTGTCACTTTATTTTTTTTTTTTTTTTTTTAACTTTTAATTTATTATTGGATCTTTCTTATAAAAGAAAATAACAATAAGTATTAAAATCTTAAATTAATGAATAATTTCTGGGTCTATTGCCTTTGCAATAGAAACTCCATTTTTTGTTTCGATAGAGTTCATCTTTCTTGCGGTTCGGCGAGAGCCAATGTGTCGACCCTCTTTAGGCGAGTATGTCCATTATAATACAGTAGATCCTGTGCGAGAGGATTTGGATGCGTTGCCAGTTTTCGTACATATTTGGAGCAGAAGGTTTTAATTTCGTCGCGAACAAATGGAGTATTAAGATCCTTGTGAATATTCGCGTTTCTAATATACCACGGGTCCCCAGTAATAAGTCGCAGTATTTTGTTTTGTCGTCTTTGTAATTTCTCTATATTAGATGCAGAAGCTGTTCCCCATAGTTGGATACCATAGGTCCATATTGGCTTAATAATAGCTTTGTAGAGAAGAACCTTGTAGGTTAGGTTGAGAGCAGAATGGGGACCAAGGAGCCACTGAAGCTGTAGTGTTTTCAGTTTAAGTTGTGTTGATTTGGAATCAATATGTTGAGACCAGGTAAGGCGTCGATCAAGGTGTATACCAAGGTATTTTATATGACTTTGCTCGGGGATATCGATGTTATTTATCCTCAGTTTGGGACAATTTCCCTGTCTCAAGGTAAAAGTAACATGTGCGCACTTTACCGGATTTACTTTTATTTTCCATTTGTTAAGCCATTTTTCGAGTTCTTTGATATGAGCCTGCAGATAACTAGAAGCAATTACAGGATTTCTGTGTACACTTATAAAAGCTGTATCGTCTGCAAAAGTTGACGTATGTATTAGGTTATTTGTGGGCATATCTGAGGTATAAAGTATATACATTAAAGGACCAAGTATACTGCCTTGGGGAACTCCTGCTGCAATTTCTCTTGAGTCTGAGATGTGGTCTTTATACTTTACTACAAACGAACGATCTAGTAAATAATTTCGCAGCAACTTGTGGGTATTTTGGGGTAACAAAGAGCTTATTTTATATAATAGCCCATCATGCCAGACTTTGTCAAAGGCTTGAGCAATGTCTATGAAGAGTGTTGAGCAATAGTGTTTGTCCTCAAAAGCCTTTCTGATTAGAGTTACTATGCGATGAACCTGTTCTATGGTGCCATGATCCTTTCGGAAACCAAACTGGTGAACGGGAATGACGTGGTGGTCGTTTAGATATGGATTCAACGCATTTAAAAATACTTTCTCGAAGAGCTTTGATAAAATTGAAAGTAAGCTTATCGGGCGATAAGATGACACTTGGCAAGCGTCCTTGCCTGGCTTAGGTATAATTATTATTTCTGATGTTTTCCATGATTTAGGGTAGCAACCCGTTCGCAGGATTGAATTAAAAATGAATAAAATTAGCCTAAAAGCAGGTGTTGGTAGTTCACGGATCATTTTTCCTGAAATTTTGTCCATGCCAGGGGATTTATTTGTTTTAATATTTTTAATTGCTGCAGTTAGAGATGAGAAACGAATTCTCATCGGGGAAACAACACGGTCTTCAATAGCTGGTAAAGTTATGTCCGAGGTAGAAATATTAGGCGTAAACACTTTTTCGAGGTGATCGGCAAAAGCTTCAGCTTTGTCTTTATGGGACCTAGCCCAATTACCATCACTACAACGAATAGCAGACTCGCATTTAATCGGATTTTTAAGTCGTTTGGTGGCTTTCCAAAGACTATAATCCGTTGATTTTGTTGTGTCTAGACCTTCTAAATATGCCCTTAGAGCTGACTGTTTCTCCTCCAAAAGAGCACTATGAAGGGCTCTTTGACAGAGGTTTAGTTGAGTTTTCAAGGTAGGAGAGCGGTGTAGTTGCCATTGTCTTCTAAGGTTTCTCTTTTCCTTTATAAGATTTTGAATAGTTTTTGAGCATTTATTTTTAGTGCAGTTGTAATATTTAAAAGGTGTAGCTACTTTAGCTGCAGTTGATAATGTTTCAGAGAATTCGTTTATAGCATCTTGTATTTCGTTATAGGATTTAAGTGAAATATTTTGCGATACGTGGGAGCTTACATACTTTTTATATTTGAGCCAGTTAGTATGTTTATTGGGGAAACAAAAAGGGTTTTCGATATTTTGGCCATTTAGCATTGATATAATAGTGGGAGAGTGATCTGAGGACAGGTCGAACAAAGAGACTGTAGAAAGTTGATCGCGTCTGATGTTCTTAATGACTGCAAAATCTATTAAATCAGGAGTCTTTTGTAGATCTGTGGGCCAATAAGTGGGCTGTCCATCAGATATAACGTCAAGTTTAAGAAATGAGATAGCTTTTAATAGCTGTCTGCCCTTTGGAGTAGTGAGTCGTGAGCCCCAGAACGTGTGCTTTGCATTGTAATCTCCTGCCGCTATAAATTTATTGCCTAGCGTTTTGTAAAAAGTAACGAATTGATCATCAGTAATTTTGTGTCTGGGGGGGCAATATATAGAAGATATGGTGATGTTTGTGGCCGAGAGGCATATTGATGAGGCTTGAATGTGATCAGTTTTATATTCCGGCATTGGGAAGTGACTAATTTGATTCCTAATTATTATAGCTGCACCTAGGTTCTGAGATTTTTTGAGCGGCTGTACGTACAGAAGGAATACTGCTGAATTGGGCAGCTTGAGCATACGACATTTTATTATTAGAAATTGGGAGTGGGTTGGCAGAGAATTTGGCGTGGTTGTTGTTGGTTTGAGCAGAAGGCCATGTTGTGAGGAGACATTATTATTATTGGATAAATATGGGAAGTCATTTGACTGGAAGCGCCGAAAAGCAGGTTTATTAGAAGTGTTTTGCGCTATTTGTATAAATACTGGGCATCCTCTGTAATTTGCGGTGTGATTACCACCACAGTTGCTACATTTTTTATTTCTGGGGTCGCTTTTAATTTTCGTGCATTCAGATGTTTTATGCACATCACCACAGATTACACATACTGCTGGAAGCTTGCAATAACTTCTGGTATGCCCGAATTCCTGGCAGTTTAAGCATTGTGGTGGGTCTTTTCGTTTACGTGGTTCTTCTACCGTTATTCTTCGGTGAAGGAGATAACGAAGGTTATAAATTGGGTGAGGCTCGTTTCCCTTTAGTTTGCTGGACTCAAAGGCAATTTCGACTTTAAAAAGTGGTTGCGGTATTTTATCTTTATTAGTTATGTTGTGTACAGACTTTACCTTGTAGCCTTCGTTTTCTATAGCATTTGCTATTTCACTAGTTGGAACGTTGCTTTCAATGCCTTTTATGACGATTGATAAACCTTTCGCGCTTTTTAGCTGATGAGTATAGTAATTTTTGTTTTCCGAATCGAGATACGAAACAATTTTACGGAAATTTGTTTCTGTAAATGTCTGGATTTTCGTTTCAAGAACGTTTCCTCTGCGCAGAGATTCTACAAAAAAGTTGTCTTTTCCGACTGTTGCTGTTAAGGACTTCACTAAAACGTTGGAGTTTTGTTCACGTAAGAAAATTGCTGGGGGCTTGTGCTGTTTCACCACTTCAACTGTATCTTCTTCGACATCGTTGGTAGCTAACAACGAAAAACGATTTTGGCTCATTGTTTTAGCATTACCTGTTTTTTTTGTTTGTTTTGGAGTGGGATTATTTTTGGAGGAGTTGGGGCTACGCTTTCTTTTTAATATTGTAAAGTATCGATCAATCCCTATTAATGGTTTGTCGTTACATTTTTCGGAATTCAGTTTATTTGTTTTAGGTATAGCACCCTTTGAAGCGACCACTACCGACTCATTTGGGTTTGCATCATTAGTTTGTATGTTTAGTGAAAGAGAATTTTTAACAGCTTCACTTGTTTGCTCTTTATTATTGTTAGTTTGTGCAGTAATACTACGTGTATTAGTGGGAGTATTAGTAAAGAGAGAATTACATACTGACATTATTGGTGTTGATAACGAGTTTGAAGAAGTTGAGATTGTAGTTGTTGTACATGCTTGTGATGTTAATGTTGAACAAGTATTTGTACTTGTTGTTGGTGGTGTTTTGCATTGTATGGCCCATGCGGTTTCGTTGTACAGAGGGGAACTTGCGATTTGCGCGGGTGAGCATATTAATTTGATTTTTTCATTTGTTGTTGGTGGAGAATGCCCGATAGGCATCTTTTTTAGTTATTGGTTTTTTTGAAGTTTTTTTTTTTTTTTGCTTGTTTTTTTCTTATTTTTGTTTTTTATTTTCTGTTTTTAACTTTTTTTAAAAAAAAAAGAAAACTGTATAAAACAAAAAATAACACATTTATTTAATAAGTAATTTTTCTTTAAAAAAAACGTTTAATGTTTGTTTTGTTGCTTTGATGCGGAGTTAAAAAAAAAAAAAAAAAAAAAAAACTTTATGGTTAGCGATTCATTAAAACGAATATTAATTCAGCCGGGTAATCAAATCTATAAAAAGGTTCTTATTATGTTAACATAAAATAATATGCTTTTTACGCAATCTTCTTCGATTTACTTATTCAATAAAATAAAAAACACAAAATGAACTAAATTAAGGAATTTGAGAAAAACTAACCAGATTTTTTATGTTAGAAATGTTTTAAGTATTCGAATAACGAGCTGTATTGATTTATTTTGATTGTAAGAACATCACTAAAACATATCTTACATTTACATTGTTTTGTGATGTGTTTTAATCAGTTCTATTGTTATTTTTTTTTTTTTTTTTGGTGTTTGTTTGTTAAAACGATATTTTTTAAATTGGTCATCGGGAAGAGAGAACCCATCAGTCCTCGGCTTGTAAATTCTTGACCGATAATAATTTCCAATTTGGATAATAGTATATATTTATAAAAACAATATACAATTAACACTAATTTTTCAACAATCACAATTTATTTTACCAATTCTTTTTAAAGTATTCATTTCACAATTTATTATTTTTATTAAAAATTTTCACAAATTTTTAATTTACAATACATACGTTTAATTTACAAAACAAAGTACGTTGCTTTCTACTTTAAAATATTTAAAGTTACCAAACGTCTACCAAAGGTATATTAAGCTAATAATCGTTTTTGGATACAACTTTAAGCAATTTTGCATAACAATGGTTTAACAAACTTTGTTAATATTTTTTTTTTTGCATACGGCCCTAAGTGTATAATTTGAATTCGGTGGCTACAACTGAGGTTTTTTTCTTAGTGCATGAATTTACTTCTTATCAGCGTAATTTAAATATTTGATACCAGTTTTTAATCGCAATAAATATTCCCAAATCGCATTACAAATCTTTAGTTATGTCTAACGTATATTTCAATTTATACATTTTTTATCGAAAAGCAATAAAATATTTTCTATCAGGCATTTCATGTATTAGTGTACATATGTAAGTAAATATTTTAACCTTAATCAATTGAATATCTTTATCCATATTGTATAATAAATTGGCCCAATATTAAACGTATCAGAATTACAACATAGAAATTATACAAAAATAAATTCCAGCAAATAGATTCATAACTTACAACTCAAAGGCTCTATAACGGTAAGGGCAATGAATTCTTTAGATATTTGTATGTGTTTGTATTTGTGTAGTAAATAAATGATAATATGGCATGCAAAGCCATTCAAAGTTATCATGTGCCAGATATAGAGCAAAGTGATATTCAATCACATATGGATGTGAATTTACAACATAAATTTTAAAAAAATTTAAATTTCATGCTCTTGGATTAGGTATTACATACTCGTATGAATGGGTCGTTCGAATAAGGGTGTAAAATGCAAAACTTTTATTTATACTATAAATTCATAATGTCATTTGTCATGTACTTTGAAATTGAAACTTCATACCATTTTAAACAAATTACCTTAAGTTCATTGGTATCCTGTCCCCGTATAGGTGAAAGAATGACCCGTTTCTTAAATATCTGTCACGTGGTAGGTGACAAAAGGACCGGTTCCTAAAGTACCTATCATGTAACCGATTTCAAAGTATCTTTCCTGTGGTAGTACCTGGCCTGTGACATGTCACAGAGGGCAATTGATTCCCTCCTCGGAGAAGTCTATGTTAAAGTAATTGGGCCCTTTCATACACAAAAACCAATCCCGTCGCCGGTCCCTATCACAATGAACCGGTCACATAACGTTTCGTATGATAGGTCCCTTTTCCGTACGGTTGTTTTTACGAACTGTCGCCAAAACATAAAAAATATTATCTTATTATGCTTTCTCACATTTGTATCATCTCCAGGAAAGTTTTTAAAACGGATTTAATGCCCTTATTCAAACCACACATTCATATATCGAAGTGGTTTCGCAGACAAATATAAGCCGTAGCATTGAGTTATGTATATTTTGTTATTAAATACAAGACATAAATGATAATATTGTACTAAACATTAAACTTTATAATGATTGTGACTTATGTGTGTGAATAATGTTTGGTCTACACTCAAAAGTAAAATGTTAGTTAAACAACATCAAACAACCAAATAAAAACTATACATAAATTTCGTATAATAAAAAGGTTTCGAATATAACGTGGACTATCCCCTCAGATTACACAAGGAGCACTAAATATTGAAAGATTTCAAAAAATTTTATGAAAGTTAAAATAGCGCGGTGATTAAAATGTATTTTTCGTGTGTAACAAAATATTGGGTTAGAATTGCCAAATAATACTACACTCAGGGAAAAATGTTTTACTATATTGGTGAAGCTGTTTTTAAAATCAGTTTTCATCAGTTCTTCATTACATTTATGAAATTTTCAAAAATATGATGAAGTGTTTTATAAAGATTTATGACAAATGTTTCATAAATCTTTAAAAAATATTTAATAACAAACTCTTACAAATTGATAATTTTAATTTTTATTGGATTTCCAATTTTCTTTAATTAAAATTAAAAACAAAAACAAAATAAAATAAAAAAGAAAAAACTTCATTATGCTTATGAAACTCCTTGATAAAATTTTTACGGGGAGCAAAATGGAAATAGATCATATTAAACTTGAAACTTAAAATGTATATTCACTGGAGCATGGGATAATGATAACGTACTTTTTGAAATTTTGAAATTTTGGTCAGGAAAGTACCAAAAATGGGGATGTATAAGGGAAAAATCCTCTGATCCTTTGGAAATATAAAATTTAAAATGTTCTTATCTTGCTTATAGTACGCGCCGAATCACTGGCGGGGGTTTTAAAAGGGAAAGGTAACGTCCACCTTATGGTATGCCCAAACAGCTGGAGCCAGGAACATTAAACATGAAATAAGTGTTCACTAAAGATTTTTAGAATTTTCTCCATATTATAAGCCACAAATCTAAAATATTTGTTTTCTGGAGTGTGATAAGGCAAACTCAAATCAGCAAACGATATGGAATGGAACGGGAAATGAGTGAAATTTAAACACTGAATAAGGCGAACGAAACGAAATGGTACTGGTAGCGTGTGGGGTACGAGTGGAATTAAAACACTGCACTAGATTTACGAGTGTAATTTATACACTAGAAAAAAAAATAGAATGGAACGGAAAACGTGTGGAATTGAAACACTGAATGAAATACAATGTAAAGGAAAACGAGTGGAATTAAGACACTAGACAAGGAACACTAGACGAAAGGAAAAATAATAGGGAATAAGTGAAATTGAAGCACACGAGGAACAAAATGGGGTTGAGTCCGGAAAACAACATCCAATCTACGCTCAAAATGTAGTGGACTTGTTCGCTAGTCACAAAGGTCAGTAAAATTTTTACCATTTGTCGCTTTACACCAAAACTGCGCTCCGCAATAGTGACGCTGTAAACTACAAACAGTCCTTAATTTGTATTGACTCAACGTTAGATTCAGAAAATACCATTGCATGACCAAAAATGACAGTTTGTGATGGCGTTTGCGCCAAAACGATCATTGGGCCATTTTGCTTCTCATTATGTCTGCCCGAAAACGCGTGAATAGGTCTAAACGGTTACTGGTTTCAACAAAATGGTACTCCATACAACATTGCTAATCAAACAACGAAGTTTCTGCAACAAAAATTCCCTGGACATGAAATGTGAAAAAAATGCGGCACTCACTGGCCACTCACATCTGACCCCTCCGGAATTCTTTTTGGGAGGTTAATTGAAAAGCAAAGTGTACTTCAAAAGCCTCATACCATTTGCGAACCCAAGACAAACAATCGTTCTGAAATCAACGCTATACGACGAGGATACTCTAAATAGTTATGGGCACATTTTTTCGAGGCCTATCGAGACGGCAATTTATTTAATGTCGTATTAAAAAGTCGTCCAAATGAATTGGAATGGATCAAGTAAAATAAAAATGTCACACATATGGAAATCGGTTGATTTTTAAGTTATTCAATATTTACATACCATCATAATAGATGACGCAGCTTGTACATAAAAATGATGTTCGGTTAGTTAAATTCAAAAAGACGATTTGCAAAACAAAGCGCCCTGTTTTTGATGAAAAAGGATATTTTTGAGAAAATTAATTCTAGGATCGCCCTGTCTCAAATGGTTTGCTCATTAATTTAAGGGGCAAAAAGGGATCTCGCAACTAAGATAGCATAACATAAATTCTACAAAGAGTGAAGTTTGATATATATATAAGGCCTTTATATTGTTTCACAAGGTTGTCAATTCGATCTCAATGGTGGTAAAAAAGTATTTCCGAAAGAAGTCGATTTAAACCAACCAGCAACAATATGAAAAAAATAAAAAAAATATTTATTAGCAGAAATTTGATAAGGAACAATTGTTCAATATTATAAAATGGACACAGAATGACTCATACAAGTCTTTGTTCTGCAATACAACTCACATGTTAATAAAAAACAAACAAGCTCCATAAAAATAAATATAGTCATTTATTTCAGAATATAGTTTATTTGCAACAAAAACTTTTTTAATAATTTATTTACATTTATATATCTTAAACAGAAAATTAATTAAACACCAACTTCAATTAAATGTTTCTTGAAAAACAAACTTTAACAATGAAGGTGTCCATATAAATAAATTTGTGGTAAATAAAGAAACAATTTAACATTTCGTTTACGATTCTTTATTTTGTATAACTTCTGCACATCTGCGCGGTATTCCTTCAACAATATAAATTATTACGGCTTTAGGAATACGTTTCCACTCAGATTCTAGAATTTCGAGAAGTTCGTTTCCGGAAACACTCCTCTTCAGTATACCAAAGAGGTTTTCAATGGAGTTCAAGTTGAGTTATTGTGCCGGTCAATCAAAAACTTCAACTCCATTCTAATTAATGAACTGTTTGATCAACTTCGATGTATAGTTTTGGGTCATTATCGTATTGAGACACCCATTGAAGTAAAATATTCCACTCAGCATGCAGAATCATTTTTGTTTCAATGTTTTCATTGAAATATTTTTGTACATGAAATGGTACGTTTTCAATTTTGTGGAATGGTCCACCTATATTCGTCAAATCGACATTTTGCAGTTGCTTGTCTCAAGCTTCTTGTCAGGCAACCGCCTAACTGTACACATGCCACCTAACCTTAACTGTACAAACCAGTTCTCATATTTTATTGCAACTTTGTCTTAAAAAATAAAACAACAAAAAATTATTAGATAGAGTTGAAAAACACGGTTTTGGTATCTTACCTTTTTTGGATGTGTTTCTTGGTCAACAAAGGTTTTTTGACTGACCTGTAACTTTTTATTTTATTTTCACTTCACTAGAAGTAGCAAACCAATTTTTTTTATCATCACGCGCAGAAGTTTTTCGTTAAAACTAGAGATCTATCTAGATTATATAAAAGCTTGGCAATATCTATACCTAGACATTCTTGGTGGACCAACCATTACCAACAACATTTAGAAACTATCATTTAGAAATGTACCGTTATTTTAAATAATTTTTTATTATTTGTATTTTTGGAATTTTTGTTGTTCTTATTTATAAGCTATGCTAATGTTCGAGAATAAAACTGTGCTTTCGTTTTCTACTTCCCCAAAATATTAGCTGAAGAAACATTGGTGAAAAAGAATATTGAGATAAATATCCGAGATGGGCCAAAGTGCGTGATTACTGGATAATATTGTAATTATAAGAAAAATCTTTAGGGAGTCAATTTTTCATAATTTTTGTTTAATTTTTTGATAAGGATTTTTTAATTTATTTTAGCATAAAAATCAATTATTAACAGCAAACTATTTTATTTTAAAAGCGGATTGAAATTCAAGTTTTTCTACCAAAAAAATCTTTGAGTGCACACAAACATAAACATACTCGTGTTTGTATGTGTGTATAACGTTAAGCAAAATGTTTGATTTTACTATTTCCTTCTTCCTGTATTATTGTTTTTTTTTTTCACAGTACAATCTAAAATAATAAAAAGAACACCATGAATATGCATTATGTATATTACAGTACATATGCTCCATACATGGGATTAATGAATTGACTTGGCTTATTATTTGATAACTTCATTATCACTGCATCGATATTAATTGTAATGAAATTATGTCCATTACCATTTTTTTCGTTAGTGATAACATATTAAGGTTTTAATTTTATTTATTAATGACGATTGCGCGATAAAATCGTAAAAACGGTAAAAAATTTTCGAAATAGAAAAAAATAGATAAGAACATGTTCAATTTAGTAAATATCATGCGATCCATTCGTTACATATGTTTCCTGGTTCAATGCCACTCGTTTCCCGTGCCATACAATTTTTTTCCATTTACTATAATTACAATCTTTGCCTGTTCCGCTGCATTTCATTCCCCGTTTGGTTTTTCAATGCCATTTGTTCAATTTCATATCGATCCGATTTGAAAAAATCTTTCATTCCATTACATTCATAAAATAAATCGTGAATTATAACTTCCCTGGCGAAAAACATTGCAACGCTTGCAACACGTTGTTCGTTTTATTTATCTTTTTTTTAACAAATACTTTTCTAATCAATTGTAATTAATTTTTAATGCTTCAGTGTGGTATTATTTATTATTACACTTAAAAAAGTTTGTAAGTTAAAATAACTGAAAATATCATTTAAAAGCAATGATATTTCATTTAAAAACCGGTCTACTTAATTTTCATTTAAATTAAATGACATTTGTTATTTATTTTTAAATGTTGATTAATCAACTGACACATCCGTAAGAAACAACTGATATAATCAGTTAAAATAAATGTCAAAATTTTACCTACCAATCCTTAAAAAATAAATGTTTTTTCATTTATTTGAAATTATTTCCGTTTTTTTTTAATATACTCGTACTCGTGTATGTATGCATATGAAGCTATAAACACTTTTGTGTTAATGCGTTTGTGTATGTATGTGTGTTTATGAAGTTCTTGTAATTTGTATTGAAAAATTTTGTATATATACAACCAATTTAAATAAAAAAACAAATTGAAATTTTTTGAATATTTTTTTTTTTTTGAAACAGACAGCAAACAAAATTTAAATTTGAAATAACTGTTACGGACACAAATAAACCACAAGTTTCCGTTTTGTGGGTAAATTTTTATTAAATTTCAAACAAATGAAAAAAATGAATGAAACTGAAAGAAAATGGTAAATGATAGTAAATTATTTCGAATAAATGTATAAAAAAGTTAGTATAGATATTTCTTTGAAAAATAAATGTATGTTCCTTTATTTTTAAATGGAACGGAAAACTTTTTTATTGAACTACAAACAGTTAACTACATAATATTCTGAGTGTACTAATGATGTTTTTAATGCAAAAAATAATTTTTTTATGCCAATGCATTTTTTCCATTAGTTTCAAGGTAAATGGTAATAACATTTTAATGGTAATAAAAAATTCCCATGTGTGATATATAATATACAATGTATTTTTGCTTATATATCTATGTTTTGCATAGTGTTTTGATACTGTTTATCGATTATTCGACGACCTATGTCAGTAAAAATTTAAAAATATTTTCTTTTTAACAATTTGCCTGAAATAAAAATATCTAAATGCTAAAAGAAATAAATTATTTTTTAATTTTTTAAAAAGTATCATTTTTTTGAACAGAATAGTTTTTCGAAAAAAGACCTAAAAATACATCTTACAGAGCGAAGAGCTTAAAAGGGCTAGCTCTACTAAAAATCTTCTTGCATCATCACTCAAACTCTCAACACATATTTCTTATACATTTCTTTAAAATCAAAAGACATTTCCAAGTAAGAATTTGATTTTATCAAAATATGTGATTAAAAATATTCCTCAGCCTAAAATATTTTTCATTTTGAAATACTTCTAAAGGATTTAAACAATTTTTCAACTAAAAAGCTACAGGATTCTGTAAGATTTTTATCAGATTGTGAAAAATTTATATTCCAACTGCAGATAGTAGTGATTTTTCGAATAATTTAAAACCTAATAAATATGCAACTACCTAAATTTAAGTCGAAATTAACCGAATAACCAATTAATCGCCATAGCCGAATAATTAATAACTCTAGCATATCCTTCGAAAAAAAGAAAATTTTGTAAAGCTGCTTTTATACTACTACCTCTATTTGTTTTGTCTACTTGTAATTCTTCGACTTCTTCATTCATTTAAGTCGTCTTACATTGCACAGTGGGGCATAATCTAAAAATTCCAGAGCTAATTTTTTCATAATGGCTGGTCACACTCCGTGAAATTTCACAAAGCCACAGATACCACAAGACTACACGAGGACATGCAAAAAAATAATTTGAAAGCTTACCAATTTTTATCTATGAAGATGTAAAATTTTACAATTTTCCCTGCTTTGTCAACATTTAAAGCAGAGATGGAACATAATATTAGGAGACCCTTGATATTAGCTATCCGGTTTTAAATACCAGCCTTGTACCCAGAAAAAAATTCATTAAAATTGAAATATAAGTAAAAAACTACTAATAGTATAAAGTCGGGCACACCGGCTACACAATAAACTACACCAGTCCAAAGAAAGCTCAACTAGTATTTAGGTCCGAAAAATTTAATATGCATTTTTATGAGATCATATATATCCATGTATAGTCAGAAATATCAGATCTGGATTTGAGGGTATAGGACCGTATATGATCGCTTTTACGTATCATGTATAAGCACAATCCGTCTAAAAAATATTAAATCTGATCAAATATTTTTAGATATAATTAGATGCGATTGAATCTAATTAAATTTGGCTCCAAGTCAGGTAATATATGATAAGATCTGTTCATTGCTTAAATGAAATTTTGTTTATCTCTTTGCCTTAATTACCTTTTTCGGTAATTTCGTTTAGTGATCTTGTTCATCCAAAAGGATTTGGTATAGGGTATTATATAGTCGGTATGCCCGATTTAAATCTTTTTGGCTATTGATTTAATTAGAGAAATCATCGAATATGACTTTGTTATTCAAATCCTTTATAATTGGAACAATTTTAGGAGGTATTTTTTCCGTATAGAATTATACACATTTTTTAAATAAACTTGTCTTAAAGAGGCATAAATTTAATGTTTAAACACGAAAAATACATGCAAATCAACAACAATTTATTTTTATAGTTTTAGATGTATTTTTTTATTTTTTACCATAGATATTATGTCGGGGGCAGACGCTAAGTAATGAAGTGGCCTTTTAGAAAAATATAAATTCGAAGAAACTTTTTATATGGAGCCAAAAGAGTCCTGACAACTTTTTGACCAAAAACTGGCTTAAATGTAGATTTTTTATAATTTTAAAATTAAAGAACACGTAATTTAAAATTTAAAAGAGATATTAAGTTGAAATCTTTGTTTGCTAGAATAATTTATTACAAATATAAGTAATATTGAAAAATAAATCGGCTTTGAATTTGCTTGGTCATTGGAAAAATAAATCTGGAACAGTAGTCATTTCCTGTATGTTTTTGCAAGAAGTCTTAATAATATTATAGTTAAAATAGTATTAGTTTTATGTTTATTAGTTACATATCACAAATATTTATCATAAATTAGTTTTCTTATAATTATTAATTTAGTGAAAATTCACACAATGCTGGCGCTGTGGGGGCGTGTATTTTGGTATGGCGATGTATATGTAGTTTCCTTAAATAATTGATTTCTCTATTTAAGAATTAAATTTAGGAAGGATGCGAGTTGGCTAAACTAAATCTAAACTAAATTCAGTTTTACACGTTTCTACGAAATTTAAAAATGTTAGTAAATAATTTTTCAAGAACAAGTTTAGCCAGCTCGCATAGGGCCTTAATAAATTTGTCAGAATTAAATGGTATTAATAGAATTTTTGATCATATAATCATATTCTTTTTTTATAAATTGTTTTTTATTGCAAAGAAACATGAAACTTTTTATTAATAAATGATCAGAATTATAATATTATTTTTGTGAGATTACACTTTATTTTATTTTTTTCTTAAAAATCTGATTGCTAGTTATATTCTGAGTGAAACACTTTTCAAGTGACAAGTTTACATAAACACTTTTTTTTTGGCATTTTGCCAGTGATAGTAAAAAAATCATTAGGTGACAGAAAGTTTTTACACAAAAAGGTCGTGTGAATTTTTATTTAAATTCACACGTTTCATGCCAAAAATTTTCTCGATGCGTAGATACAGGAATTGTCATTTTGATGAAGAAAATACAAAAAATCTACAGTATTTATAATTGATTCACATATAAAAAAATTATATGCTTTACTTGGGAGTTTTCCGTTTAACTCTTTGTATGCCTATGGAGTCTTTGACAAAACTTTAGCTCGCAATTACGTGGGCAAGTCAATACGACCTTTTGAGCTCCCCACCTCTTAATTGAAAGGGCCAGACTGCTTTTGTCAACAGACATCTGAGCAACGTGCGTCATTTAGTTTGTGTTTGGCAGCCATTGATTGCAGACTACCGCATGATTTGATTTGAGGCTTGAGTTTCCATGGCAGAAATAACACCCCCTCCCCCCCCCCCACCCACCAAATTCACCGGATTTAGCCATCAGTGACTATTTCTTGTCTCCAAACCTGAAATTATGGCTCGGGGGAAAAAGATTTGACCCCAACGATGAAATCATCTCACAAACAAATTCTTATTTTGATGATCTCGACAAGTCTTATTTTTTGGAAGGGATATAAAAATTTGTAGAAACGTTGGACAAAGTGTATTGAGCTCAAAAGAGACAATGTTCAAAACTTAAATGATTTTCTATCCAAAAAAGTCACGGACTTAGCGACCCACCTTTGTACGTTAGCTATGTAAAATTTTCCTTTAATTTGACCGGCCAGTAAGAAATACTAAAACTATTTCGAAAATATTTAGATTCTGTCCCACTGTGCATTGTTATAATTTTTATATGTAATTGTTAAACGCAAGTAAACAGAAACAGTAAAATGGCATAAAAGCATTATATATTTTTTTTCTATTCATTTCCCATTTTAAATTCCTGTAAATGTTTGTTTCTCCTTTTTTTATTCTAGGCGATTATTTAATGTTGTTTTATTTCATACGGATTCAGTATGAAATGTCTGGAAAAAAAGCCGCATTGCGGCATATTATGCGCTTAAAGTCTTATGTTTTAAGAAAAAGATTTTGTTGGTGGAATTGTTGTTATTTTTGTAAAAATGGAAAAATGCAGTTAAGCAGCCATTCGAGAGGAGAATTGTAATTGTGTGTGAATTTTGGTTTTAAGTACGTGAGAATTAAAGTTGAATTGGAGTAATAAATTTTATTTGAAAAAAGAAAAATATTAAAACAATTAAATTTATGACACTGGGGTTTTTAGTAAAAAAAAATATGTACCGATTTGAAAGTTTAAATAAAACACATATGAAGCTTTTATTCTATGGGGAATTCTTTGAAATAGCTCGATTTTTACCCTCCCTAAATATATGTTCAGTCCGAAAAGTAAGTGGCTAATTAATTAACCAAAATACATACATTTCTCCAAAAAAATTTAAGTTAGAGTTCTACCACTAAAATAGCACTAAAAAATTTATTAAAACTATAATTAATCGTACATTTCAAATAGGGCAACCCACTTTAAATAACAAACTATAATATACAAAAGAAGGAATGACATCCTTATATACAATATAATAAATCAACCCTGTATAAATGTATGTTAAAAAAGTATTTAAAATTTCTAATATAAAATAGATTGATAAAAGAATTTATCCAAAAACTTAAGAATCTACTGTGGTCAACATTTATTTTAGATTTATTCTTGAATAAGGTTGTGTTTAAATTACACTCAAAATCTAGTTTAACTAGATTTTGGAATCTAGTTCTTGTATAATAGTATTGACAAACAGTTCAAAGTCGATTAAGTGATTCCTAGATTAATCACTTCTATCTCGCTTAATATAGAAATAAATAATTTAAACTTCAAATAAGTATTTGACCCGAATATTCGGTTAAAATAGGTCGAATAACCGTATAAATTTTTTAATGTGGGTTATTTCTCTTACTTTTTGTTGAATGTCCCTAATTTTGTAAATTTGGGTAGTAAAAGTGGCAGGAAAATCTTAGAAAAAAAAGCACTAAACAAAATACAATCAAATTCTTTTAAAACGGTAAGAAGGTTATACTTAAGGATTACAAAACTTATTTAAACAACTCATAGCAAGCAAGTGCTTTAAAGGCTTTAGGAATTACGATATAAAATTTTTGATTTGTATTCCAATTCTTTTAAAAATTCCAATTACTTTATATTATATTTTTAGACCCTTCACGACAAGGTTACACTTGTTCATATAACATACAATTGACATTTTAACTCTGTAGGAATTCATATTTTTCTTACATCTGCCACCAGTTATTTCTTTTTAAACAAATACGTATCTGTTGACTTTTGATAAAAGCATTTGTTTAAAAACCACACAATTTACAGAGGAGCTAAAAACACTTGTACTGTTGCATCAAAATGTTTTGTATAAGTTTTCCCACAATTTTAAAAAACTTTTTTTTGCTTATATATTAAGTGCTTTTAACCTCCTTATTTTTTCAAAAATAAACAAACTATTTATTTCGTGTCAGAGTCTCCAGAAGAGGCAGAAATTGAACAAAAAACTTATTAAAATGCATATTTTGTAACCAAATACGTGGCTGGGAATTTTTCTTTCAAGCAGTCTGACGTTACGAATGTTCTAAAATAATAATAGAAAATTGCTTTTAGTTCAAAATTAAAATAAATTATTTTATTAGAAGCAGTTTTGTTGAAAATTGATAAAAACTAAAAAATAACATGGAAATTTATAACTTATTTGACTTAAGATAATTTATCAATAATTTTTGAAAAAGTCTAAGATCTTAAGCAGAAACGATTTGTTTTGTCAAAAATATTTAAGAATTCGCTTCTTTAAATTATTAACTGCACAAAAAAAGAAACAATCGTTATATATTAATAGATGATGAGGTTCTCCTCAGGAATATAAAGGTTCAAAAGTTTTATAGACTACAAAAATCTTGGAAAATTTTATTTAAGTCGAAAATTTATTTTTTTTTCAGATTTTAAAATGGCATATTGTGAAAATAGAAATGCTGGCAAATCTTAATTGAAAACCTCTTGAACTCTAAAGCGCAAACGATATAGTGAAAGTGCAAGTGAAAAATGGCAATTGTGTCAAACTTTGTTTGTGGATTTCGTGAGGGCGGGTCAATACATCTGTGGCTTTTTGAATGAAACACAGGTTTTTGGATAAAAAATAATTTTATTTTTTAACATAGAGTCCATTAAGTTCTATACACTTTGTCCAACGTTTCTCAAATTTTTTATCCCTTTCAAAAAATAACATTTGTCGAGGTCATTAAAATAGGTATTTGACTCATGGTTGAAGTCAAATCTCTTTCCGTTGTCAAATATCTTTCAGGTTTGGAAACCAGAAATAGTCACTCGGGGCTAAATCCGGAGAATAGGGCGGATGAGGGAACAATTCGTAGCCTTATTTATGCATTTTTGCATTGAAAGCGAAGATGTCACACAATTGCGTTTGTGGTCGACGCGGTACCCATCTTGCGGAAAGCCTTCTCATACCCATGTGATCATTCGAAATTGAAACCACTGAGCCATGTGAGATGACTATGGCTTCCACAATCTCTCGTATATCGTAAATTTTTTCAATTGTTTCGGGTGTATACCCTCAACTGGGCGTCCATAACGTAAACTATTTTTATACCATTGGTTTTTTCCGCAAAAACTAATTCATTCTCTTCAAATCATGCGGTAGTCTCCTATCAATGGTTGTCAAATACAAATAAAAGCTGGTTAAAATTTTAACAGAAGTGAACTGACATATGCCTGTTGACAGCAGCAGTGTTACCCTTTTAGTGAAGAGGCAGCAGTGTTACCCTTTTAGTGAAGAGGCGAGAATACAAAAAGTCACGGAATTATTGACCCGCCCTCGAATATTTAAGAATTTCTTATGAGTTTTGTTTGAAGAAAACAATAAAAATCAGCATTATCGGCAAAATATCACACTTCAGTAAAAAAGTGGCGATACTGATACACTCACAATATTATTTCGTTAAAAACAACTTGAAATACATATTCAATTAATCGAAAATATAATAAAAAATAGGACTACTGACTTTTTATCATATTTAACCCATTTTGTTGTTTATTTTAAATCATTGTTTAATAATCGACAAAAGTAGTAAAAACAATAGAAAGTTGTTTAAAATAACCATCAAATTTTTACTGACAAAAAGTTAGAAAAAACTACTTTTGTGGTTTGTTTTTTAAATTGTAATTTTTTTTATTTGTATGTAATTACAAAACAGAACACAACACACGCAGATGTAAATGTTTTTATTGGCTTTATGTGTATGCAAATTTGAATAATTTCCTGTAATTTTTATTGAAATAATTGTGTATACATATATACAAACTATTTTGGTAAAAAAATTATATGAATTTCAATTTTTAGAAACAGAAAACATAAAATTTTACATTTAACATAAAATATCAACTCCTACTCAATATCTAAAAATTTTTATAGTTTGTTTTTAGAATGACTGATTCAAATATTAAAAAAAATATATTTCTATGAATTTCAATTTATTCTTCGTTTAAAAACAAACTTTACATATTACTTTTTAAATGAACTACAGTCGGTAACGGAAAATGTATTGTGAGTGTATGTTTTAGGCTTAAGGGTTTACTTCCACTGAAAGTATGTACAATATCTACGAACATTTTCTTATTAAAGAGACTTCAGATTGCTCCCAAAAACCCCCATGATTATTTTAAAAGTATAGTCGGTTATAATTAGAAACACTTCTTTGAACTAGTTTTAGAGTTTAAGGTAAATGTAACCTTAGATCATTTTACTTGGAGTAAAGCATGTTGTCCAACAAAATGAAAATTTTTTCTCTTTTCAATGCTATGATTTCTTAATTTTTATTCCATTTTCTAAAGTTTTAAAAATTAATTAAAAGAAACCAATTTTTTGACTACACATATTTAATTTTCAAACATTAATTTGTTACATAGTGTATGTCAACCACCTACAAAACAATACATGAAAAAGGTTGAAATCATTTCCTTTGCTAAGTATTAACATAATTAATAACCAATTAGAAAAAAAGTGACATTAAGAACACACTCAATCAATCATTTAATAATAATAATATGAAAAACAACACATCTATATATCCCAGCAAAACTTTGGTAAGCTTATGTGTTATCATATAATAATGGCTTTTGCATTATTTGCAAGCATAAGGATACGAGCAATCATTGATTATGTATTGCATGATTTATAAACGTAAAGTAATAATTTAAATATTTTTAAAAATATGTATGAAAATGTATTTTTAGTCTGGTTCGAGATCATAGAAAAATTGTTTTCTTTTTCAAATAAAAAATTTTTCTTATTTTTATTTAGTAATCATACACAGAAAAACTTGTTAGACACAAGCTGAAAATTTTTCAATTGAAAAAGAAAAGAAAAATATCTATGATTTCGAACCAGACAAAAAATATTTACATTTTCATACATATAAGTATTAAATAGATCAACTATAAATTATAAACTTCACTAGTAAAATATAACTTGGCACGGTTAAAAAATAATTGTTTAAACATGTGTAAAAAACAATTTAAAAGCACATGTCTTTAATATTAGCTAATAGCTAATTTGAACATACGGTAAAAACGAAAAATGAAAATAACAAAAAAATAGTAAGTAAATTTCATCTAAACTTAATAATAAAAATCAACTGTATGTTAGCATAAATAGCTTCTTCCGTTGATTTGTGAGTTAAATAGATTGGCACTTGGGCACGAAGAATGTTGATGAAAGTCGCAGCGGACAGAAAATGCATTCCATTCAGCTTGTGTCTAATAAATTTTCTGTATATTCTCCATGATTACTAAATAAAAATAAGAAAAGAAAAAAAATTGTCTATGATCTCGAACCAGAGTAAAAATACATTTTCATACATATAAGTACACTCACCAAAAAAAGTCTGTAATGACAACTGAAAATATTGCTGTTATTACGGGAAATTTTGCTAATTTGAGCCCAGCGGAATTTTTTGCTAATGTAGTACAATGAAATTAGTAGAAAAATTGGTAGCCGCTACTAAATTTTAGTAAACTTTTTGTAAAACGGAATTTAAAATCGGTTTGCTAAAATGAGCAAAATTTTAAATTTATCTTTTTATCGAAAAAATATTTTATATAAATTTAAAAACAAAATTATTTTGTGTTTATTTGGTAATTTCTGTTTTGAAAAATATTTTAGTCAATATTTTTTTTTTTTTTTTTTTGATTTTTAGAACTAAAAAAACTTGTTAGTGCTATTTTAAGTGGATGTCCTATTTTCAGACATGAGTCGGTATCTTCACTTCCGATCCCTTTTTTAATCTTTGTAACATGTTAAGGCAATTTAAGTTTGTAGATGTAAGTTTTAATTAGAAAAAACATTTCCTTCAATATCCCCTTTTTTAAAATTAGCAATTTTTTTGCTAATTTTAGCAAATCGGTTCTCAAAAATTTGTAAAGTGATTTCTGAAATAAGTAACAAAAATTTGTAAATATTCTGTTAAAACTCTGTAGTTTGTAAAATTTAAATAGCAAAAAGATTTGCTAAATAATAATTTTTTTACTAAAAATCATTACAAGTGGTATTGAAAACCGTTTACAAATTTTTTTACTAACCTTTTTTTCGAAGTGTATTAAAAAGATCAACTATGAAATATAAACTTCACTATTTTTAAAAATCTATTTTAAGATAAATTAGTTTGTGTTTTATTTTTTGTAAGCAATAGGGTAATGTATTTATATTTCAACATCATTATTTATATTTCAAATCAGTTATCTTTAAATTAATTAAATATTATATGCGTTGATAGCTTATTGGGTAGAGTTCTTGACTGGCAATGAGAGTTCCCATGTTCGACTCCCATCATGACCAAATTATATTTAATAACGTTTGAAATATTTGTAATTCCTTTTTTTCAAAAAATTTATTTACGGACAAATTTGTTTAAAAAAATTACTTTTGCAACTACTTACTCTAGCACCTCCAAGGAAATGGGTCGATACATTACATTGGAGCACTTCGTTTGTTAAATTAACCAGTGATATAAGATATAAAAAACTGCAGGGTCTTCTATGGATGTACTTAACACATTATTTGGTAATGTGTGGTTTTTGCTGGGTATATAGCACAAAAATATTAAATTCATTAAAAGCAGCAATTTAAAACTAATCGAGAACAAGTAAGAGCGGCTAAATTCGGCTATGCCGAATCTTATATACCCTTCACCATGGTTGGGAAAAAACTGAAGTTTATATATGGACATATATGAAATGGACAGATTTATATACGGACGCCTTTAAGAGGAAATTAACCATTTAGTTTGGAGATAAAACTTGGACTCGGGAAGATTTATGGTTCCAGAAAATATGTATTTTAAAAAAATGTATGTTTTGGGCATAACTTTTTTGTATCTGAACCGATATTTCCGAGTTTTTCAGCAAATATGTTATACTAAAGATTTTCGATCTTTTGCTATATAAGACGTATCCATAGGTCATAATACAGCTCTAGAATAGTGTTTGTTGTTTGTGTATAAAAGGTTAAGAGGTGAAAGAAAAGAATTTCAACAAATCGTTAAAAGAAATCACTAGAACTGCATGTGTTTTATTTCTACAAAATAGTTTGATTTAGCTGGCAAATTTGCATTTAGGATTTTATTTCGCTTTTTTATTAGAAATATTTGTAATTTCTTTAGCTTAATTTTAAAAATTTGAAGGAAAATAGTTTATAATTTTTTTTTATAAATTATTATAAGTTATGACCTAAAATAGTTGCACTCAAAGGTAAATTATGTATAAAATTTTCTTAATATGTGAGAAATAAAATGGTTTAAAAATCTTTTTATAAATTCTTTTAAATCGGTGCAAAAAAGTAGAAATAAAACCGTTTGTATTTTGTTTGTATCAGAGGGTTTTTATACAAATTTTGATGTTTTTAGCCTATTTATGGATTATTTAATTATTAATATAAAATTTTATTTAAATTAATTATTAAATGTAAAAAAAAAACAAAAAATAAACAAAAAAAAAAAATCTTAACGAACCCGCGACCCTTCCACCTGTGGTGAAAGGTATAAAAACGTTTGTATTTTGTTTGTATCAGAGGGTTTTTATAAAAATGTTGATGTTTTTAGCCTATTTATGGATTATTTAATTATTAATATAAAATTTTATATAAATTAATTATTAAATGTTAAAAAAAACCAAAAATAAGCAAAAAAAAGTCTTAAGAAAATAATAAAAAAAAAATGTAAAAAAAAAGTGAATTGACCTCACCGAGATTTGAACTTCGAACCCCACGGCCTTAGAGAAAAAAAAGTATTTGTGACACAGCGTCTAGACAACTGAGCTATTGAAGCTCACACAAAATCATCGTCAATAGAGAGAAAAGAATTTTAACACATGGATGTATTGTTATGCTCAAAATTCTACATACATATTAAACAAAAGGGTGTGAAGATAAATACGTAGGATAAATACGTTTCACAACTATTGTGAATGATATAAATAAAAAAAAATAGTAGTGTCGCCAACTTTTTTTTCCTAGAAAATGCCAAATTTGACAAGAAAAGCGCTGAAACATATGGAAAAATATAAATTTGAGATTTTACATGACATATTATTTTGGATTAAAATTTTTGGACATTTAAGAAAAAATAAATGGGGATACCGCTTGTTTGTGGAGAGCTATGAGGTAGTAGATTCCAACGATGTATTCATCTCCTTCAGAATCACTCTAGGTTTCGAGTTTTGCATTTTAAAGAAAATTTATTTTTGAAATTCCACATAACATTATTTAAAATTTTTGGACATTTAAGAAAAAAATAAATGGGGGTACCGCCTGTTTGTGGAGAGCTATGAGGTAGTTGATTCCAACGATGTATTCATCTCCTCCAGAATCACTCTAGGATTCGAGTTTTGCATTTTAAAGAAAATTTTTTTTTGAAATATCTCATAACATTATTTAAAATTAAAATTGTTGGACATTTAAGAAAAAAATAAATGGGGTTACCGCTTATTTGTGGAGAGCTATGAGGTAGTTGATTCCAACGATGTATTCATCTCCTCCAGAATCACTCTAGGATTCGAGTTTTGCATTTTAAAGAAAATTTATTTTTGATATTCCACATAACAATATTTAAAATTAAAATTTTTGGTCATTTAAGAAAAAAATAAATGGGAGTACCGCTTGTTTGTGGAGAGCTATGAGGAAGTAGATTCCAACGATGTATTCATCTCCTCCAGAATCACTCTAGGTTTCGAGTTTTGCATTTGACAAGAAAATTTATTTTTGAAATTTCTCATAACATTATTTAAAATTAAATTTGTTGGACATTTAAGAAAAAAATAAATGGGGGTACCGCTTGTTTGTGGAGAGCTATGAGGTAGTAGATTCCAACGATGTATTCATCTCCTCCAGAATCACTCTAGGTTTAGAGTTTTGCATTTGACAAGAAAATTTATTTTTGAAATTTCTCATAACATTATTTAAAATTAAAATTTTTGGACATTTAAGAAAAAAATAAATGGGGGTACCGCTTGTTTGTGGAGAGCTATGAGGTAGTAGATTCCGACGATGTATTCCAACGATCAATGAATCAACTACCTCATAGCTCTCCACAAACAAGCGGTACCCCCATTTATTTTTTTCTTAAATGTCCAAAAATTTTAATTTTAAATAATGTTATGTGGAATTTCAAAAATAAATTTTCTTTAAAATGCAAAACTCGAATCCTAGAGTGATTTTGGAGGAGATGAATACATCATTGGAATCAACTACCTCATAGCTCTCCACAAACAAGCGGTACCCCCATTTATTTTTTTCTTAAATGTCCAAAAATTTTAATTTTAAATAATGTTGTGAGAAATTTCAAAAATAAATTTTCTTGTCAAATGCAAAACTCTAAACCTAGAGTGATTCTGGAGGAGATGAATACATCGTTGGAAGCTACTACCTCATAGCTCTCCACAAATAAGCGGTAACCCCATTTATTTTTTTCTTAAATGTCCAACAATTTTAATTTTAAATAATGTTATGAGAAATTTCAAAAATAAATTTTCTTTAAAATGCAAAACTCGAATCCTAGAGTGATTCTGGAGGAGATGAATACATCGTTGGAATCAACTACCTCATAGCTCTCCACAAACAAGCGGTACCCCCATTTATTTTTTTCTTAAATGTCCAAAAATTTTAATCCAAAATAATATGTCATGTAAAATCTCAAATTTATATTTTTCCATATGTTTCAGCGCTTTTCTTGTCAAATTTGGCATTTTCTAGGAAAAAAAAAGTTGGCGACACTACTATTTTTTTTTATTTATATCATTCACAATAGTTGTGAAACGTATTTATCCTACGTATTTATCTTCACACTCTTATTAAACAAAGGGATTTTACTGGAAAAATTAGAGGTAGTCCTGGTTTTTTGCTAATATCTCAGCCATTTATTAACCGATCTGTCTGATTTTTAATAGCAAACAGAAATGGATCACATGTAACAGAAATAAAAAAGAATCAAGTCCTCATCATGTCTGGGTTCTTCGGAAAACCCATTTCAACACACAGACGGACAGACGGACAGACGGACAGACGGACAGACGGACAGACGGACAGACGGACAGACGGACATCGTTAAATCAACTTCGCTCTTCATATGGACCCAGAATATATATACTTTATAGGGTCTAAGATCAATATTGTAGAAATTACAAACGGAATGACAAACTTATATATACCCTTCCACCTATGGTGAAGGGTATAATTATCCAAAAACAATTCATAATGACAAAAACTTTTCCTTACATTGAAACATTTACCTACTTATAACAAAACCTTATACATAACATCAAAGATTTTTCTTAACAAAAACCAACTAAATTTATATAAAAAAGCTTTTAAGTTCAGTAAACATTAATAGTGAAAAATTACAAAAAGAAAAAAAAGTTCAAATGAAAAATTGTTAATGTGTAGTCATTACAACACATTTATCATTTTCCTGTTTTTCAAACTAAAAAACAAAAAAAAAAAAACTCAAAGAAAAGACATACTGCCAACTAGACAGACACATTAACGTACACTCAGGCGCTTGCTATCAATCAAAGTTATATTATAAGGGTGTTAAAGCATGAGTAACAACAACAGCAGCCGACACAGAAAACAAACAAACAAATACACATTACTTATTAATATAACACAGTGTACAATACTATATTTTGGAGATTGTTTTAAGGTCTACCTACCTACATTGATTAGAAAATATCAATTTAATTTGAAAGCTTGCATTGGGGAAAGTTTTTGAAATAAAGTTTTAAATTTCGACATGCTGTTAAGATTTTTTCTTAAATTTATATTTCCCAGACAGAATTTGATGATGGTACAAAAAACTAAGAACTATTAAAGCATACAATATACCAAAATAAGAACATTCTGAGAACGTTTGAAAATTACCATCTTAAAATTGCTTTGTTAGCATTTTGTTAAACAAACCTTACTGCTGTTTATTTTGAAAAAAGCGCGTAGGCAATAAAACTTTTAAATATGCTTATTTCTGTCTAGCCAACACATTCCTACATATTATATCCCAGCAAAAATATAGTAATGACATATCATTACTTTGTAATGAGTACTCCTTACATTCAGCATTACTTTCAAAATAACAATAATATGTTACCTATAAAATATGTTACTTATCTTATTATTTTAAATTAAAGTTACCTGTTTTGTCTTACCTGTTCTATTATTTTAATATAAATAATAATGAGTCGCTGTTAATAGTTTAAATAACTTTTTTTATTAATGTGTATTTTATTATTACATGAGTTTAATAAAAGTGAACAGAAAAAAGCCTACAAATTAGTTTAGAGCAGTGCCGAATTAATTTATTTTAACTTGTTTGAATTATGACACATCTTATATAATTTATTTTGCTATTCAGATCACTAATATGATAAACATTTTAAAATAACTTGGGGCAAAACTCGGGTTTTAACTGTACTTCCGAAATATCCGTTAGATACAATTTTTCAAAATTGTAAAGAGATAAAAAATTTTGAAGACCAAATTAGGAATCAGGGGAAAAATCTATATAAAAAACAAATCAAATAAAATTTGCTTTAATTTCAATGCCCCCAAAAATGTTAAAAACTGAGCAAAAACTTCTCTTTTGACCTTAGACGACCCATTTGGATGGTGTAAACCAATTTCAAATATCACTATGTTTTTAAAAATTAAAGGAATGGACTATGTGCTACCAAAATTTTTATCTCATGTGTTGTCCAATAGGATATGAGAAAATTTGTTCCAAAAATTATCCAAATATATATATTTATTTATAAATTTGTGGTGATCATATTGGCTCTGAGACCATATTGATCCAAATGGTTAGTATTGTGTGAAAGTAACAAATATCAATATAAGTCTCATTTAAGAAAATTGGTTAAAAAATTTGCCAAATATGACATTAATTAAAATGGGACATTTATCAACCATTGGCGGTCAAAGGGTTAATTTTAATATTTCTTTTTGGAAAAAAGCGGATAATGAAATTGAGATTCACAACACCGCATCGCATTGCCTAGTCGCTTATTAACAGTTAAATTAAAATTGGTTATCAGGAGCTAAGAAATAATGTGTTAAATAATAATTGGTTATTAGTAACCAATTATTCATATGCATACGCGTAATTATTTATATGCATACGCGTTTATTTTTTCGTAAGCTTGTACGTAAGCATAACACTTTACCTTTTGGGACGTCCTATATAAAAAAAGTTAGAATTATAATATAAAGGGTAAAACGTGAAAGCCTTGGAGTTAAGATTACTAGACTCATTATTTGGTAGGGTCTGTTTTTGCTGGGATACTGTGTAAAAGATACCAGACGTTCTTCAAATCAACTTATTTTAAAATTTGTTAAGTACTTATTTTATTTGTAACTTATCGCAGTTTTATTGCAATAAAAAGAATGGGACGTTTTTATAGAAACGCTTCTATAAAACATTAAATCCTTTAAGCATATTAAAATGTGTGTTTATGAAATAAATGCTTTATGTAGAAAAAGCCAAGGATATGTTTTTAAGGGTGTTTGTTTAAGAGGTTGAGATTTTTTTTTTTTTTTTTTAAATAAAACACAAACTTACGAAAATAAAAAAAAAAAATGCCCAATTGAAAGTATATTCAATTGCAATTAGGTATTTAAATACACATTATTAGAATTCATTCTCTTGTATGGACGAATTAATGAGCTAAATTGGTAAAAATTTCTATGTTTTTTAGACTGTAAACGGCGTAATTTTTCCTACTGCGCTACAAAACGAATAAACTGTCAAATGGAAGTAATTTATTTATTTATTTATTTATTTATTTATTTATTTATTTATTTATTTATTTATTTATTTATTTATTTATTTATTCATTTAATTTAATCCTTATATACAATATAAAAAAATAATTTTAAATTATATAACAATAACTTTACCATGAGTAAATAGAATTATGTAATAACTAAGGATTCAGAAAGAAGGTATTTTTTTTGTTCAATATTATCTGGAAAATTAGTAGGGAAATGTTATTTTATCATGAGGGAAATATAAAATTTTGGCTATCACTTGTAGCTACTACCTTTTAAATGTTGCTTCTTTTTAAATTTTGTATTACAATTATTTATGTAAAGGAGAAAACTCAATTGATTCATTATAAAATGTTGTAAGAATGCATTTAATTTCGGCTTTACATATGTGATTGGATAGTCATAAGAATTGTTAGTTTCCTGGAAAATGGTGCCTTTCAAAGATATATCACCACAATTGTATTTCGTATATTTTGTACTAAAATTTTCTTTACTACCAAAATATTTCCATTATTTTCAAACTTACCCAGTTACGTACTATTTTATTTGAGCCAGACAACTAGTACGAGTTCTACCGCTGTTGAATTTAACATGGAGATGTCTCAAAACTACCACTTTGGAATAGTCAAAGAACTAGTTTAACATTTCTAGTTGCAATATTAGTTTAGCATTACAAAAAATTCTGTGGAACAAAGGATATGGTACTTAACTGACAGTTTTGAACTAGTTTGGAGAGTAAGAATTAATAGTACTATATCAGAAGTTTTTTATAGAGATTAAGGAAATTTAATTGGACTAGTGCTAAAATCACACTAGTCAGGTTCTAAAATCTGATGAAATAAAATAGTTTTTATATTTTGATTTAAGTATAAAGTTTTATTTTAAGTAATATTAAATTAAAACAAATTAAGAAACAAACAAAAAAAAATAGCATGTGAAAATTAATAAAATTAATGAGTTTATATAAAATACGTTAAAAATGTAATTCAAATAGTATTAAAAAAAGTATATTTATTGGTAGACACCATGTAAGAGGGATTATGCATACTTTTGAAATCAGAAATTAGTTCAGGAGTGACTTTTTGGCACCAATTATGTACCAGTTAATTTGCATCTCCATTTACAAAATATTTGCAAAATCAGATTTTATTATTAAAAGCAAATGTAAACAAAATGAGAAACTTGTATTCAATTTTAGGCAATTTTTTTAACAGGCCCTACATCGTTAGTATTAATCTAGTACACAACTGGTTCAGGATGAGAACTAGTTTTGTAATTACTAGTATAAAAACTATGTAGTACATTTAAACACTAGTTCGGCCATTTGCCACTTGGTAGTTTCTTTTTTATTAAATTGTCTACTGGGTAGTAAATCTTTTCTAATTTCAGTGAATGTGTCCGTCAAATATGTACTGTATTTTTGTGAACGTGGACAATATTTTGTTGCCTTCCATATTAGTGTTGCAGAATTTTTATTTAAACTAATGGAATTTTAAGTAGCCATTATTTCTGCCTTAACAAGACGATGCCATACAGAAAATCCTAGAAAAAAAATAAGGCACTCCAGATTATGTACATAATTTTACTTTTTTTCTTGTACATTCTTCATAGTTTGTACTTATAAAATTTAGAATTTAAATAAAGACTAAAATATACCCTAAATCATAAAACCAAACACATTTAAAGCAATTCTTAATAACACATCTGCTAAAATAAAGATATTCAGCTATATAATATATTTTGTACTTGTAAAAAAAATTTCAAGTAATAATTTTAAGTTATCTTGGAAAATTTTTCAGCGTTACTTGGGAAAAGTATTAAAAATTGTAGTTTTGTGTTATGATTTTTTTTGGAAATATTAACGCAAACAGATTATGAAAACAAATCCGGGGGAAAATGATATTTAGTGTTTGGAATCAAAGAATATATTGATGAACCGCAATGTCCAAGTGAGAACCTAATTTATCATCAATTCAATAACATTTTACGATTTTTCCATTTAAAATCGTTGATTAATTTCCTTTAAATAAATCGAGTTCTTTTTATATTGCAAAAATTAAACACAGTTGAAGTTTTCTATAGCAAGTTTTTATTTACACACAAACTTAAAAACTTTATTGAAAGTCTATTAACTAAAAATACACAATTTATTCAATTAATCCCTAATATTAGTTTTTCAGCATTTTATTATAAGCTAAATTAACATGACACATTGCAGGCGCAGTTTCATGTATGTGTGGTGAAAATAACTAGAACGTAGAGAATGATCTTTAAAGTTGCAGGTCGTGGGGTAGTGTTGCCATTGATGCCAACTGATTTACATTTCAAGACTGGCATATGGGAATTTATGTTTCTACGAGTGAATGGAATTTGATTTATAAAATTTTCGTAACAATATATTTCTTCCAGACGATAATTCAGTGATATTTTTTTTAAATATCGCGGTTTAAACAAATTTATCTTCTAACGATAGTTTGTCGTTAAAAAACTTTCCTTAAATGTCGCGAATCTCGAATTTATCTTTATTGGTGATAAAAAAATTTTCTTATATGTAGCAGATTTTTCTTCCAGATGATAAATTGGTGCTCACAAGAAAAATTTTGTCAGTTTCAAACTAAAATTCGGTTGCTACTTATAAAATCGGTTGAAACAACTAAATATTGGTTTCCACTACAAAAATTCGATTAATACAACTAAAAATATACAGTAACTAGATTTGATTTTGCTAGCGCAAACCGAATTTTTTGGTTGTTGCAATCAAATGTATTTCTAGATCAATTGAAATATAGTTTTTCAACCGAAATTCTGTTGTAATAATCGAACTGCTGTCGCATAATTATCTTCCAGATGATAATTTGGGAATAATAAATCTTTTAAAATGTCGCTGGTTTAGCTGCCAGATGATAACTTGGCAATAAATCAAGTTCCAAAAATGTCGCGAATAGATCTTCCAGATGATTATTTGACGACAACTAATGTGTTAAAATATTGCCGATGTATCTTTCAGAAATACTGTTTTTGTATTACTTAAAAGTATCTGGAAGATCTTTAGTGTAAATTAGATATAGCATGGGACCAAGGATGCTGCCTTGAGGGGCACCTGCATTTATATCCTTATGTTGTGGGTAGTCGTTTTCATATTTAATTTGAAAGAATCTATCGATTTAAAATTTTAAAATCGTTTTCTGAAAAGGTTTCTGACAATCTTTTTTAAGAGTTCTCGGGAAAATTACCAACCTCCTCAACGGAATGACAAACTGATATAGCTATACCCTCATTACATTAATTAACTACTACAAAATCTATATGATTTTGTAAAAAAAAACAATTTAATAGCGGTATGATACTAGTATTAGAGAAATGGTTTTTGCATATCCTTATTTTTGGAGTGGTATTGGTATCGTTATCGGTTTTCAATTTGAAAGGGTTTTGAAATGGATAACGATATTAAAAAGTTGTCAACCTTGGTTGTAATTATCAAATAAATAATATAGTCGTCATTTCAAAGTCGAAATACAATACATATTTCTTTTTCGCTTGAAATCATAACAAATATTTTTGAAAAAATTAAAAAAAAAAAAATTATGAATTAAGTTCATAAATTCTGATATCTTAATAGAAAATTTACCCGCCCTTTATAACTTTTAAAAATGCATGTTGTAGAGTAAATGTACAAAATCCAAGTTGTAAACACAAAAATATGTCATGACTTTGATGTATTTTGTATTTTTATGAGCAACTAAGCAAATGACAACAAAATGTTTTTATAACAAGCTTACGAGATATATTACCTTTACTTACACTTTTGTTGTTGCTGTTGTTTGCTATAATTTTTAACGAAAAAATAATATTAAATATTCTTTTGAAATCGTGCATATTAAGTACATTTTTTTAAGTCTTACAGCACAAAAACAAATACTTTAAAACTCGACTTAAATGTTTTTAAGAAGTTATATTCAAATGTAAATATTATATTTTGGCGCCTTACAGTATCACAGAAAAATGTCACTAAAGTAAAGTGAAAATTGGGTAAGATTTTCTTTTTTTAATGTTTAATTTATGTTTTTTCCGTCACCAATATAAATAATATTGTATATTAATAATATTGTATATTGTATTGTTTTAATTATAAATTTAAAAAAATATCAAAATATTAACCTTTTTATAGACCTTTTCTTAAAAAAATTGTTTTTTTATCTTTCCTCCTAAAAAATGTATATAAAAGTATGTGAGTTTGTATTTTATATAAAAACCCAACATGGGAATTATTAATTGAGTGGAATAATTAATTGCTTATTTGAATAGCAATGCATTGTTATCAATTGTAATGGTAATATTTCCATTACCATTTATTGAATTGTTGAACATAATTTAAAAGGTACGATTACATTACAATCAACTATTGGTCAATTAAATCTAAAAAGCTTGCACCACTCTATGTCATTTCCAGTGTTTCCCCTTTTCCAATGCATTTCGTTCCCCTTGTTTAACGTTTCAATTACAAACGTTTTCCGTCACATTGCATAACGTTCTGATTTGGAACTATGTTCCATTTCACCCATTCCATCGTCAGCATAATCACTATCCAGATTATTTTATAAGATACGCCTATGCAATTCACTAGTCATTTTGCCGTTAATTTTTACTATCGACCCAAAGTGCTTCAGTAGTTTCTTTTTTTGGAATATTTGGGATTTAATTAAGCATTTTGTGGAGATCTTACATACGGTCTGCCATCATAACCAAGAACACTAAACTTAGATTCATCACTTCAGACAACCAGTTTCAAAAAATTTTGATCACAGCGGAGACATTGTTTTGCACACTCTAACCCCTGCTTAATATTTTTCTTCGGCACATTCGGTTTTCGTCTTCCTATGCGATCATGTAAATTATTTTAGACCAAACACTTTCTTTCAGATCCTGTTGATATTTTAACATTGTATTCTGACTCCTTGGTTAAACTTATTTGCGCAGATGTTAAGAAATTGTAATTTTTACTCGTTCCAGTAATTAACCTGTTTGCGGAAAACCCGATTTTGGGTTTTTTTTTTTGAAAAATCATTGAATGTCTTCTATTTTTCATAATGTTTAATTGCATTGACTAATTTTCCACGCTATACTGAAAGTGATTTTACCACATTAGTCACCGAACCAAAATTTTAGAAGCATTTTCAAATGAGTTACCTCCCTGCGGGGGTAGTACTTCTGCTTTTGCCCGTTAGTTAAAAAACACACTATAAACGACTTAGAAGGTGCTGCGATTTTTAATACAGTCATTTTGTAATCAAATATTCATTTTTCTGATCTATGTAAGCTACTTAAACTTAGGTGACTTAATTATGTGTCCACTTAAGACTCAATATTGTAAGATTTACTAATTGCTAGTTCAACCATTTTGACATCAAGTGCTCAATCTTTTTTGAGTTTAAGAATCATCAAAAACTCAAGGAACCGCTATAAATGTTCTCAGAAAAAAATGATAGTACAATGACTTAATGGTGTGACCACGACTGTACATAAAGAAATGTATTATAAATTTTCATGACAAAACTGTTTTCATTTATACATTAATGTAATTTGATTATTATTAGTAATACTTGTTCTGTTTCATTACCATTAGATAGTAAAGTTTTTTTTTTTGTATTTGCATTAGTTTCGACTATGTGTATAGAAATTTCAATGGTAATGAAAATTTCCCATATATGATAAAAAGCATACGAGAAACAGCTTAAAACTCAAACTCATTCAATTTACTTACTCTAATAAAAGTACAGGAAACGTGTCAAACATGTTTGGAATTTTCAATCTAAACACACACTTGTGTACAACATTGAAATTGAATCATTCATTAAATTAATTAAAAACAACACAAAATATGCTCAAGAGAAACAAAGTATTTATAAGTATATGGATATGTATTCAAAATAATTAATTGTGATCTAAAGGCCCAACTACATTTGGCTTCCGTGACTAAAGTAAGGTATAGGTATAAAAATCAATTCTTAATTTTCTAAAATTAAAAATTTTGTTTTATACCAAAACAAATTTTAAGTCACTTAAGCAAATTGTTATTGCGTCTTAAGAAATAGTTTCTACGAAAAGTCTGTTATTCTCCTAAAATGATGAGATCGGAAATTTTATAGAAAATAAAAATCTAAGGATTACCTGTTTTTTTATATTCAAGGGAGTAAAAATGGTATTAAAAATAGTTTTTTTCGTTTATTTTTTTTTTTTTAATTATTTTAACATTTCTTCTAAAGAAACTATAAGTTATTAATAGTAAGCTATTTCGAAGGACCATATATTTAATCCTTGATACTTTATATTGAGACAAGTGGGCAAAGCCAGCTACTTTGTTAGTGCAGAGTCACCAGATGAAAATATTTCATAAATAGGGTGGCCATTAAGAATCTACACAAAGAAATATATACAAAAAATAATAGTTCAGAAAGTAATTATTTAGAGACAGCTTAGGGCAGATGAACATATAGGTTTAAGGTTAAAAAATCCTTATTCGGGACACCAAATCTAATAGATACTTTAAAGCTCAATAATTCATAAACTGGTAGTTTTAAATATAGGAATATATTAAGAATTATTCTAATTATCTTGCTCTTTAAATAAATTTTTTTACCTTTTGTAGTGCAAGATTCAGATATCTGGCTTACCGGATTTATACAAGACATTTTGAATGTCAGATTTATAGCTAAATATTTTTGGGCAAGATAATTATTGGGAAAATATCCACTAAAGATTCCCTGCATTGGATAAGTTAGTTCCCCTGTCTAGTGTTTCAGTTCCGCTGGTTGGCCGTTTCATTCCTTTAGTTTTTCTAGCATAGTGTTGCCTTTCCAGTCGTCCCGTTTCACTCCATTTGTTTCATTCTATTTCGATCATTTTGTCTTATATTTTAATTCTACTCGTTCATTGTTTCATTTCGTTTCTTTTCTCTAGTATTTGAATCAACTCGTTTCACATTCCATGCTATTTCGTTCTATTTGTGTACAATTTCAATTCTGCTCGTTCCCCATTCGATGATCATGCCAAACCATGATCATGTCGCTGCCGAAAATTAAAAAAAAAAATAAAACTTTAGGGTTTTAGTCAAAGGGAAGACTTTCCCCTTTTTACCCCTCCCCAAAGGAATTTCCCGTCAGCGGTTTTTGCTGGGCGATTTTGAAATAACGATTCAGCGTCAGTAGATATTATAGTAGCACGTTTAAGGTTTTCAGTATATAGTTTGAAGTTGATGTGCCTTTTCCTCACAATTTCGCATATTCCTAAAAACGAAAATAGCCTTAAACTCTTAATGTGGGTCTATACCGAACATGCAAGTAGTCACAAAATTTGCAGCTGCTAAAACCGGAAACAAACGGCGGCATGTTCGGCTTGAGCTGCAATAACTAAATTATGGCAACCTGTAATAACTACATTACTAAAAAATATCTAATTTATTGTATTTGTTAGTCAGTTCTGCCACCGCCCTCACTCGACGGAGGCGTATAGAGATTACATCTCTGGTCTCTAGAAAAAAATTCGTCAACATAAGATACTTCTTTTATTTACTCAATCTTAAAAGGGGCGAATACAAATTGATAGCAACTTTGAATTTTTATTTTTTTAATATAGTCTGAAATAAGAGTCTGATTTTAATAAAAATAAGATATAAATAATAGTTTTTTTTTCGGTCAGATTATTTAAAATTTGTTCCAAATTCAACGATATCTTAAAAACCAAATAAAAGCCCAACTATAAGCGTAGTTGAATTAAGTACCCATATTAAGTTTAAGATGGTACCGAAAAAGTTTCATCATCAAACCCTAACTAAAAATTAATATTTAAAATGAAAATATTTAAAAAAAATTACAGCACAATACCACCTGTGTTTTTTTTTCACACAAATAATTTTTCTCTAAATTCTGTACGGAGCCCTAAGTGTGGCACTGCTTCTTTGAAGTCTTCTGTTTTTATATAGGGTAAACTTCTGAAAGTGACATTGGCAACTTTAATGGATGAAATGTTAAAATTATTAACTTACATTTATATTTAAAGCTGTTGATTTTTATTTGCAATCTACCTTTTAAAATATTAAAAATACATTCCATTTTTATGAATTTAAGAAATTTGTAAGTTCCTCATCGTTATTGTCAACATTTACCACAGTCTCACTATTAAGCACTTCTAAATTTGAGTTTTCTTTATATACAAAATTTTCGTCAATTTCTAATGCATTTAATAAAATACTTTTTTCATTATTTGACAACATCTGGTATTTTTTCACATTTTTGTTCTTCATTTGACAACAGAGCGTTCTTGATTTGAGAACATGCCGTTCTTAATTTGACAACGACTGGTATTTTTAATTTTTTCTTTTTCGATTTGACAACATTTTGTTTTCAATTTGACAACGTATGGTATTTTTTATTCATATGTTCTTGATTTGACAACATATTGTTTCAGATTTGACAACAAATGTGTCAAAAAATTAACAACATTTTGTTCTTAATTTGATACTATCCGTGCATAATTTTGCAACTCCTTTTTTCACTTTGTGTATTTATTCAGTTAATTTACAATCGAAACTCTTTGTATAAAACTTAAACAAATTAAAAACCTGTCAACAAAATTATATAAAGATAAAAATAGCAATTAAAAAATAAAACAAAAAATATTAAAACTTTAGATATTGAAATTAAAAAAAAAAAATATATGCAATTGTGCGAATCTAAACTAATTCATTTAACTCAAATATGGGTGTCGTGTAATTTGAGGCAAACTTAAGTCAAATTTTGTGGTCTTTTAAATCAAAGCTTAAGTTACTTAAGTAGTTGGGAATTAATACTTTGTAACTAAAGCGGAGCTGCGAATAACGTTTTAAGCGACAATTTTTACAAAACCTGTTTTTTCCAGATTACCGTTAGAATAACTCTCTTTTATGACTTAAAAATGGAATGAGACAAAATTATGTAGGATTTCGTTATCAAAATGCAATCTAAAGAAGTCAGTCAGTGGGATACAGCTACAAGTTCTAAAACGTTTTTTTCAATTTCTCAACAATTTTACTTTTGTCACTTACAACGTTATTCGCGGCTCTGCTTCAATTATTGTAATACTAATGCCATCATAATTAAATATTTTTAATAAGTATGTTAATCTTATTTTTAATACTCGTATAACATTTAGAATTAAAATTAAATTATTTATTCAGATTTTTACAAAGAATGTATTTACACCAAAAAATTTACATTTTTTTCAATTTATTTATTTAAAATTTACGCAACGAGTATCACCATCCTTTATTAAATTATTTTCCAAATATAGATGTTGCCTTTAATGTATTATTCTCTAAAGGAAACCCATTAACAAAATACAAACTTAAAGCGTCATACCAACAGGAGGTATGGCTCCGCAGTGTATTCATTTTCGTTTCCCAACTGTGACAGATACACGACCAACACGCAACAGTATTTTTGCTTATTTTATTCTTCCTTTTAATAAAATAATACATCAAGGTCAGGCAAAAAAAAAAATAAATTATTTTAATAGGGTTTGCCATAAATATTGTATATATAACGGGGAATATATTTAAATATTATCTTAACAAAAAAATGCAAATATTTATATAGGTTCTCTAATTCCTTATTTATTTTCAATTCTTCTTCAGACTGTTACCCTATTTACGTTATAAAATATTTAGTCACATAAACAAACTACACTCCTTTAGCAACATTTTATATCAATAAAATATACAAATAGGTCACAGAGTTGGTTTCCTTCTTTTTCTTTCTTCTCATCTTTAAGTAAATCTTGTTGATGATTTTATTTTGTATTCTTTTTTTATGTAAAAAAAAAAAAATCATAAGGTTCAAAGATATGTTGTTGTAACAGCAAACAATTTGTGGAAAATACTTAAAGAAGAAGGAAAATATCAGACATAATACAAAGAAAATTATATTAACAAAAAATATGTTTAAATCTTTACGGCTACAAGGGGAAAACAAATTATTTAAAATATGTATAAAAATAAATTGTAAAAGGATTCACAGACTATTTGCTGGTACTAAATGGTTAAAGTACAACCACCACAAACACTATATGTACAGTGTACTTTAGTGTGAAGAGTTATCAACAATTTTTTGCTTGCAAAGCATTTTTTTTAATCCATTCATGTAAACAGACATGAATGTGTTAAGGAAGTGTAAGTACCTACTTATTATAAAAGGAAAATACGGCATATACTGTCAATTGAGAGTCCCTATACAAAACAAAATTTTCTTCATAGTTAAGTTTAACACTTTTATGTGATTGTGATAATTTTTTTGTATACACTCATCCCTCATATAACGATATTTTTTTTCATTTATAAAGCGGTTTTTCTATGCACAAGTAATAAATTTGATTTCAGTTATTTTAATAACGGCATTTTAAGGTAAATTGTATTTCGGCTATGTTATTTTATGGTTAACCGTGTTTTAGTTTATGTTCTAGTTTTTTCATTTTTGTTATAACAGTATTTCGGTAACGGTACTTTAAGTGTAGCGGTAATCCATTGAAAGCGATTTGAATCGATAACGGTAACACCCAGAAAAGAAATTCGTCCTGACAACCGAATTTGTTGCCAGCGACCGAATTTTTAGGTTGTGGCTACCGAATTGTTGTTGAGGCAACCGACATACTGTTGTCACAATCAAATTACTGATGTCAGAACCGAAAAATTCGTATAACACAACCGAACCCTTCGATTGGCTACAAATTCGGGTGTCAGCACGAATCGGTTTTCTCTGTGCACCATCTAATATACTGGCTTTTCTAATCAATATTATAAAATTGTTTTTTAATACTATTAACAACTAACAATTTATTGAAGATTTTGTCATTTGAATTTAATGTTAGAAGAAAAAAATCTTATATTAATGCTGTTTCATTCTAGTTTTCAAAAACCAGTCGATTTTAATATAATCTAAAATTTTTTTTTAACATAAGTGCAATCAACAATTAATATTTATAATTTTGGTTATTATAATAAAATGTTGTGTTAATCAACCCAAATTTTAATTATTGTTAAAAAATAAATTTGAAATGTGTTACATTTATATTCATAATTGGACAACGACTAAATGTAAGTGCCCGTGGTGCAGTGGGTACAGACACATCCTGATAGTCTCAGGATCCTGAGTTCAAATCACAAACGAATTATGTAGTTTCTTTTTGTTCACATAGCACTTATATTAACTCCACACTCAGAATATTATGTATTTAACTGTTTGTATTTTAATAAAGAAGTTTTCCTTTCAATTTAAAAATAAAGGAACATACATTTATTTTTCAAAGCAATATCTATATTAACTTTTTTATGCATTTATTCGAAATAATTTACTATCATTTACCATTTTTTTCAGTTTCATTTATTTTTTTCATTTGTTTGAAATTTAATAAAAATTTACCCACTAAACGGAAACTTGTGGTTTATTTGTGGCCGTAACAGTTATTACAAATTTAAATTTTGTTTGCTGTCTGTTTCAAAAAAAATATTCAAAAAATTTCAATTTGTTTTTTTATTTAAATTGTTTGTATATATACAAAATTTTTCAATACAAATTACAAGAACTTTATAAGCAGACATACATACATAAACACATTCATACAAAAAGTGTCTATAGCTATGCATAAATACATTTTGTATTGTACGAGTATATTAAAAAAAAAAACAAAAAATACAAAAAGGAAACAATTTCAAATAAATGAAAAAAAAACAATTATTTTTTAAGGAATTGGTAGGTAAAATTGTGACATTTATTTTTAATGATTATATCATTTGTTTCTTACGATTGTGTAAGTTGATTTATCAACAATTAAAAATAAATAACAAAAGCATTTACATTTAAATGAAAATTAAGTAGACCGGTTTTAAAATGAAATATCATTTCTTTTAAATTATATTTTCAGTTATTTTAACTTACAAACCATTTTAAGTGCACAGAAGTAAAAAAAAATAACAGGGATATAAACTAAAAGGCTTAAACAATTCCGCTAAATCTTTATCAGATGGCGGACAACAACTGTTCTAAGAATTAAAATATCGCGCAATTACGGTGTTGCCATATTTGAAGCCTTTAAGTTTCACGACCTTTCATCCTTTCCCTATCGCCTTTTCAAAAAAGCAACACATTAATAAGAAGGAAAAATTTCCTTAGTCTTGCATCTGTTTCAAAAAAAAAAAAATGGTGTAAAAAGAGAAAAAGTATAAGAGCAGACTAGCAACTTGGAAATTGGCATGCAATGTATACAGAAGATAACAATAAGAATGTTGTAAAAATGATCTTAAAAAGGGAAAAAATATCGCTTTTGAGCACCCAACCCAAACCGGTGGAGCTAGGATTTTTTCTACTTCTCCGTTGTAGATATTGGTTAAGTCAAGGTGTCAAAAAGGAAAAAGTTGCACCTGAAATAACCTATACAAACCACATAATTGAGATATGTTAAACTTGGAATTTAAACATCCGCTACAAAAGGTTAAATAAATTTATTTAAAGTGAAAGATCCTAAAAAAACTAAATTTTTTTTAAATACAATTCGATATTTAAAACTACTGGTAACAAAGTATCGGGCTTTTGAATATCATAGAAATTTTCTTGATCTCCGTGATCCAATTCGGTTATTGGTATACAAGTTAATAATGTCGATTTTTTGCTTGAAAAATGCATTTATTATAATAACAAAATGTATTGATACATTATTTAAATTATTGTCCATCGTTAGCCACTTCTTTTTCCCAACTTTTTGGTAGCATATGGATTCCGCGTCAAAAGAACTGCTCCGGTTTTTAGGTAAATAACGAATCAAGCCAATTTCTGATATTCTGTTCTGAAATCGAGCGTATTCCAGTAAGGGCATCCGGCATCGATCGAAACAAATGGTAGTCAGAAGGGGCAAGATCTGGGCTATAAGGCGGGTAAGCAAAAACTTCCCATCCACTGTTTTCCAAATAGTTTTAACCGGTCTTGCAACATGCGCCCGAGCGTTGTCAAGATGGAAGATTGTGGCCTCGTGTCTAGCCAAATATTCTGGTCGTTTTTCGTTGATTGTTCTCTACAAATGAATCAATCGTATTCGGTACAGGTCCCCTGTGATCCCCTGACCCGATTTCAACTGCTCATAATACAAAAGACCCTTCTGATCCCACCAAATACAGAGCATTGCCTTGGCGCCATGGATATTCGGCTTCGGCGTTGATTTGGCTGGTTGGCCGGGCTTTACATATGACTTTTTGCGCTTGGGATTATCGTAATGTATCCATTTTTCGTCACCAGTAACAATAAGATGCAAAAATTACTTCTTATTTGTAGCGTTCAAGTAGCATTTCCGACATGCAAAATCGCTTTTCGACGTCTCTCGGATTCAATTCATATGGAACCTAATTTCTTGAATCCCAATGCTTTTGAACGTAAGGAAAGGGCTTGTTGTGTGACCCTCCAATGATAATGCAAGTTCTTCTTGAGTTTAATAACAATCTTCGTCGAGTAATGCTTCCAATTCCCCAATCTCAAATTTTTCGCCTGACCAGGTATCTACTTGTCTTCTGTATCGAAATCACCACTTTTGAATCGAGCCAACCATCATTGGTGCATGTTGACCATAAGCTTCTACCAACAATCGATAAATTTCAGCAGCCGATTTCTTCAAATTAAAGAAGGTTATCAGAGTTCCCCGCAAAACATCTTTTTTAAGCACAAAATTCGACATTATGATAGCGATTGAAAAAATGTGTGTTTACACTTTGGCGTCTATCGAATACTGAATTATAATGACAGATGTTTACCCTCCAAAATACCATATTTGTTATTATTGGCACAAACCATATGTGATAGTTATGCCTTTGTTGTACAAATCGACATTATTCACTTGTAGTAAGAATATTAGTCGAGCGATTTAAATAAATTTTGTTCTACATATTGATTAACAGCCGTACTTGTATATTTATACGTTTCGACAGGTGCGAAATCAATAACATGTAAATATATTGATTGTTAAATTAGTCAAACTGCTTCCAACGAAAATCTCAAAATAAAATTATCCATAAGAAAAACTTGAAATGTGATTTTCGAGTTAAGTTAATCAAAACACAAAAAAAGACGGTCGCACTTAAGGTCGTAAAAAAATTAAATTATTTTGTAAGCTAGTGTTATTTGTTTCTTTCCTACCAAAAAAGAAAAAGATAAACATAAAATTTATAACTTTTTCTTTTACTTGAGAATATAAAACTTTTTTTATGTACAATGAATTTTTACGAGTATTTTATCAATTGTTTTTTATAGAAACAAAAACAAATAAGTGTCTTAATATAAACATTTGTTATTCGTTTTGTGAACAAAAAGTTTAATACATCATTAGGTTGTATTATTTAACAACATGCAATTTGAACTGTGTATATTTACTTGTATACACAATAGAGATAACAGAATAAATTTCAATATTATGACTTTGTTGACATCAATTTTATTCTTGTTCAAATGTTAAGTGTTAAGCTTTTGGGATATTTTTTACCCTACAACTTTTTACGTATACAGTGACTGAAAAGTCTGCTCAATTACACTAGATACATAAAATTTTTAAATTTTACACAGTGATTTTTATTTGTTCATTTTTATCTGATCTAATATTCAATATTTTATATCTCGAAAGGATTTTCAACAACCTGAGGTCAAAATTTAAACTTAGTACTTGCTTAATTTTTCAAAATTTTTACTAATTGATTGATAAGTGTGCTTAATCCAAATATGTTACGAACTTTTTCGACTTGTGAATTTCGCAACATAAAAGTACGCAAACAAAGTATTTTAAAGAGTTGATTAAAAGGAAAATACGAAAAATATGTTCAAGGGTACTTATAACTGGCTATTATCGCTTGAAGTTGGCAAAATAGGTTGCTTTTGGCAAACATATTTTTGAATCTTTGGATAAAATAGGGCTTACAACTCGAAAATGTGCAATAAAAAGTGTGTCTTGTAATCCTCTTGTGCATCGTTTATTGTTATTAGATCACATTTACAAGATTTAAGAAAATGTGGAACAAAGTTTACTGTTTGTAGTTTAATAACAATAAATTTTTTCTAAGAAATATTTATTTTACCTTTTTTTTAGACATACAGCTGCTGTCAAAATAATAGCACCACCTACATGGCTCATTTTATATATGTAAATTATAAAAACAAATTTATTCAAAAAAATATTATCAAATAAATATTAAATATTTTTTTAATTGAATGGCTGATAAATATAAAAAAATTACAAAAGAAAAAGAGATCACTTAAGTTCATGTTATTATAAAAAAAACGACTTTTTCTTAAATAGTAGAAACATTGTCTGTCAAAATAATAGCACTGCTCATTTTCAGCTGAAAGTAAATATAAAAAAATTTATTTTTTTTGTACTACCCTTACATATTGGCACACATTAGTATTAAGTTGCGTTTTCCTTGTTGGAAATATCGGCTGAGCATCTTCTTCTTATGGAGTTAATCAAATGCTGGCACCTTTCTATAAGAATAAAATACCAGGCCTGTTTAATTGTACTCCACATATCATTATTATTGGTCGGCTTGATTTTGGATACTTTCTTTTTTACATCAGCCCATAAATTTTCAATAGGGTTTAAATCTGGCGACTGAGCAGGCCACTCCATGATTGTAATTCGGTTTTCCTGAAACCATTTTTGAGCTTTTTTACTGGTGTGTTTTGGATTATTATCTTGTTCCATGACCAAATTAGTGGCATTTCCTCGTATACTTATGGGAGCATGACTTCTTCGAGTATTCTTACGTATTCGGATGCATCCATAATGGTATTTATACGGTGAATAGGCCCAAATCCATAGTACAAAAACATCCCCACACTGCGATAAATTTTGGGTTATATTCAGAGTTTGGTGGTCTTTTTACATATGATCGAGAACCCTTACAACCGAATAAGGTTCTTTTGGACTTATCAGTCCAAAGAATAATGAGCCACTTTTCAATTGACCAATCATGGTGGTTCTTAGCAAATAATAATTCTTTTGCCACATGCTTCTTTTTTTCAAGAGTGGAACTTTTCTTGGACTATGAGCTTTGAGGTTATGTTCTCTTAGTCTCCGGCATATAGTTTCAGTGCTAACCGGCAGATTTAATTCGTTTTTTACTTCTATAGCCGACATAAACGGTCCTTTTTTGATTTGCCGTACTATGCGATTGACCATTAAAGATGGAGTGACCGTTTTCATCCACGTTTTTCGGCTTTGCATAAATTAACATAAATTACTAATAATCGTTATATGTATATTGTTAAAGATAAAACCTTCTGCTTCACGTGAATTTTTTACAGAACTTAAAATATTAGTGATATTATTTTGACAGGGGTTTTTACGACTCATTATGCTGTTCTGCATATTTCTGAAAATACACTCTTTAGTTTAGCTGAAAATTATTTACTCAGTGTGAACACATACTATTAGTAATGAAACTGCGAAGTTACAGACAAAAACAAAAAATGCAAAAAAAGAATTGCGAAATAAAGTTTACATATTTTGGTGGTGCTACTATGTTGACAGCAGCTGTATGTTTAAAATGTTTTTCTGTCATTTACCGAGTTTTTTCTGCTTCATTTATTTATTTTTTCATTTGTTTGAAATTTAATAAAAATTTACCACAAAAAGGAAATTTGTAATTTGTTTGTTTCCGTTAGAGTTGTTACAAATTTAAACTTTGATGTCTGTTTCAAATAAAATATTCAAAAAATTCCTATTTGATTTTATTTAAATTCTTTGTTTATATACATAATTATTTCCATACAATAAGTTCATAAACATACACACACACATGGTCATTTACACAAAATGTTTCTATAGACTGTGTGAATATAGAATTTGTAGATTCAAAAACAATAAAAAATACAAAAAATGGTAACAATTTCAAATAAATTAATAATCAGTATTTATTATTAAATCAGCATTTATTTGTAAATAATTAATTATAGTTTTTTTTACAGATGTCCCACATGTTTAAAGAACTTTTAAAAATAAATATTAAAAACCATTTGATTTTAATGAAATGTAAGTAGACCGGTTTTTAAATGAAATACCATTTATTTTAAATTGTATTTTATGTTATTTTAACTTACAAACTATTTAAAGTGTATCTAAAATGTAATTGAGTTCGTTCTTATCTGCCAAATTTCACCGAAATATCTTCCTATTTGTGAACTCTTCTTTGTTTAAAGTACCAAATTTGAATGGACCAGTAACGAATCTTATTGCATTTGGTTAGAATCAATTTATATTCAGACCTACTTCCAATAGAAATGTCACTTCTAAATTGTATTCAAATGATCTTTGAAAACTCAAAACTGTAGAAATATTGTTTAACTTTTGATGGTTAATGTTATTCAGGGCCGTAAATTACGCCTCCTTTTTTACAGAAAATTTTACGTTAAGAAAAATTAAGGTCGCAAATATAAAGATCTTTTGATGAAATTTTGCTACATAAGTTACTATTAGCGCAACAAAGGTATTTTTGAATTGGGCTGAAATGATTGTAGACATGTAAAACAGTAGATATCTGGTTGAAATTTGGGTTGTGAATGCTTGACAGTAAACCACGCCTCCAAATTAAAAGAAAATCGGACTATATTTATGGACTCCTTCTTGGAATATGAAACTTTTCTCAAAATTTGACCCAAATTATGCATATAATCGGCATACCCGACTTTAGCTTTTGAATTTAAATTACGATTAGAGGCCGTTAAAGTTCGAGTGGAATTTAATTAAGTAAGAAAAAACAATTTAGTCCGCTTAAAGGTGAATAAATTCCTATTTTGCTGAAGTTGCCGGATTTTTGTATTATTGATTTAATTTTTTTATTTATAAAATAAATAAGACAAAATTCAAGTGTCTCTACGTCAGAGACTACGATACAATTTCTACACACAGAAAACAGATTTATAGTTGCAACCGAATTTTTGTGGTTCCATCTACCATCACTTTTAAAAATTTTTAATACTGTTGTAATAACCGAATATTTTTACAAATTCCGAATGCTAATTATATATAGACACTCTACTAATAGAAAACGTTCCACAAAATTCATTTTAAAAATAAAATTTTTTTAACAGCGAACTAGGCTAGACCCGTGACCTTGTGTTTGTCAGAAAATTGCTTTTCCTTTAGGCTAACTGTTGTGAAGTTTTTCTAATCAAATTTCAAACTTGAATATTTTTGTTTGAAAATAACATTGCAGCCACAACAGAAAAAAAAATTGTGTCTTTTTTATTTTAATCAATAAATATATATAAAAAAAATTTAAAAATTCCTAAGGGTTTGAACTTAGAACCCTAACACTAGCAGGCTGTGTCTCTATCCACTACACCACAGACACTTACATTAAGATGTTAAATTTTGAACAAAATACGTATATCAACAACAATCAAAAATATAATACATTTAAAAATTTTGTTATAATAATAAAAATTTCGGTTGCTAATATTTTCGTTACTTTTCGAACTTCGTAGTTATATGAAATGCAACAGTGCTCCCATCAAGTACCACCTGTTAATAGACTACTATCAAATTTTGAGCAAGTTCCGTCATTTACTTTGCGTTTAACAGCTATTCAAAACATACACCCTCGTGGATTTTTTAAAAATGGGAAAAAGTGAATTTCGAGTGCTCATTAAACATTATTTTTTGCGAAAAAAACGTCAAGGAAAAGCTTGATAAATACTATGGGGACTCTACACCATCGATTTCAATGGTTGTGGTCGCACAAGTACAAATGACGCTGAACGTTCTGGACGGCTACGATTTTAAATGATCAGTTGGATCTAAGAAAGCTGTCTGCAAGATGGCTACCGCGTTTGCTCTTAATTGACCATAAACGTAATCGTGTGGCAACTTCAAAGGATTGGCAAAATTCCATGAATTAGGCTGCGAATTGGTACCTCATCCGCCATATTCTCCGGATTTAGTCCCCAGTGACTATTTCCAAACCTAAAGAAATGGCTGCAATTTTTTATGTAATTTTTCCATTTTATTTTGTTTTTTATTTATTTTTATTTTATACCGCTATAAAATTAACGTATACGTAATACGTAAATATCACTCATACGCATGGGTATCTCATGTAATTTTAAGCAATACATACTGCAACTGCTGATTGCAAAAAGTTACACTATCAACACCGAAATAAACATTCGTTTGTGTTCAAGCGCTGAATATATTCAAATACAAATATTCGTTGCTAATTTTAAATCAATTAAACCACATGCTTCTTGTTGCGTGTCTGATTTATCAGTCATTTTCATACCAAACATTTCATTCATATTCATTGGGTTCAAAAATGATTATTTTGATGTAGAATAAATAAGAAAAAGCAATGAGCGCGTAAGAGTTTTTTCGTGATTAAAACCGAATAAAAGCAAAATTATTTCTTTACAATAAAAAGGGGATTGAAACTATTAAATTTTTTAGAAATACAAATAAATAAAATAAATATATGTATATATGTATTTTAAGTTTTTTATACATTTGTTCGAAATCATTTATTATTAATTACCCATCTTTTTTAATTTCATTAATTTTTTCATTTTTTTTTCTTTCAATTTATTAAAAATTTACCCACAAAACTCAAATTTGTGGTTTATTTGTGTCCGTTACAGTTATTACAGATTTAATAAGTTTGCAGGCCGACAAAAAAAACAATTTGTTTTTTATTTAAATTGATTGTTTATATAGAAAGTTATTTCGATTCAAATTACAAAAACTTTTTAAACACACATACAAACATAAATGTGTCACACAAAATGTGTCTATAAGCATACATACATTTTGTTAATTAAAAAAACAAACAAAAATACAAAAACGAAGACAATTTCAATTTTTACGGAATTGGTAGGTAAAGTTTGAACATTTATTTTTAACAGATTAATCAGATATTTTTTACTGATATGCCAGTTGTTTAAACAACATTTAAAAATAAATGAAAAGTAATTAGACCGGTTTTTAAATGAAATATCATTTCTTTTAAATTGTATTTATGTTAACTTACAAACTATTTAAAGTGTATGTATCTATTGCTTGAAATTAAGGGTTTAAGAAATTCAAAATTTAGCCAAACGTTTTTTTTTAATATTTCTTGTAATTTTTGTAATAAAACAGTGTGCTTTATTGCCTAAATTTTTTTTTTGACAAATTTTACAAAAAAATTATAATTTTGATATCAAATAATAAAACTATAAAATGAGTACATATTATTTTTCAATGTCTTCGTGTATAAAGGATCTAAGTCGATTTTTTATTTTTTTAGAATTAAAGGAAAAAACGTAATAACATTTTAATAACTTTGGGTACAGAATTTCTTTAAATGCAATTTTTTATTAAAACTGTCAACAATAAAATAAAAGTAGCATTAAAAAAATTGTATATCTAAAATATTCATAGGTTTTTTAAGTATTTTCTTTCTGCAAAATCAAGTTGCGGCCTCTCTATATATATTGATATTTACTTTTCGAACAAAGAAAAAAAAATTAAAGAAAAAATAAACAAACTTGTAACAAAAGTACAAAATACTTGCAAACTAGTGTTATTTATTAACTTTGAGTTTGATGATAAAATAAATATATTATGACAAGTATTGTTCGGGGTTGTTTATTTGGTATTTATTGTTATAAAAATTATTAACATTTTGCAATGTGTACATTGAAATTTTTTATTTTTTTTGTTGTGGAAAACTAGATCTATAAAAAAAAGAAAACAAAACAAAAATAGAAAATATGACAATGACTTTGTTACGTATATGGTCTAGTCTATTTAAACGTGTATGTCAAAAATTATATAAACTTATTTGTAACAAAGCAATAACAAAGTGTAATAAACATAAAGTTACCTTGATTGTTTTACTTATTCCCCTACCTTTGTTTCACTTTAATGTTTTTGTTTTTCAGGAAAACTTAGTTGAGTGCTTTTTGGTGGCGAACGTGACTTATTTGTGTATGTGTGTGTGTGTGTGTGATAATTGAAAGCAATTCATACGCATAACACTATTATGACTAAGGATTTTCATTTTCTTTGGTATTTTTTCTCTTTTTTTTTAACTTAAGTTTAAGTTTTCTGTTTGTTGTTGAGATTTTGGTTACGTTAACATCAGCAACTAAAATGACAATGATGATAAATATGACGATGACACTGACGATAACGTTGATGAATAACATCTTCGTCTTGTTTCATTTTCTGTGAGTATTTCTGGAATTATAACGTTTCAGGGATTTAAAGTGTAATCAACTTAATTAAAAATCTTATTTGTCTTCATACAACATAAAATGTACAAAAAAATAAAAATACAAAATACCATAAGGATATATAGTACACTATTTATGTATGACAAAGTATAACGAATGATAATCTAATTTTATTGCTTTTAACTCTGCAAACATTAAGAAAAAATGTTTGTCAGTTTGCCTAGAGGATTTTTGTATTTACAACTTTATTTTAAGGTACATACGTACACAAAAAATACCTTTGGAATTTCGTAATCTATTTTATAAAATTAGAAAGTGATAATGAAAAATATGACTTTACCTTTTTTAAAGTCAGATTTTTTTTTTATCAATATATATTGCATTGAAAATTTAGTCCAATATTATAAATTGTATAATTATTTTAGAAGAAATTTGCTTTTTATCACATGACAAACTTGCTGTCAATTACCTCAGTTTAGAACAAGGATATAAGTTTCTGGTTACAGTATTCACTTATGAACATTGATAAGCTCTGATTATTTTTCGAAGGCTTAAGGGCAAGTTATACTCTTATATTATTATTATTTTTTTTTTTAAATCAACCACTCTGAACATTTATTTTGATATGATGACATTTAAATAAATTCAATCACAATGTCATTTCGTTAAAATCTTAGAGACTTTTCAATTAAATTTACTAGTACACTTAAAATAGTTTGTAAGTAAAAATAAAATGAAATTATATTTTATTCAAAAACCGGTTTACTTACTATTTATTTAAACCAAATGGTTTTTGTTATTTATTTTAAAATGTTGTTTAAACGAATGGCATATCAGTAAAAAACAAATGATAAGTTAAGGTCAAAATAAATTTTATAATATTACCTACCATTTCCGTAAAAAATAACTGATTTATTCATTTATTTGAAATTGTTTCCGTTTTTTGTATGGAAATAATTTTGTATATAAACAAACAATTTAAGTAAAAACAAATTAAAATGATTTGAATATTTTTTTTTTTGAAACAGACTCCAAAAAATCTTAAATTTGTAATAGATGTTACGGAAACAAATAAACCACAAATTTCCGTTTTGTGAGTAAATTTTTGTTAATTTTCAAACAAATAAAAAAATAAATAAATGAAACGAATAAAGAATCCGTAAATCAGTAAATCATTTAGAACAAATGTATACAAAAGTTAAAATTAAATATTTCTCTAAAAAATAAATGTATGTTAATTTATTTTTAACTAAATTAAAAACCTGTTTAAAAAACTACAAACAGTAACCAACATAAAATTCTAAGTGCAGTACTTCTTTTACATTTATTTTTTGGTAAAACTAATTTTGTTTCATACCAAATTTAATTTATGTATGTTCTTGTTAATATTTCCTTTTATCTTTGCAAAGAAGAAATTGTAATGATTGTATATTCTGACAATATAAACTTAATATTCTTAATTTATCTATTATCTTCTCAAGTAAATGCAAGTAAATGTCTGTCAATCATGATGGTTTTTGTAGGTATGTTTGTATTTATTGTTTGGTTTTTTATCAATTTTTGTTCATATTGTTCTATTTTACTATGAGTTGACCAGAAAATTGACAAAATAAACTTTTATGGATAAATACTTGGAATAACATAGTCTTTCTAACACACATGTATACTTGCAGGTATTTTCGTTGAACTTTATATAAAAACTAGTAAGAGAGCCAAAATTCGGCTATGCCGATTTTGATATACCCTTCAGCATGGTTGGGAAAAAAGTGAAGTTCATATATGGACTGTATATGGAATGGACAGATTTATATACGGACATCTTTAAGAGGAAATTTACCATTTAGTTTGGTGATAAAACTTGGGCTCGGGAAGATTTATGGTTCCCGAAAATAGGTATTTAAAAAAATTTATGTTTTGGTCATAACTATTTTCAGCAAATATGTTCTTTGGATGTATAAGACGTATCCATAGGTCATATTACAGATCAAAATTTTAGTTTTTATAAAAATTTTGATGTTTTTAGTCCATTTATGGAGTATTTCATACGGTCTTACCTTTCTTAAGATATAATCTATTTTGTGCCATGCCCAATTCAAGGATCCCGCCCACATTTGCTCAGATATTATGTATTGATAACCAAGATGCTTGCACCTTATTTGGAAACTTTTCCTCTTTCCGTTCTAAAAAAAGTCTTAAGAAAATCAAAAAAAAAAAAACGTGTTAAAAAAATATAAAAATAAAAAATTGTACAAAAACAGTTGAATAGACGGGGCTCGTTCGCGCGACTAATAGAAAAAAAATATTTGTGACATAGCGCTTAGACCACTGAGCCATTGAAGGACATAAGCAAACGTCGTTAACAGAAGTAAATAAAGAGTTTTCGTTTAAAACAGATTTGTTTGGGTTTTATTTAAATGGCTTTGTTGTTTGTGTATAAAAGGTGAAGAGGTGAAAGAAAAGAATTTCAACAAATGGATGTGTTTGTTATGCGTAATATTCAACATACATATAAAAACAAAGGGATTTTACGGAAAAAATTAGAGGTAGTCCTGGTTTTTTGCTAAAATCTCAGCCATTTATTAACCGATCTGTCTGTCCAGAAATGGATCACATGTAACAGAAATATTTAACAATCAAGTCCTCATCATGTCTGGGGTCTTCGGAAACCCCAATTCAACACACAGACGGACAGACGGACATCGTTAAATCAACTTCGCTTCATAAGGACCCAGAATATACATATATAGTTTATAGGGTCTAAGATCAATATTGTAGAAATTACAAACGGAATGACAAACTTATATATACCCTTCCACCTGTGGGGAAGGGTATAATAATTAAATATTTGTTTTGAATGAAAAATTTTTTAGATTGCTGCAATTCATGATTGAGACCAATGAAACATTGATAAAATTTTTTATGTCACATTTATTAAATACTTAAGAGAAGTATGCAATAGTCTCAGAAATGTTCACAGTTTTACTAAAATTCATTAAAACTCGATAGAATACTCAGAGAAAAGATTGGTTGCAATTCGATTCAAAGTATTGAAATTTATTTTTTAGGACGTTATTTTATTTGGAATTACCTATAATCCAATATTGTATTTGAAATTAAAAAGAAGGAAAGGGACTAAGAAGCAACGATATTGCTCCATTATTGATATTTCCAATCAACTTTAAAAAAAAATTTTAAAAAATTGCGTACAATAGAATCAACTATGTATTTAATGGTTGTACAATCTGTCAAATTTTTTTTTTAATTAGGTTTTGAAACATTTTTCTTTTTTTTTGAAATAAGAGGTTTTTCTATTTTTAGTCGATATCTACATTTTATTATTTGTTTGTTAATATTTTCACTGCTACTCTATTATACTTGCTGCATTCGGGTTTGGTTGTCACAATTAAAAAATTTATTTATAAATAGGTTTATAATTATAGTCGCTACCATCATTATTATAGTAAATATTTTATTACTTCATGTTTGCCACTTTGCATGATTGACTGTAACCATACTATGGTAATAAAAATTCTGCCTATTAAAAAAAATATGATAATGACAGAACTTTAAAATACTGACAACAATCAGTGAATAATTATAAATCAAATAAAACATGACTTTGACATTTACAGTCAAAAAGGTAATATACCTGGGCGGTTTTATTTTCAAAAATGCCTTATACATATAACATTATAATTTACACTAATCATTCATTGTCAAAAAAATTCATTGCCAAAATAATTTTTTATCATTAAGATTTTATCATTAATTTTATTATATGACCTATACTGTAGGTTATTTTTTGTTATTAATTTGAGTTAATCGGGTCTAATGTTGATTAATGTAAATAAAACAATTTAATAACATATTTTCAATTTCAATTCAATTTCTTGTTGACTTTTTCAAGAGATTTTCCGTAATAATTATATATTTTATTAAAATAAAAATGTTTAAAACAATACAAACATTTATTATTAATTTAAACATTAACGCGAACCAGTTCCTTTTTCCAACGCCACAACTTGCAGAAAAGGGCCAAAAACTAAAAAAAAGTATTGATTTTTTTTTAAACTTGGAAATTCTTAGCCGATTTACAGAAAAACATAGCCTCTAGTCGAGGGAGTAAATGAAATCAAGTAGTGTAGTCAGAAAATTTTTTTGCATACACTCAGAAAAAAAGTTAGTAGATAAATTTGTAAACGGTTTTCAATCCCACTTAACTATTTTTGTACTGATTTTTAGTAAAAAAATTATTATTTAGCAAATCTTTTTGCAATTTTCATTTTACAAATTACAGAGTTTTTACAGAATATCTACAAATTTTCGTTGCTAATTTCAGAAATCATTTTACAAATTTTTGAAAACCGATTTGCTAAAATTAGCAAAAAAATACTGATTTTAAAAAAGTCGATATTGAAGGAAATGTTATTTCTAATAATTTAAACTTATACATACAAACTTAAATTGCCCTAAAATGTTACATAGGATTAAAAAAGGGATCGGAAGTGAAGATACCGACTCATGTCTAAAAATAGGTCATCCACTTAAAAAAGCACTAAAAAGTTTTTTTTTGTTTCTAAAAATCAACCCTAACAACAATTTAAATTTCACCTTAAAAGTAAAAAAAAAAATTGACTAAAATATTTTTCAAAACAGAAATTACCAAATTAAAACAAAATGATAAATTCGTTTATGTTTTAACAATTTTTAAGATTTTTAAGCCTTTGATTTTTTTTAATTTTGTATAAAACATCTTTTAAAAAATATAATCAAAATTTTTGATGCTCGATAAAAAAAATAAATCTAAAACTTTGTACTAATATTAATAGTATTTAGTAATTTTTTTTGCTGATTTTAGCAAACAGATTTTAAATTCCACTTTACAAAAAGTCTACCAAAATTTAGTAGCGGCTACTAATTTTTCTACTAATTTCATTGTACTACACGTCAGCAGACATGTGTTGCTAAGATTAGCAAAAAAATACCGCTGGGCTCAAATTAGCAAAATTTCCCGTAATAACAGCAAAATTTTCAGTTGCCATTACAGACTTTTTTTAGTGAGTGTAATCATGAAAATCATGAAATAATCTGCCAAATAAATTTGTTTTTTAATTTTACTATGCTAAATATCTGTTATATATGTTAGTTTTTTTAAAGGCTTTATCCCCAAGTATTGATTTTTCATCCCCCAATTGTTATTTCTGGTCGACAAAAATTGGCCGGAACATTTTTATCGAACCGATACTGAATTTTGGTGGTTGATGAGAAGTCCCAAATCTAAATCTGGTGATTTTTTTTTTTTAATTATGGAGAGCATTGTTAAGCCTTGGAACTAGAATCCGAACATCTTCGCGTATTTTAAAGCACGTGCTCAAACTTTCCCGGAAAATGCATCACTGGCTGGAAAAAGATTAATATCGAGGGTTTACTAACGCAATCTCGTATCTCAAAAACTACTACTTTTCGGGAGTAACAAAAAACGTTTTACAATATACTCTGTGACATTTATTAACAATTTTTTTAATTTTAAAAGTAATTTAAAAATGGCACAAATTTATTATAAAGCGTTTTTTTTTGTGTCTCCAGAAAAGTAGTAGTTTTTGAGATACGAGGTTGCGTTAGTAAGCACTCGATTTGTATAACACAAATTTGTCTAACTTGAAACTATTCACAGCTACAAAGTTGGAATAGTACAGATTATTTGGGTACTCAATACTTACAAAAATTCAATCAATACTTCAAGAGTTGTATTTTTCTGTATAAAGGCGTAATTTGGTCTATGAAAATTTAACCCTGTTTTTGTATGTAAATAAAAAAGTATTGAGTAGTATCGAATTAATACTTAAAAGTATTGAGCGGTTTCGAATAGTCAAAAGTATGCAGATTTTACAATTCTGCACTGTTACCATCAACTCGAAAAATATTATCAGGGTTGAAAAAATAATAAATATTAAAAGAGAAGAAAATATTGGTAATATTTTATCCCCAAAAATCCCCTTAAATTTTGTTGTCATCCCCAACAAATCCCCGGATCGTTAAATGTAATGTTTATCCCCATTCAAGACATAAAATTCCCAAATTCCGGATAAGTCCTCTAAACTGACAGCACCGATTTTTTGCTCTGTAAGTCGCATTTTTTGTGCATATTTAAGACGCTTTTTGTACAATTTGATTAACTTTTATAATTTAAAATAGGCAATTTGTGTATGTTTTAAAAATTGTTAAAAAAAAGGTTGTTTGTTAGATAAAAGTTCATATATTCTTAAAAATAAAAAACTTTGATTATAAGGCCTTTCTTTGAACAAAAAATTCCTAGATTCTGAGGACTATTCATCATGAAAAATATTTAGAATCTAAGGATTTTTTCTGTGAGAAATTTTCTTAGATTCTAAGGATTTTTTTTAAAAGAAAAATTCTAAAACTCTAAAAAAATCTTAAAAATAACCTTATGACTAAGAATTTTATGAGTTTATGATTTTATGAATTTATGCTGATTTTATGATGAATTTCTTATGATTTTATGAATTTTATAAAAAGTCCATAGAATCTATGTTTTTATTAAAAACGTTCTTAGAATTTTAAATTTGTTTCAAATATTATTTCTTGGAAAAAGTTCTTAATATCAAATTTTTTTGTTTAGGAAAAACATTTTTTAAATGAACATTCTTTAATTTAAAGAAATTTTCAAAATTTCGAATCATGACATATCTGTCATTTGGTAAAATTATGAAAAAAAATATAACGCTCTTCTAATATAATTGCCTTAACCATGTTTTTTCTCTGCGTGTTAGATATGATATTTGATATTATAAATCCACTCAAATTTATGTATAATTAGAATGGTGGGTGTTCAAGGACATTTTACAGGATTTTGAAAATTATAATTTTCCATTTTCTTCTTAAACGTATAATAGAAATGTTGTATCAAACTTAAAATAATTTTTAATTGATCCCGAAGCAGATGACAAATATATATAAAAATATTTTACAAAATTTAAATAAATATTCTTGGTATATGGAATTTTTGAATTAAAATCCATTTTTTTAGTAAGTTTACCTTAAAAAAATATAAGATTTAAAATTGAATACAAATAATTTCCTACAAGGCCAACAAGACTATATATTTGGCATTACTTACTGGTCTTACATTTTTTATTTTCCACAATAACAGGGATGCCATTCACGAAATCCCGAATCTCAAATATCGGGAATATTCAAAATAAATTGATGGCTCTACCATTATTACCAGCAAATTTTATAAAAACTTCCTAGGATGACTGGCTAATTAAGAATTATATTTCTTCTTAATGTATGAAAAATAAAATGAAATTTTTTTCAGTTTTGGCGCCAACTATACTCCATTTCTTTGTTCACTTATTGACGACTGTCATCAGCGTATTGCAACAGCAAACTTATTAATTATATTCTAAAAAATGATGTTACCACTTCAAGAAAATTAAAACAAACATAAACCAATACCCATATAAAATTTAGTGTTTTTCTAAAAAATGAAAATTTAATGAAAATGCACTGAAAGTCACTCAAATTTTCATCAAATTTTCACCCCTAGAGAGAAAGGGAAATACGCCCCAAATTTGTTTATTCTTTTTTTTTTGGCACCATTTTTGGTTTACTAATTTACTATTTTATTTTTTTTTATTTTTAAATCCCAAATCTGAGAATTTTTAAAAGTCAATCCTGCTTGACATCCTTAGTGGAAGTTCCTTATATTTTTTCTATACAGGGTGGCGCAAAAATAACCTTCCGATGTTTTTTGGCTGTAATGTAAAAAAAAAATGAAATACTTTGATTCTTCTTGTGGATTATTTTTATTTGGTCTTTTAATTTTTTTTACATCAAGTCGAGAATATGATGTCATGTAAATGGCCGCCGCACGGTGCTTTGTCCCATAGGCAAAAATCAAAAATTAAGCATGGGCTCAAATTGTTCTTAAAAGTACATTTTTTGAAAGACAAGAAGTTAACTGAAATAAATATGCAAAAAAAAATTTAGTCTGATTGCTTTCGCCGTCAGTAGAGGGCGCCAAAGTTTGAAAATATTAAGCAAAAATTACTGAGCAAAAAATATTGTTTTCAGTTGTTTCACGAAAATAATTCTCAAAAATATATTTTTTTAAATACTGATTTAAAGTTTTATTTTTTGAATACTTAGATATATTTGTAGTAAACCTTTAATACACTATTTAATATATATTTGAAAACAAATTTTTTTTACAACTCCAAAAAATAGGTTTTTTTTTGGTGAAAATTCGAAAATTTCTTAAGTTTGATGGAGTATAAAAAAAAATATATAAAATTAAATAATTTTTTATTTCGGTTTTTCTAAGTCTATAATATTATCTAACATATTATTAAAAAAAAAGTGCCGGTTTTTCACAAAAAATCAAAATATTGGATTTTGTAAAAATGGCTAAATTTGTGATTTTTTACCGCATTTTTTTGACTTATATGATTGAATATTGACCAATTTTCAGCAAATTGGATATATGTACAAATATCAGTAAAAAGAATTAGTCACAATCATCATGTACCAAATTTCATTCGAATCGGATGAAAATTTTGAATAGTCTACTTACAAACTATTCTTTTAGCTCCCAATGAATTAGAAGAACATACTAGGAATATGGAAAAAATGTATTATTTTTGATTGCGTATAAAAAAAAATTATATAAAATTAAATAATTTTTTATTTCGGTTTTTGTAAGTCTATAATATTAACTAACATATTATTAAAAAAAAGTGCCGGTTTTTCACAAAAAATCAAAATATTGGATTTTGTAAAAATGGTTAAATTTGTAATTTTTACCGCATTTGTTTGAAAAAATGTATTATCTTTGATTGAGTATAATAAAAAATTATATAAAATTAAATAATTTTTTATTTCGGTTTTTGTAAGTCTATAATATTATCTAACATATTATTAAAAAAAAAGTGCCGGTTTTTCACAAAAAATCAAAATATTGGCTTTTGTAAAAATGGCTAAATTTGTAATTTTTACCGCATTTGTTTGAAAAAATGTATTATCTTTGATTGAGTAAAATAAAAAATTATATAAAATTAAATAATTTTTTATTTCGGTTTTTGTAAGTCTATAATATTATCTAACATATTATTAAAAAAAAGTGCCGGTTTTTCACAAAAAATCAAAATATTGGCTTTTGTAAAAATGGCTAAATTTGTGATTTTTACCGCATTTGTTTGAAAAAATTTATTATCTTTGATTGAGTATAAAAAAAAATTATTTAAAATTATACAACTTTTTATTTCGGCTTTTCTAAGTCTATAATTTGGAAATTTTTTCCGAATCGGATAAAATCTCTTGTACCTAGTTTTATCCGAATTGGATACAAAATTTTGCATATCCACCATACAAATTATTCTTCTAGTTCCCGATTACCTAGTATTCTATATTTTTTTTACAAAAATCAGCATAGGTAACCGCATTTATTGGTCGAATAACATGTTTTTAAAGCAAAGAATAGTTTTGACATTTTTTCACACAATCGAAACTTGCAAACATTTTAAAAAAATGTATCAATTCGGACAATGCTTCATGTAGAGTGCATTTCCAAAAAATTATAAAATTGCATTGAAAACGATTGCTATCGTTCTTAAACAAATTTAACATTATTTTGAAGTTATTTTACAAAATTTGAAGGAATAAGTGTAGCCCTTTTTAAAATTATCAATTTTTGACATATTTTCTCTATACATATGTATATACATAATGAAGCCATTTTGTAAAATTTATTTTATAATTGTAAAGTTATATTTTTCGATAATGGTAAATTGTATTTAAAATTGTGTATAGTTGCTTTTTGGATATCTGTGTAAAAAAATAAAATCCCAGAAGTATATATCTGTATTAATAAATGGCAAAATTGGGAAAAACTTAGTTTTTGAGAAAAAGGACATGTGGGAGAAAGTCAAGTACTTGTACCGAATAAAAAAAATCTCCAGAGATCTAAAAAGTATCTTTTTAAAACTTATTATCCGTTTTTAGTGCATTCTGATCATTAATGTAGCTAAAATTCAGTTTTTAAGGAAAAGGATATATGGGAGGTAGTAATGTCCTTGCACTGAATGAAACGAAAATTGTCACAGAGCAAAAAAGTATAATTTCATAAACTATTCCGAATTCTTACTGTATTCTTATCATTAATGTAGCTAAAATGTAGATTTTAAGAAAAAGGATATATGGGAGGTTGTAATGTCCTTGCTCCGAATGAAACAAAATTAAGCACTTAGCTAAATGACATAATTTAACAGAGATTTACCAATTTTTGCTTCATTCTGCTCATAATAGTAGCTGGAATTAAACTTTTAAATTTAAGGATGTATCGGAAGTAGGCGTGTCCTTGGGCCGATTTTTTCGAAACTTCAAATTTTTCTTAATTTAGATATTCTGAGCCAGCATACCAAATTTCAAGTTTCTGCGACAACTCCTCTAATTTTGCCGATTCACTATATGGGGACAAAGCACTGTGCGCCGCCACAGTTGATTGTCATTTGAGCCCTTTTTATGGCATTTTCCATCACTTTGGCCAAAACTTCCGGCGATAGGTCCTCACATTCTTGACGGATATTGTCTTTAAGAGCTGCAAGAGTCTGAGGCTTGTTGACATAAAGCCCCACAAAAAGAAGTCTGGAGCGGTCAAATCAGGCGATCTTGCTGGCCAGTGCAAATTGCCAAAACGGGAGATTAGGCGCCCGGGAAATGCATCCTTCAGCATATCGGTTGTGGCACGTGCAGTGTGTGGCGTTGCACCGTCCTGTTGGAACCACATGTTTTCCAATCCCAATTCATCAAGTTGCGGCAAAAAGAACTCGTTGATCATTGCTCTGTAGCGCTCACCATTCACAGTAACCGTTTGGCCCGCGACGTCTTCGAAGAAAAAAGGTCCGATGACTCCTCCAGCGAAAACAGCACACCATACAGTGACTTTGAGCGCCCCAGAAGCGTAAATTTTGCTTATTTACGTACCCGCTAAGATGGAAATTGGCCTCATCACTCATGATTATTTTTGATGAAAAATCATCTTCATTATTGCTCAAATAAATAGTCACCATTATTCCGCGTTCTGGAGCAGTGTAGCGTAACATTGGATATTTACGTGTATTTCGCATGTGTTTACTACAAAAATGTCAAAACAGAACTGACATTAGGGGCCAATCGCAAAATTTATAGCATCTTCTGATAGGAGGATTACTTTTGCGCCAACTTGTACCTATATGATAAAATTTAAAACTAATATTTTTGTGAAGTACTAAAATAACAAGGCTTTGAAATAAACACATAAAATGTTAAAAAATTTTTTTACTTGTATTTTTGATATAAGTGTTCTAATATTACCAATATAATGTTGTTCCCTTACCCAACAATAAAAAAGTGTTTAATTTAACTATTTGTATATAACTATTTGTAGCCCTGCTATACTTTGTGCTTATTTTAGAAAAACATCTCTGGTGACTTGTAGTACAACGAAATTAGTTCAATATTCCTTATGGAGCTAAAGATCCTTTATTTATAAAAAAATTTTAATTATAAATATTCATTTATCCCAATAGATTGGTATCAGAAACCAACAGCTTCTGGGAGAGTTATTAACTATTTTTCTAAACACCCGAAAAGAATCATACCTAATACGGCTAAGAATTTGATTGGAAGGATATTAAAGATTAGCGATACAAAATTTCATAAAACTAATATAGAAAAGATTAAAAATATTTTGTTAAATAATAATTACCCAATTCAATTAATCTGTAGATTGATAAGACAACGTAAAAAACAGAATAATTTAGTTACGAGAACGGTTACTGAACCTAAAATTTATAAATCTTTAACTTATGTTCCTCTTATATCTGAAAGATTAGAAAAATCGAAAATTTATGATAATAAGAAATATATAGTAGCGCACATAGAACATATTACACATTAGGTAGATTATTTAGCAAAACGAAAGATAAAATAGATAAATCTGAAATGTCCAATTTAGTTTATAAAATACCTTGTAGTGGAAATGATAATGAGAATTGTAGTAATGTATATGTAGGTACAACAAAGAATAAATTAAAAACAAGAATTGTAGGACCCAGATCTGATCAAAAATACAGGAACACTACTTCTACACAGAAAACAGCATTATCATTACATTGCACGAATTTTAATCATTATCCTGATTTTGATAGGACGTCAATTTTAAACACGGAAAATAATTACAGACGTAGATATATGTTAGAAATGTTACAAATTATGAAGGTACCATCTACACAACGAATTAATTATAAAACAGACATAGCAAATATTGCACAAAATTACAGACATTTAGTTAATAAAAACTAAGATAAATATTATTATGTTAAATGACATGTATATAAAATATTTTTGTTCATGTAATATTTTAATTTTTCAAATATTGTTATTTTTGTTTTCTGTGATATTTTTATTTTTTAATATTGAAAAAAATAATTTTTGATTTACCGTCTTTTTTAAAAAAATTGTTATATAAAAGTTTTCAGTTTATAATTTTAATTTATTAATTATAAAAAAAAAAAGAGACAATTTTCCCTGAAGAAGTCACCCAATGTGGTGACGAAATATTGGGATAAATAAATATTTATAATTAAAAATTTTTTATAAATAAAGGATCTTTAGCTCAATAAGGAATATTGAATGAATAGAGAAGATCGAAGTAAACTAAAATAATTACAACGAAATTAGTAGAAAAAATTTATTAAATAATTGTAAACTGCAAATAAAAATTGATTTGCTTAAATCAGCAACAATTTATTCTTAATATTAGTGTAGTGAAATTTGTAGACCAATTAGTTAACGCTATTCAGTTTCAATAAAATGTTTGTAAACTGGTATTTAAAATATATTTGCTAAAAACAGCAAACATTTTAGTGTCACTTAAGGAAAAACATCTTCATAATTATGAAATGCTTCATAAATATTTCATGCTTCATCAATTTCAGTAAATATTTCATACAAATTCTGTAATATGTAAAATGCAAATAGCAAAAACTTTTGTAAGTAATTTTTTTTACGAAAAAATCAGTAAAAAAATAACTAAAGTGGTATTGGAAACCGTTCCAAATTGTCCTACTAACTTTATTTTTCTGATTCGTCTAGTACCCAATAACTAACGATATTCAATGAAAATGGTTTAAAAATGGTAAAAGTATTATAGCAGAATTTATTACCACTCCATATTCACACACTGTAAACAGCTTTATATTTTTTAAAAAATTTTTATTTGGCACATTTTCAATATTATTTTATCTGTTGTTGGTTTTTTTTTTTGTTTAATTTCATGGAAATCATCCAAAAATATAATCACTTTAGTAGTTATATAACTATTCCCATGATTTCGAAATGACAAATCTTGTGTTAATTACATGAATGAAAACAATCACAGATTATCGATAATAAAAGCGTGAAAAAATATTACAATATAATCATGTTAACAAATTTCAACATCTGTATAAATGTATGTAGTACAAAATATGTGTAGTTATGTGCAAAAGCTATATTTATGTATAGTTACCATTTCAATAATGCCCATGGGCATCGAAATTTTTGTACAATTGGAAATGGCAATTTTTATAATCATAATCATTAACAATAACAATTGTACTGAATTTTTGCTTTTGGTAGGTTGTTTTGGGAAATTATACACAACGTGTGTATTATATATAAACATCCCCGTACGAAATATTAATTAATATTGTTATTAATATTATATTATAAGACTGCCGTCAAAACGCTTTAATGATTTTGGATAGCATAGTAAGAATCACTTCTCTCAACCTGGGGTCTTTACATAGTGTTTAATGCTATTTTTCTTTTCAATAGTCTTAATGTAAATAAACCAGATTATGTATTATAGATTCTGAATACGTGAAAATTTAACCAAAAATTTTACCATAAACCATGTAATTTTGTCACCCAAGACCCAATGTTGTCTGTTTATGAACTGGCCGTGGGGTCGTCAATGTCATTTGTACACATGGAAGAAATCAGATGCTCCTGATGTTCTGGGCTGAGAATCACATGTACTGGAAGAATCACATTATTCAGTTGTCGAACAAAGTAGTCAAATGTTTAAATTGATCTATACCACCCATATTAGGCCGAAAATTGAATACAACTCCCATATATGGGTATAGGCTTTAAAGTCTATTTTGTAGTTTCAAGACCATGTTCAGAGGATAACCAGCTCCATTTACTAATTGAAGTATCGTCGGAATGTAGGTTATGTTACACTTTTCCATCGATATTGCCGTGGAAGGTGTTCTGCCGACATAAATGAACTAGTAAGCTCATCCGTTTATTATCGATTGCCCAGTGAATTACACAACGCATTACAGGGAAAAATTCCCTCTTTCCTCAACGCAACGCAATTCACTGCATTAGTTGAGATTACCCCGAAGCGTTGTTTCAAAGTAAAGAAAAAACAACAAATTTGTAAGCATATTTTTCCAACAGGAATTTCTTCTGTACCGTGAATTTCCTAATAGGATAATAAAGATTATCTTATGGTGGTAACATGCGTTAAATATTGTTGTAGAATTAAAGCAATTTACACAAAATACCCACTCTTGAGTAAATATATAACTATATTCGTAAACAACTTTTAATACTATGTATAATATATAAGAAATACAAAGTTGATGTTCACACATATACTAATTTTATATAACTATAAAAAAAAAGAAATTGTGCTTGTGTGTTAGATCGTAAAATACCAAAACCTAATCCAATTAATGTCAAATTTACATTCTCAAGAGGCTTACAAAACTTGAAAAGAACAAACACATATAAAAAACATAAACGAAGTAAGCAGACATTTTTAAGTAAACCAATGCATATACAATTTACGATAAGGCGAAACTTATTTTTTGAAACTTGTTAGTGTAGTTATTATCCAAGTTTATGTTAGGTTTTTAAAAGGAAGGTCTGTTGGCCTTTTATGATAATTCAAAAATTATGATACCTACTTATGCCAGAGAATACGCTGCCCTAAATATTCCGGTCTACTTAAATAATTGAGTATCTTTCAGGTGGTCAATCAATTTTCCCAAACCAATTCCTCACAAACACTTCTGGAACAGTATAACGTCCCCATTCCAATGTGCTGTCCTGCTTCTTGCTAAAGCAAGCGTCTGATTTATACCAATTTGTAAAGGCGTGACTGTAGTGTTGAGCTCCCTCTTGGCCAGACTTTACACTCTTAACACTCTTTGTCTTGCCCACTTCCGAGTTTCCCAACAGAACCTTCGTCAACGCATCATCATCATCATCCCCATTCCAAATCTTCCTGCGCATTTTGTCAAATTTCTGTTTTATCAAACCAATAAGTCTCGGATCATGAAGGCTAACAGAGACTAGATTAGATCAATAAATAGCCAGATCGTCGTCTATTTTATTCTCCTTCACACAATACTGTCCCTCATTAACCTTTGCCGTTCCCTACCAGAATAAACGTCTATCCTCTGACTGATTTGACAGACCCCCTCTGGCAGAGCCATGACCGTAGCCTGACTATCAGTGAAGACGACAGCATTCTCAGAAAAACAAGTGGCATTCTACAACAGAATGCTCTCCGTAATAGCCAAAACATCCACCTGAAAAATCATGTAGTGGTCTGGGAGCCGGAAGCACACCCTTATATTCAGGTCCCTGTATTTGAAGCCATCTGGTCCAGTTCCAAGCCCTCTGTGCGGAATTCATTCCCACTGGTTTTGTCCAAAATTCCTTTCCACCACAATATCACTTTTTCTAAGATCCTCTGTTGCTTGGTACGCCAGAGGCCATTTCCCTAGTGCCATCAGCCTGTAATGCTACGTTTCCACAGTACGTGTTCTAGACAAAATATGTTCTTTTGGTAAAAAAAATATATGGTAAATATACATATGCTAAATTTAGAACCTAACGCTCTTTTACACACGGTACAATTTAGTAATCCTACTCTCGTTATTGTCACCCCAGTAGAGTTTCCTATCCAGATCAATTCCTAGGTACCAAACATAATCTTAATAAAACTCTAACCTCTGCCCTATAGACTCAGCTCTGTTTCCATGTGTGTCAATTAGAGCTCAATCTGAGTATGGAAAAATTAAAATCCTCGACACGTCTTTACACTACGTCTAGAAGTCGCGGTTCGCCGTACGTATCTTCCTATTGTAAGATCTCGTTTCGAAGAATAATCTTCCCAGTAGACTGATCTCGTCTTTTATTTTACCCTGCTGAATATATTGCAAATCTGCTTCTTGCGATTGACAAGCTCCCAAGAGCCAAGGCAGAGTGATTTTTTTTTTAAATAGAGCAATGTGGCAAGTAATTCTGTTTAGCTTCTTATAAATATCCTCGGCATCTTTATAAATAACAGGTGGGGTACCCAGATAAGTCTGTAAATTCAATTTAAAGGTAGGACAATTCGTATAGGCCTTATTTCAGAACAAACTGGCCTTCGGTGGTGAATGTAAGTGCCTCATTAAAATATACCTCTGATCAGAAAATGGGTGCATATTTAGCACGCCCCATAGTTAGACCTTAACTTTCAAGTTCCCCGAGCATATAGTATTATCCATTACCTCATAGGTAGCAGTATTCAGAGTGAAGAGGTCATTTGCGTTAAGAAATTCCAGTAACGCCTCCCCTATCATGTTGAAATTTTTATTGCTCCAATATATATGTTTCCTTACCTATTTTATCTGTGTTTTTGTATCATTATTTCGCTTAATTGCGATGAAGGTGGTGGGTCGGGAAGTTCGATGGTATATATAGGTACCACATTAGCAGCATCTTGTTCCCATATTGCAAAACATTAACATCAGCCGAAGATAAATGTGGTGCAGAAAATAATTAAACTTTTTTGGATAGAAAGTTGGAATTTACCTTGACACTTACTGCTTCTTAACTATGCCCTTTGTATGGATATTTTCTGCACTTTAAGGTCCAAAATCACTTAAAATGGTAAAAATTTACTTATTTCGAACAATTCGTTTTTTTTTGAAGGATAAAAAATATTTTTTTTGAAAAAAAATAATTTTGTAGAAGGGAAGATCTATTCTGATCTAGCTGAAATTAACCAAATACATATTTTTTTTATCTATCCACAACTTTTCTTTTACTGTCCTAAGTGAAATATTCAAATGACAGAACTCAATCAACCCTAATATATATGTGTAAATAACGAAGCCAGCTTAAAAACAAATTTTTGACGACATACATTCACATATCAATTTACTAATGTCATTTATACAATTAAGAAATTACAAAGTTAAAACCACAAACAGACAATCACAAAAAAATAATTCTATCTATTCGAGGAAAAACTTTTATAAAAAACTTTTTTTTTCTTGTAAACACACAAAAGGCAAAGTGAAAAGAATACAAATATGTAGTTCTTACTTCTTATCAGTTGTAAATTTTCAAGAAAAAAAAAGGCAAAACAAAATTGTAATATTGTATAAAGGTGTTGCGTCTGTTCCAAATATGTTAGTGCTTTATGGTAAACTGTTATACCAAGGACCCTTGAAACCAGGATGAACAAACTACCAAATATTTAGACACCCATGATGCCACGAAGCCATGATGCCAAATGATGCGACTACAAAAATTCTTAGCCGAGACCACAACATTCTTAGCCGATTTTCAGAAAAACTTAGCCTCTAGCAAGGGTTGTAGCGCAAGTTCAGTGATTGTGATGTGAATACATACATGTTTGAATTGTTACAACCCTTGCTAGAGGCTAAGTTTTTCTGAAAATCGGCTAAGAATGTTGTGGTCTCGGCTAAGAATTTTTGTAGTCGCATCATTTGGCATCATGGCTTCATGGCATCATGGCATCATGGGTGGCTAAAAATTTTGTAGTTTGTTCATCCTGGTTTCAAGGGTCCTTGGTTATACAACTTGTAAAAATGCTTAAAATGTTTGAATTATAAATCTAAGAGTCTATAAAATAAATAAAGTCCTTTCAGATTTGGGACGCACCCTTCTTTTATAAAGTGCTTGTGTATGCATACTAGACAGTCATTTATATTGATGTTTCATATGAGACATATGTTTTATATTACATGTACGTTCTTTTTTACTTCTTGTTTATTTTTTTTTTTGTTTAATTTTGCTAACTTTCACAAATATTAAGCAAAATTTTAAGAAAGTTGTCCATGCACGTGTTCTTGAATGTCAAATTTGGTGTTGGTTTTAACCAAATATGTATTCATTAAGGAGGCTTAAATTTTACCAAAAAGTTTTATTTAAATTTTATATTGGGAAACGACAACAACTGTTTAAGTTAAGGTCCCAATTATCAGTTAATGGGATCTTGTAAAATTGAGGCTTAGAAGGTTAAAGGTTAACACATATTCTGAGATAATTTTAAATTTTTCGATTTCCACCAAAAAATTTTAAAATAAAACATTCAGTTTCTTCAATTTATAAAATGTTTACTTCTACCGCCTTCTAGCGCTTTCTTATCCTAAAATATTTCCACTGCCGATAAAATGCACAAGCAAATAGTTTCCATTTAATCCTGCCCGAGTTTATGAACAAATATAAAGAGAGAGGTTTAAATGAGACGAGGATGGATAGAAACCCTCTAGCATAACATGAATTGTCTTTTGATTTTGCATATAATGACGAATACGGTTTCGAATTTGACATTTTTCTTTTTATTGCTAATTTAAAGTCAATTTTCCTTACTTTGAATTTCGTTCATGTGAGTACGCAAAAAAGAGGCAAAAAGGCGGAAAAACGTAACCGAGCGTAACCACTTATGGAGGTTGTTGCCATGAAATAGTGACACATACACAACCAAATAACTTTACTCACCCACACATGTATATACAAAAAATTCAAATTCATACACACATATTTTGTGTATAGACAGCATGGTTGAGTGGTCCAGAGAAGACTTGTACCATTTACCTACATACAAAGATAGTATTCCAAGAATTTGTATAAAATTGGGATATGTGATCGATGAAATAATTATAAGAACACCATTACCAATTTTTTCCATATTTAGATAGTGAAGTAGGTGAAAGAAAATTTGTTAATTTTTCTGGTAATTTTTATTCGGAAGCTTGTCGGAAACTTTCCAAATTCGATATGAAAACTTCATGGAAACTAACGTATTCGTCAAATGAGGCAATTTGATATGCATATGTTTTTACACAGGCTTGCCAAGATATTCCAAAATATATTGTAAAAGACTGTGGCAAATACTCGATAATAGCATAGTTATTACGAATAACGAAAAATAAAATACTTGCTCGCTGAAATTTATTAAGGATCAATATATGTGATTTTGGTAATTATAGGAGTATAATTTCCATATATAAAACGCAAAATTTTATATTTTTTTTTCAAACAAAATCTCTTCAACAATGTCGCAATTATGGATACGTGGTTCCTTTTGGTGAAAATGTACAATAAGCTAAAAAATGCGAAAATGAGTCGATTTTCATAATCACTTTTTTACCCCAAATTCACTGCGTTAGCCAAAATCTGTCAACTTCTAATTTTAGAATTACTTTTGCAACAACATATTCAAGCTTTAAGGAAATCTAAGTGTTTGACTTAGAATACCTTCTTTGTTGTAGTAACCAAACTTTATACAACACGTCCATTTACAGATACGATGCACATATACTGCAGATACGTTTTCACTTACTACTATCGCAAAACACACAAACACGATAATATAGTTTCAAATGACGAGTAACAACTCGTTTTCTACTCTTTTTTTTTATTTCATCTTTCTGCATAAAAAATATTAACTGAAAGGACATTGGATCATAAAGAATGTCCATAACTTGTTTTGAATTGAATGCAATTTTAAAGCCAAAAGCTCTTTTGCAATTTTTTTTTTGTTTTTTTTTAAATTAAATAAAACAAGAAAGAAAATTAATATAGAGCATGGCCACTATTTGATACCCTACACCAAGTATAACTTGGATAATTTTTGTGAAAAAATGTGAAGCTAAATCTGAATGAAATTTCCAAAAAAGATTTTCTTTAAAATAAGAGGCATAAACTAAATTTCATCCAAATACCTGTAGTTTGATTATGATACACGAACAGAGATTGGACAGACTGACTGATCTGTATAAATTTAATGTGAAATTACTTTTCAGTTGGTTGAGCCTAATAGGAAATCAACCTAACTACGTGTTTAAATGCTACGAAGGGAAAAATTTAGCAAAATATACGTTTAAATAGATTTTTTTTTGGGTAAGGTCTGCTTTCTTCTAGAGGCTTCAGCTCGTTTAAAATTTCGGCTTCTGAAGAGATATTTTGCTGGATGCGTATAAATATACGGAGGTTGAAAGCTTGTTATATATTAACAAAAATACACAAAAAATCTTTATATATATAAAAGCAAAAGGAAACTGTGGAAATAATTATACCCAGAAATCAGTATCAGTTCTGACCATCGAATTTGTTGCTAATCGAAATCTGGCATTTACGACAACTGTCTTCATATTAAATTATATTTTTAGTTGTGAAAGCCAATATTCATTTGCCTAATTTAATATCTGTATTCCACAAAATTATTATTACGTTACACAAAATTTTTATTCTAAGAAAAATATTATTTATAAATTTTGCCGGTATCGAACCTGGGCATACACATTCATAGTTCACATCGCTGTTTACTCCACCACAACTAAATTTAATTTTCTTCACACAGAGAAAAATATGGTTGGGGCAATCATATTCGAAGAGCATCATATATTCTTACGATTATGATTGTGCCAACCATAGGCATACTATAATATAGTTATCATATTATCGTAATAAAACAACTATAATTTTTCCATAATATGATTCCGAAAGTTATATTATGAGAATATTTCCTTAAAAATGTTTTGCTTAAAAAAAATTTTTATATTAAGAACTTTAAATAAAGAAAACATAGATTCAGTGGGCTTTTTCTAATAGAAAATTTCGTATATTCTAAAGACATTTTAAAAATTCTTTTTACATAGTCCTTAAGATCTCAGAATTTTTCTTTTGAAAAAAGTCCCTAGAATCTAAGAATATTTCTACTACAAAAATGCCTTAGAATCTTAGTATTTTTCATAATGAAAAGTCCTCAGAATCTAAGAATTTTTTATTAAAAGAAAGACCTTAGAATCTATGCTTTTTTTATATTTTTATCGTAGAAATATTTTGCTGAATCTGAGAATTTTACTGTAACGAAAAGTCCATCGCATCTAAAAATGTTGCCATCAGAAAAATTTCTAAGAATCTATTGTTTCGTATAAGAAATCATTTTGTAAAAACCATCTCTTGGTTTCTACAACATTTTTCTTATAAAAAATTAATTTAATAATATTTTGAAAACTTTTTCCACAATAAGGTCATTATTTTAAATGAAATGAAATAAATAAATTATAATTTTATATGTATAAGACATTTTCGAAAATAAACATCCCAGGTGAAAATGATAATATATTATAATTTTTACATGGGTGACTGAATTGATACAATTTTTTTATATTTATAAAAAAAATGACCGCACTATGACTGTAAATGTCATAATCATGTTTTATTTGATTTAAATTATTCATTGATTGTTGTTAGCATTTTATAGTTCCATAATTATCATATTTTTTTATATGCAGAATTTTTATTATCACAGTATGGTTAAAGCCAATTATATTCTAAAAAGAAAGTGGCAATTATGAAATAACAAAATATTTACTATAATAATGATGGTAGCGATCACATTGATGTTTAGAACCTATTTATAAACCAATATCTTGATAGGGACTGTAACGAAAATCGCCTCTGACCAGAAGAAATGCTCGATCGTGCTTAGGGCAAAATGGGGGGGATCTTGGTCAGGTCGTTACACATTTTAATAGAGGATAGTGAAAGAAAAGTAGGAGAGGAATCGTAGATGAAAACATGGCATCAAATTGTTATTTTACTTTTTGTGTCATTATCTGCGCCTTGAGTTTCGTTAACCAAAGAAAAAAATATTTACCAAGTCATATTAAAATTTATAATTTATTAAAGAAGGTTATTAAGAGCAAATGAAATAAAAGGAATGTAGGAAATAGATTTTTATATCTAATTGTCAAAGGTATGTTTGTCAAAATAAGGATAAAAAAATTCAATAACTTACTCAGATTTTTCCATGGCTATGATCACGGCGATGAAGTAGACCTGATGCTTTTATATTTAAAAATGGGATTAATTAAAATGAAAGGTTCAGATATATAAATGAATTTTACAAAAAATAAAATTAAAAGTATCGATCCGAATGGATACTTAAGGTAATAAATTTAAAAAAAAAAACAATTATACAACTTGAATTAAAACAATTTACGGTATTTTCAGTTCAACAATAAATTAATTAATTAACGAGATGTGAAAAAAATAATAAATAGGATCACGTCGAAATTCTTCAATTATAATCGGGACGTAATAACCCTTGTAAAAATATTAATAAATAAAATTCGATTACTTTAAAGTAATAACCAATTTTCCGCGTAAAACCGTGGTTTAGATTAAAGGGAGTAAAACCAAAGTAAAATTCGATATAGAGTTACAGCGTAAAAGATAAAACAAAATTAGATTGACGATTAATATTAAAATTCGATGACGTTAATGCAATAATTGATGTGTAACTTCGCCAAATCCAAAGGACGAGATGTTCCTAACGTTGATGCCCAAGCAACTTGAATAAATAATTATATAAACGATGATTTTCCACGAATAAGTGATACTATTGATGCGATAATTAATTAATACGGGTAGCAGTGGTATAGCAATTCGCTGGTTATGTATATCCCCCTTTGGGAAGAATATATCCCGAATAAAATACCACGAACTTGACCTCTTAAATGACAACATACAATCTGGCAAAAAAAATAAAATTAGATTCTAAGCATATCCCACATTCGATAATATAATTACATTTTCGCACGCTATATTATACTGCAATAAAGATATTAGGATCCTGTAGATTCGATATTTTTATTCCTCTTATAAATTTTATAAGAATATTATTTGTCACGTCTGAAGTTTAAAAAATTAAATTCCTAAATGAAAACTGTTTGAAAACTTCCAAGTGAAATAAAACAAATTTGAAGTAATTTTCAACTCAAAAATTTCAAACGAACCCAAAGTGTTTTCAAACAAAAATTTAACCCATTAAAAAAATTTTAATTTTTGAAGAGACGCAGTTTTCTACAGGACAACCATACTCGAATGCAGCAAGCATAATATATATGCAGTGATCATTTTGCACCCATGTTTATCTTTGCATGCATGAAGCATTTTTATAATTTCTTAAGGTTTTTTTAAAAAAAATTAAAAATGGAACTTTGAGAGCGATTTTTTCATATCTAGTCACATCACTACTACAAATTGTTCTTATTTAACCTGGTAAAAACGTTTTAATGGCCGTTCTATAACATGAAAATATGCCTGCATGTATTTATTTCAAAAGGCTTTAGTAACAGCTGAATTCATGTATTTATGCTGTATGAATATATGATGCGGCCCAGCAAAATTTCAGTAATGAATACCTATTATTATTATTTTAGCAAGCAGTGGCATAAGTGTATATAAATCTATGTCAAAACTTATTGTTTTTATTCAACAGGGTCAATTTTGTAAGTAGTTGTACATATTTGCATATTTTTATTTGCATAATAAAAGTTTTTGCTGGGTGAATCCTGAAATAGTATAGTGGTTGGCCACACTAGAGGCCACTGGTGTCATAATATCTTACATTTACATTCAAATTGATGATGAACTATAATGCTAGTATTATGTTGCTTTTGGTTTGTTTTTTTTTTTTTATTTTTACGTTGTACATTTGAGAGGCGTGACTATAACACACATAGTAATAAATACACTCACTGTATAAATAGTACAATGTAATTTTGCCTTTTGGTCATTTGATTTTTTTTTTTGGAATACACCTATCCCTATATGTAGTAACAATAGAGCATCAATAATTATAGGGCCTAAATCAAACCAAATGGAAATGAAAGTACCTGCATATGGTAGTAGAACATCCCTTTGGGTTTTGCTTTACCACGTTACAATTTTTTTAGCCAAAGAAAAAAATGTACGTGTACTGAGTTCTTAAGCTTTCTGATTTATTAATTTAGTTTTAACCAATCAGAGTAGGCAAAAGTTACCAATTTTTTTTTAATACCACTGTGTCTAAAAATATTTCAAATCGGGGAAAAATAAAAGTTTACAAATTAGTTAATGTCTTCCATTTCCAATAAGTGATCATGAAAAATCGTGTATTATATTGTTTATTATTAATAAATCGGTTTTAATTAATTTTGGCACGCTGAATACCAAATTTTAAAATTTTCAAAATGGTTTGATTTTTTTTTAAATTATAATATGTCGGTAAAAAATCTGTCAAACATGTTTCAAATCGACTGGACTAATTTTGTACAATTTTTTTTATTGAAACGCTTATTTAGTTAACTTCATTTAACACAATACTGAAAATCTTTATAGCCTGTTCCTCTATTTCGAAAGAACACGTTCGTTCGCTTTCTAGTCGAAAGAAAACTGATTTAAGTTCCTCTAAATCTATTTCTATGCGAACGATGACTCGAACGACAAGTCGATTGAAAACGTAACTGTTTTCATACAAAATTTGGTTTCTCTATTTCGAACAGCTCGAACGCAAATGTCAAAATCAGTCACTTGCTATTTTTTTGTCGAGTAAATATATATTTGATATTTTTAATAGCAAAATGAAGTAAAAAAGCAATAGATAACAAAAGGTAAGTACAAAATAATATAATTATTTATAGTTTATTAAGAATTTTAAATTTTGGTTAAAAAAATCAACAATGGACCAACCGAAGACGCATGTATTTTATATGGAAGAAAGGCCTGATTTTGCCAGAGGGACTCTGGTGTTCGGAGCAAACAAACTTTCTGCAGAGGAGGAAAATTTGACCAGAAAACTAAACTCCGTTTCACCCCCTATTACGCTGTTGCTGAGTGGTAAAAGATAAGTGTGTATTGTTTGTGACTTACGTTTGCCCCAAGCAACTCATATTTACATTTTTTTATTTTACAAGAGCAGTGACCGCACCGAACAGACAACAGCAACAATCTTACTCACAACCAATCTTACTCACAACCAATCGATAACAAACATTTTCAAAAACCAACACATTCTCAAATAAAAATTGATTTGTTTATTGTTATTTTTTTATATCATTTATCATATACAGCTGATCACTGTTAAACAGGTTTGTTTTTGTCTTTAAGCAGTTTAGTAGTATTTTTGCTACTTTTAAAGAAAATTGTAACAAATACTCAAAATATTTGATCTGGCATCTCTGTGATTTGTAAATGCGTAAGAAACAAAAATTGACACACGTAAGTCAAGTCGATCGATGGCTTTAGAAATAGAGAAACCCAAATTGATTCGAATTCGAGTGACTTGCTTTCGTTCGAGATCGAGGAACAGGCTATTAGTAATTTTACTTATTTACAGTGTAAATTTTCAAAATTGTTTATAATTAATTTTGAAAAACCCATCTGTCAAAAATCAATTACGATAAACAAATTATTGTCTAAATATAATACTTTTATATCTCTGATGTTGCTGCTCGGTAGATATCGCTACTAATGTATGCAACATATTAAAATGGTCCTATTTCTCTTAAACTCGATTTTGAAATCATAAAGAGATAGACTAAATTAAACGAAAGTTTCGACTAGTTTTTTATATATCCCACTTGAGAAGGTCTTTATCAAAAATGCACTGAGTAATTTCAGAAAATTTTACACCTAAGTATAAATATAAATAAAAGTTAAATTTTACTAATATTATTCTAAAATTTAGATTTGTTAAAATTAACAAAAATATGCAAAAGCATTAAATTCGGGTTTACGAATTTTTAAGAAACATTTTGGTCCAGGTGAATTTTTTTTTTTTTTTGAAAAACTATTTTTGAGATGAAAAAAATTTTAGGTCTTTATGAAATATTAATAACCTCTAGGAGCCTGTTAAAAAATATGAAAAGTTATTTTAAACTGTTACAGAGTCAGCCAAATGTAAATTACAGTGTTGTTGCAGAAAAATTGTTAGTCAGAAAAATCGTGTTGGTGAAAACCAGCGAGCTAATTTTTGACAAACAAATAACAAACTGGTATGTATACTCGTATTCAAATATTTGTGATCGTTCTAATTTTACGGGACTTTTCCTCAAGCGTTTTTTTTGCATATCTCAAATAATTTAAATAAGTAGCGACCCTGGCGATGAGGGTATCACAATTTTTGTTTTCTAACATACTTTCTTTTTCAAATTCTATTTGTACACCCATTATTTTTTCTTCGGGCAATGTCTTATTTTTTAATGCCCTTTATGCAATAGAGCGTTTCAATGAAAACCATATTTCTGCAACCTTTAACTTAATTAGAAAATCGGCGTACCAAACTTGGTATGTTCAAAGTCTTGTGCCCTAATACGCATTTTCTGGATTTTTTATTATCTCTCTAGCGTAGGTATTTGCAACCAAAGTGAAAAATCAAAATTCTTAAAATAAATTTTAAAACTCAAATTTAAGGAAATTCTTGTTCAATTTTTAATATGTCATTTTTAAACGTTTTGAAAAGATTCCAATATTGAAACTTTTAAATCAATTTGTGGTAATGATAATTTAAAATTGTGTAATTGTAGGCAAACATTTATCCTCTTTTAAGCTCTTTACTTCACTGTTATATAGATTACCAATGCGAAGTTCTGTCGTCATACTCTAGAAATTTTAAGTCTTATGGCATAAAGGATTTTTGAGATTTTTGGAAGAAGGAAATGGAGTTCCATAAACGGATTTTATTACAAAAGCGAATGAGGTTGTTTCAATTGTGCTTTGTTTTTACAGAAGAAGATAAATCATTACTCAAAAGTTCCAGCCTACAGGAAAATATTATTCCAGCCTACTAAAAAAAATATTATTTTAGTTTTAGGGGAACATATAGAGTATTCAAAAATAGGTTTCGGTTTTTGCAGAAAAAACCGGTAAACCGGTGTTCTTCGAATTTACAAAATATTCGAAACCGATCGGTTTTTTAAAAAAAAGAAACCGGTTGACCGGTTTCGGTTTTTGAATACTCTAGGAACATAACTATTATTGATTTTAAAAGTAAAGATTCAAAATTATCCAAACTCAAAGCTCAATAACTTCAGGCAAAGACCTTAATATTGCCTTTCATTGTATACCTATATTTCTTTAATCACTTTAAAAGAAATGTTAAAAATATAAAAAAAACAATAAGTAAATAATTCCCTTTTCTCAGACTATATATAATATGTATGCAAGAAGTATTAAAGGTTCATGATAACTGAAGTGGAGTTCAAGTGAAAGATATTTCGAGGACCTATCGAACGGATTTAATTTCATGACACACCTTTTCTATTTTTCGAGTTATTGAGGTTCGAACTTGAAAAATACTACATTTTTACTTTGAAAGGCATTAAAGTGCCCCTTTACTCTTGGACATGTTCTCGCTTTATTACATTATTTTATATTTTAAGTTATAAAAACTTAGCTCAAAAGCATAACACATTGATTTTGGGATATCGTGTAAAGCGACGGGCAGCTGTTCATTACAATAGTGTGCAAAATATTCTACTGGAACATTATCCAACAAGCTAAAAATCGTAGTTATGTATAGTTATATCCTCACAACTGAATGTGTTTTCATGAATATAGTCAACAAATGTATGCAGGCTCTTTATTTGATACAATGTCAGTCCAATGCTCGCTCTTAATGTCTAGTTTAAATGTCTATCAAAAATTTTGTGTAAATGAATTTTGGCTATGGTCCAAAAAATCTTTAATACATAGTAAAACTACTAAAGCACATGTGACCAGCTGTGTACATACGAGCAGGAGAAGGTAGACACTCTTGATGCCTTAGAACAGATTATAATTTTGTTGTATCTTAAAACTAAAATAATTTCTAGCATTTTTTCTTTTGTTTATTAGTTCAGTTTGTAGCTGTAATATTTTATTTATTTAAAAATTGCATTATAGCTTTATATGCGTTTGGACCCAACCGACTAAAAAAACTTATCATGTTCCTAAAAAAAAATTAATTTTCAAAATGGCATAGTATCAGCCTGCCCCAATCGCTTTGGTAAGATATATGAATTTTTATATATACATATGTTGCAGGGAGCATTAACTAAGCAAAAGTATCCCCTACCGCCCTGCATACATATTAAGTTAATCGAAAATACAATCAAAAAGAGGACTACTGATTTTTTAATATATTGAACCCATTTTGTTGTTTATTTTCAATCATTGTTAAATAACCGACAAAAGTAGTAAAAGCAATCGAAAGTCGTTTAAAATAACCATCAATTTTTAACTGACTAAATGTTAAAAAAACGATATTTGTGGTTTGTTTTTCAAATTGGTATTTTTTTATTTGTATGTAATTTTACAAAACACAGCACACACAGATGTAACATATATATTTTTATTTTCTGTGTGTACCTATATTTGAATAATTTCTTGTAATTTTTATTGATATAATCTTGTATTTAAACAAACTATTTTGGTAAAAAAACAAAAAGGAGTTTTATGAATTTATATTTTAAGAAACAAAAAAACATAAAATTTTATATTTAACAGAAAATACCAACTCCTACTGAATATCTGTAAATTTTTAAAGTTTGTTTTTTGAATGACTGATTCAAATAGTTAAAAAATATATTTCTATGAATTTTAATTGAAAAACAAACTTTACGTATTTCTTTTTAAATAAACTACAGTCGGTAACGGAAAATATATTGTGAGTGTATAAGCAAATTCGCCGATAAAGTAACTTTTAGAATTAACGTGGTAAAAATTGGTGAATGGGAAAAAGCTTGCTTAGACTTTAGTTAGAAACCTAAAATTTAAAATATGTATGTGTTTGCTAATGTATGCGTTCATTCAATTTTAATTACTTTCCCAATTTTCGTCAAGAATAAAAAAATCACTAGTATCTGAAATAAGCGTAATAACACATGATCCGCCTATTCATTTCAGTTATTGTTTTAAAGTAAAACCATTATTAATTAATTTTCTAACAAAATTTGTCAAATATGAGGTTTCATAGTATTTGTCGACTCCTTTTTACTTGTAATGTTATAAATATTTCTAAATATTTTTATTTATAATTACCACGTTTTGAGACAGGGGTAATAATTTTCAAGACAAGGATTATTTTCGTACTAGAATCATCAAAATCGAAACTTTGTTTATTGACATATGTTTATAGTTGGTCATACCAAATTAATTTGTTTATATTTGTTTTCAAGTTTTTCAGTGCATGCATTGCATTTGAAATTCATTCGTACCTGTTCAAAACATTTGTGTAAAATTTAGTAGTATAGTTATAAAACTAATTTTAACACAGATATTTATAAATTTATTTAGAAAAAGGGAATTTGACCAGTTGTAGACAATTATTTCCATTGTTGGTTCAAAGTTTTGTGCGTGCATTATTATGTAGTAACTTTATTCTACATCTCTGAATGTGCTTGTATATGTGCAAAGTGTATGAACTAGAGCCCCCCATTACACTGTTTTACGGTCGACCGGTCTTTACGGTCTACCCGGTCTTTACTGTCTAGACCGGTCGGCCGGTAATCCGTGTAGACGAAAATGTGGACAAAATTTTAACCCATTTTGAGCAACGGTATAAAAAGGTTATACATGGGTCCGAAAAAGACCGTGGCTTTTTCATATACATACTTTAAATGTGTAGTAACTACGGTAAGAAAAAACAATTTCAAAATTAGCCATCAAAATTTATAAGTGTGTGGTGTAGTGGGTAGAAAAAAACATTTTTTTAATTATAATATTTAAATGCTTAAATTTCAAAAAAAATTTAAATTAGTTGTGGTGCAGTAAATCAAATTTTGTCGATCTTCATAATATTTATGTTGAATATAAATATTAAATTCAACAACTGAATATTGGCTTTCCCAACTAAAAATATAATTTATTCTGAAGACAGTTGCCGTAACCGCAAGAATTCGATTGGCAACAAATTCAGTAGCTAAAACTAATACTGTTCTCTAGGTGTGCGTACCTGCATATGTACATTAGGGCGTCCTATACTGTATGATGAAAATAGTATTAAAATTTTTCGTAAGAGTTTTTCTGTGAATTTTATTATTGTAGCTACATGCAATATATTAATGTTTGTTTTATTTAACAAAGATGAACGTCATTGGTATTTTACATTGGTATTTTATTGACATGGGTTATTGTGTAGAGAAATTTATATCATATTCCTCATACAATAAAGGCCACCTTAATATACATACGCATACACAACAACACAATACAAATTTAAATTTACATCAGTGCTGTTCATTTCATGGGACAATTGTCCCCTGCTCAACTCACATGTATTCTTACGCTCTTGCTTTTAGTCGTCACTGAAACCAAAAAGTATATAATTATCTATAGAGTATTTTTCCCGCTCTACCAGAAATTCAACATGGTACAGAGTTCAGCGGCAACATTTTTAAATGAGAGGGCAACATTTTCAAAGTTGCTAAAGTGTTGAAAAACATTAAATTTGGTATATGTAGTGCTGCCACATAAACAGTGCAATTTACGTGCAAAAAAATTACACTATTTACGTGGCAGCAAAAAAATTACACTATTTACGTGGCAGCACTGCATACACCAAATTTAATGTTTTTCAACACTTTAGCAACTTTGAAAATGTTGCCCTCTCATTTAAAAATGTTGCCGCTGAACTCTGTACCATGTTGAATTTCTGGTAGAGCGGGAAAAATACTCTATAGAAAATTATATACTTTTTGGAAACAGCGACGAGTGAACATGTGTAGCGGATGTATGCTGATTTTTTTTCAATGCACTGAAAAAAATTATTAGCAATGTACGAAAAATATTTTGTGATACTACAAGATCTATAAAAATCTTTAATGGACTTAATAAAAAAAAACCCATTTTTTTAAAATAAGAGTTGAAATGTTTTGAAAAATTCGAGTCCGATTGTTCATTCATTTATTCCGATCAAATGTATTTGTTTTTCCTTCCGAAAATTGCATTTTTTTTATCAGAATAACATAAGAAATCCAAGATATTAAAGATATTTTATTAATATGTAAATATAATAAAATCTTCAATATTGATTAAAAAATCTTCAAATTTTTTGTTTTTTATACAATAAAAAAGACACCCTAATGTATATATGTATTTCTTTTTTTCCTTTCAAAAATTTAATTTTTGTTTAATTTTTATTTCTTTAAAACAGTTTTACACAAAACATTAACAGTTTCATATTTTCAATAAAAAAATAAATTCATTCAGGTACTAGCACTGCTATAAACCCATTGAACATTTATTACAGTGCAATTCGCATTTTCTCACGAACACAACTACATTTTTATTTTTGAACAGCACTGTTTTACATACTGATCATCCATGAAAATTTCCACAGCTTATCACACAGACACACGCATACCTACATGCTCATTAGTCAACAACAACAATAGCAATAAATTTTCATGTTAATTTTAATATTCTTTTTTTATCCTTATCTATCATATATTTTTTATTATTTTTTTTTTTTTTGGTTAACGGGACCGAAAAAGACTGGCTTTTTCATATCCCAGCAAAAGCTTACATTACCAAATAATGTGTAAAGTAATGTATAGCCATAGCAGCCAACGCTTTACTTTTACCTCAGTTTATTGATGAGTTTTACAAGCGATGATCCTCAAAGTAATATATGGACCGATTGCTTTAGAGGTGATTAAGTGGTTCCTAGGATGAGAAAAGTAATGTGTCTACAAATACATTTTATTAAAAAAAAATATTTCGAAAAAGAAATTAATATAAATATTTTAAAACATTTCGTGGTCATGATGCGAATCGAACCTGGGAACTCAGAATGTCAGCTGTGAGCATAAATGAATAGTTGCTTTTGATGTCTTCGTTCGTGATGTCGAAACGTACATACATTACAACTTTGCTTACAAAAAATATAAAGTAATGAGTTTAAAAATAGAGTATTAAATGTAAATGATCGGTAACTCATTGCTCTATGCTTGCAAATAATACAAAAGGTAAAGATCTACCATTACCAGGTAATGCATGACTACATCGAACCCATTACCAAAGTTTTGTGTATTATACGAAATACTATTGTATATGCAAGCATTTATTTATGTTTTTGAATGAAAAAAAGTTTATAGATTTTATAAAATTTTAGATCTTTATAAAAATTTTTGTATTTTTAAAAAAATTTTCAAACTTTTACTAAATTTATGGGTTTTTATAACATTTATGAATTTTTATAAATATGTATATCGGTTTTTAAAATTTTTTAGATTTTAACAAAATTTTTCGATTTTTAAAATTCTATTCGATTTTTAAAATATTATTCGATTTTTGCAAAATTTTTAAATTTTTAAAAAAATTTTCGAATTTAAAAAAAAATTTTCTCAATTTTGATTTTTATAAAATTTAACTAGTTTAATTCAAATTTATATAAGTTGTGGCAATTTTTCTATTATTCTTCTATTATTTAATTAAAAGTACCAAAAGCGTACTTTTGAAAAAAGTACTAGAACCCGGTTAACCGGGTAGACCAGTCTACCCGCTCGACCGTTCTAGACCGTAAAGACCGGGTAAACCGTGAAAACCGGTCGACCGGTTTTAAAGATCGGTCTAACGGGTCTTTCCGTCGTCCGAGTAGACCGTCCAACTGGTTCTGACCGTAGGCTCTAGTATGAACATAGAGATTTCTCTATTGCTTAGATTGTGACATTTTCAAGTGTGTTTTTGTTATTATTACAATTTGGTTTTCTACACACATATTTGTGGAAAATCTTAAGTGTAGTATTTATGTATAAATAGTATGGTTTTTGTTGGTTTAAATATTGCACAGTAAATATCTTTTCCACGCCAAAAAAATTTACTTGAACTTTAATTGTAATTTAAATTAAATTAATAATTTTTTATTTAGGTAAGGACACAATTAAATCCAAAATGACCCTTTTTTACTGACGTACAAACAATTTTTTTTTAAGAAAATTTTGTTTTAATTTTTTTGGAATTTTACTAAAATTTAATATATTTTTTACTTTAATTTAGTAAAATATTTCTTACAAACAAGTAAATTTTTTTTAAATTTTAAGACGCCTGAACTTGTCCTAATGCAGAATATACTTTATTTTCGTTTATAAATTATACTCATATTATATTCAAAATACATACACTACAGTATTTAAAAAAAAGGCCTTTTCAAAAAACCGGTTTTCGGTTGAGCGAAAAATGGTTGTTTTAAAAATAACCGGTTTCGGTGTCGGCTTTTGAGAAAAAAAAGTTCATAGCTACAGAGGTTTGCCCCTTCCTGTAGGAATTTCCTAAAATTCCATCTGAGTGGATGTTTACGCTGAAGGAAGAAAATAACCACTTTTTACGCCTCCCTGTAGGTTTTTCCAAAAATCCGGTGTTATTTGATGTCTACACCGGGGGAGACAAACCTTGATACTAAATTTCAAGTTGCTAGCATTAACGGTTAGGGCAGGTCGTGAAGGGTCCGTTGAACCCGCAATTTTATCAATGAGTTAGCCCATACCTCAGGGAATATATATTTTAAGTTTTAGGTTTCTCGCTAAAAGGGTGGCCATCAAGGGACAAGTTTTCCCCCTTCCAAACTCCAGCGGGTTTAGCAGTCCGCTTCGCATAGGAATTTCCAAAACTGACGTCTTAGCTGATGTCAACACATGCAAAGATATCTTCACACCAAATTTCTAATTCCTAGTGCCACCGGTTTGGGCTTATTAAACTCATGTCCCTGGCGAAAATTTTAAAGTTTACCCAACCAATGACTTAGCACATACTCCAGGGAACATATATTTTAAATTTCCCATTTCTATCCAAAGGGGTTTGGTCAAGCCGTCTTTTCCCTTTTTGCCCCTTCCCGTATTTTCATAAGCTTTGTATTAGTATGAAACAAATATTAGTAACACAAATTTTTAATTTTAAAAAACTTTGAATTTTCATTTCATACTTATGCCCAGCTTAGGTCACTTAAAATAATTCTGGTTCTGGCTTAATACGCCTTTAAGTTGTCTCTTATTTCAACGCGTTTTTTAAATATTCTTCATTATTTGGTCTCAGAAAGAGAAGTATCAAAATTATTTGACATCACACCTTATTGATGGCATATACAGGGTGGTCCAACTACAGATAAATTTTGATTTTGACACATAGATTTTTTCGAAGTATAGATACTGTACCATGAGTGTTGTCCACTAGGAAGGAAGTTCTTGCACAACTTGCGGGTGGGTGCTTCATTCCCGTCAAAATTTATTTCCAACGAACGGACAGTTTTGGCAATACAGAACTCACTTTGGAAATAAGTTTGAATATTTCCTACTGACTGATAATCAATATTTCGAATAGAAAAAATCTATCAGTGTCAAAAAAACATATAATTTAAAAAGATATCTGTATTTGGACGACCCTTTATATATGACTGGCTTAATGTAGAAAGCCTTGACTCAATTGTAAATTTCTTTGGAGGAGAAGGAAAAAACTTAATAATCTATGGATACAAAATATGTTTGAATGCTAATTTTTATTTTATTTTTACCGGTATTGATTAAAAATTGCATTCGAAGAATTTTTAAATCCAAAGTTTCTGAGATTTTATTCAGATTTTGCCTTTTCGTTTAAAGAAATAAATAATTGAGTTAGGGCCTTTTCATATTAAGCCATCGATATGCATATGCTTGTTGATACAATAAATATGCATTTGTATGTAGGTTTCATATTATGATTAAATTGCATGTTCTCTTATCGTTTATAATTAATTTTACTAAATATTTTAACATTTTTATTGAGTACTACAGTGTTTTGTTTAATACAGTTATTTTTTGGTTTCGTTTCAGTTGCATTTACAACACAAAGTTGAAAGGAATTTAAGATTGCCTCAATTCGCACAGGTGTCAAAAATGTTCAGCTCAGTTTTTGTGATTTTTGGATTTTTTATTTTAGGTAAGTAAAATGTGAATTTTTATTTTTAGTATGGTACAATTTATGAACAAAATGCATATGAAATTCCCCAGGACTTACATATATACAATTTAAATTATAAATATTTATGCATGTGTATGTTATAAAATAGGTTTATTTATGTAAAACAAAATAAAGTATAGATGCTCCAAAAAATGTTCAATAGGATTGAGTGGGATGACTGTTTGGTAGAACGGTAAAGCAACCATTTCTTCACTACTTTTGCTGTGTGCTTGGTATCATTGACGTTAACACCAGAATATTCTGAAATGTTCTCGGATATCTTAACAGCACTTGTAGTTAATTTTTTTTTCACTTTACGTACTATATATAGTATTTCCGAAACATTTAGTTTGTTTGGAACGATTTTGTAAATTTGAAAAAATTTCATTCTTATCAATTATGTATTTTTAAGTATTTTAATTTCTTTAATTATTAAAATAATTTCAAGCAATGTTTTCCTTCTTTATAATATTTAAATACAAGTTCACGAATATGCAGGAAAATTTGGTTACCCTTTTTTTTAAAATAAAGTTGGTTATGCAGACATCATCCGATTTAAATTCATCATGATGACATCATTATAATTAGTTAATATTATCTAGAATGTGATAATAAAACAAATCACTAAAATTATAGTTATTTTATTAGTGTTAAAATCCTAAATATAAAATCGTTAATATGCACAAGTTGTGTTTTAATGCTAAGAGTATAAGGATTTGTTTTGATTTTTGTTATTGTAGTATCGTTGTTGTTTTTAAAATAAATTTGAAGAGGAGGAAATATATAATTAAAAGAAACACAAAATCTTAAATAAAGTGTAATTGCTAAATATTGAAATGAAACTGTAAACATAATAAAGAAACATTTTCAGTTTTTTTTATATTTCAATAAATATATTTTCTGGAATTCAAGTTGAAAGAACGAACAAAAATTTAATTTAAAAAAAAAATGGATCCATTGACGCTAGATGACGTGAAAGAAAAATAAATAATTTAGAGATAATTTTTGAGATACCGGCCATTTTATATTGGCGAATACCTCGAACAATAATCGAGATAGCTCAAAACGGGCAAAATTTTTGCTCTCCTAGAGTGTTAATATACTGCGATAATAAAAATAGCTCAGGTCAGAAAATGATCTCGAGAAATCCATTTATAAACACAGCCCATGTAAAGCAATTAAAACATCCCCTTTTATTTTGTAAACAAATGCTTTTTTTGATCAATTGTAAATAGTTTTTGAGGCATTAGTACGATTTTATTAGCATGAGTTGGATAAATTCTAATGCCAGAACATTTTATTAGCATTACTCAACTAATGCTAATAAAAATTCAATTACAATGCAAAAAATCCCAACTATGTTCACACGGTACTACCTTCGATTTGAGATGTTAAATTTCAAATTAACAAATTTTCATTAAAACAATTAAACAGCCAACAAACCTAAGCGAAAAGTTTCTGCACCACGCAACGTATAAAATATTTAAACGGTGTTACCTTCTATGTGTACGACTATCTGCATATCAATGCCGCAGACCCTAAATAAAAAAGCTTTTTATAAAAAGCGTTAAATTTAAAGCGAAGTGTAAAACAAATTATTATGCACTTTATACTTTGTGGCCATGTTAACATCAGATTAAAGTTTATAAGAAAAAGTTTAAAATAATTTATAGACTGTTAAAAAAGAACTTTATTTAGAACAAAAAGCTCGAAGTACTAAAGTTTTTTAAAACCTGCCTCAGTGAAAATCAGACATACTAATGTTGACAACAACAGATGTTAGATTTTAGCTGTTGACTAAGATTTATTAAAATTTCATTTAATATAACTGTTATATCATATTTAAAATACTTTTCACCCCTAAAAAAAAGCTTTTATCTGTAGGGGTTGGTTTTTATTGTTGACTTATTATTGGTTGTGATATGTGCTACAATAATTTATTGAGCTTTTAAAAGTTTAAAGGAAATATCCAAAGCTTTATAAATGTTTGTGGTTTTAAAAACGGCTAATGTATTAAAAAGTGTAGTCATATACAAACACCTTTTAAAGATGATAAATACTCGCACTGTAGACTACATTTGCAATTAAAGCTCGGGTGTATTTTTATTATAGGTTTAAAATTTTCTAGCAATTGTAACAATAATTAACTATAACTTTTGATGCAAATGTCAGAAATAAATTAAAACTTTTTGAAGGAGCTTTCTGCTGCTTCGTTTACTTGCATTGCAAACTATACTCAGTGGTTTAAAAGTAATACCAATTATAATAAAGTGAATCCTTATAAGTAGTGAGTAACTTAAATAACGTATACCGTCAGGGCAAATTTAACACAATGTAACTAACATTTTCATTTTTTAACAGAAGAAGTGAAAAACTTTGATAAATATTTTAATAAATTTATTTATAAAACTGAAAATAAAATTTTTGTGTATTCTTGTTCGAACGCTGCACGCTACACGAATTGATTATTAAAAAAACTTTATTCCAATGACATTTTTTTTTGTTAAACCATAGTTGTTTTATTATTAATGCAAAGTTTTGTTATTTTTCTTGTGACTTTTTACATGAAGCACAGGTTTTTGGATAAAAGACCATTGTATTTGTCAACATAGTCTCCTTTGAGCACTATACACTTTGTCCAACGTTTCTCTAATTTTTTATTCCTTCCAAAAAATAAATTTTTCAAGGTCATCAAAGTAGGTATATGTTTGTGAGATGAACCTGACATTAATTACTACAACAATTATGTTTTTAGTCATGATGATTCTTCAATTCAGCAATTCAGTTTTGATTGGGTAAATGAAATTGATGTTTTCAAAAGTTGCATGTCCATTAAACAAATGCTGCTGGAATAGATGAAATACATCCTAAATTTCTCAAAATTGTTCTTCCTCAAATTTTGCCTTTTGTCACACATATATTTAATAAAATTATAACCACTAGCTGCTATTCAACTAAGTGGAAAATTTCTAAGGTTATCCCAATATCCAAAACGAAATCTGAATAAACGCCAATTGCAATTTTATCATTTTTGCAAAAGCTTTTGAAAAAACCATTCACAACCAAATATCATTTTTTTAGTCTGGTTTTCGAAAAAAAAAACACAGTTGTATTACTGCATTGGTAGAAGTCGCATAATATATAAGGAAGGCGATTAATGAAAGAAAGACTAATTTTTTAATACTCTTAGATCATTCGAAAGCCTTTGATACTGTGGACCACAATATTTTATGCTACAAACTTAAAAACATGTTTCATTTTTCTTCTACTGCTACACATTTAATATCGTCCTATCTTAATAATAGATATCAGTTTGTTCGAAGTGTTTCAGCCAGATCTAAATAACTGCCTGTTAGAACAGGTGTTCCACAAGGATCAATTGTAGGCCATCATCTTTTCTCTCTTTATGCGATTGATCTCCCCAACCAACTCCAGTACTGTAAAGTAAGAATGTATAACGACGATGAACAACTTTACATCGTCTGTTACGCAACAATGATTCAAGAATGTATTACAACTTTAAATGAAGAACTACAGCGGGTTAATATTTGGGCCACTTCAAACGGTCTTTGCATTAATCCTAAGAAATCTAAATGACTTGTTATTCAAACACGACTGAATAAAACTGTTCTTAAACCTGCCGTAAATTCAAATAACGAACGCATAGAAACTGTAAAGTCAGCAAAAAATCTTGGAAGTTTTTTCAGCAATAGCCTAACATGGTCTGACCATATTAACCATGTATGTGATTGTACTTTTTCGATGCTCAGAACACTATGGTCAACGCAACACGCACACCTGTCAAAATAAGATCACTTATTGCAAAAATTTATTTAATGCCAACTCTACTGTATGGGTGTGAATTATTTGCTGAATGCGATGCATTAAGTAGATATAAACTTAACTTAGTATTTAAAAATATAATACGTTACGTTTATGGAAAGAAAAGATATGACTTAATCTCACCAATTACAACAACAAAACTTTATGGTCTTCAGTTTGACGAACTAGTCAAAACTAGAGTCTTAACATTTCTACACAAGGAGTCTGAACATCTATATGAACGTTTAACTTTTTTTAATTCTAAAAGAGGTAGAAGAATTATTCCACTAGAACGTCGATATTTAATTTCCACCTGTCAGTTCTTTATAAATGCAATCCGTCTTTGGAATTCAATCACATATAACATACAAATTATAAGTAACGCACAACGTTTCAAAAAATATTATTAGTTTATTCGCAACTTAAATATTTTAAAAATCATTGTTTGGATATAGATAATCATTGATTGTTTTGATAATTATTTATTTTATAAAATTTTATTATTATTATTATGTTTTTTTTTTTTCTTTTAACTTTTTTAAATAACTTTGTGTCAAAATTAAAAATGTCTGATCCTATTTAGATCTTAGATTATAATTTATTAAATAACTGTATTCTAGAAGAGTATAATTCTATACTGTAATAAGAAACATTGGTCTTGTGTATAGAATTCCAAATAAAATAAATTAAAAATAAAAAATAAATAAATTTAATCGTTGGAGTCAAATCTATTTCCCCCGAGCCATTTCTTCAGGCTTGGATACAAGAAATAGTCACTCGGTTCTTAAACCGGTGAATAGGGCGGATGAGGGAGCAATTCGAAGCTTAATTCATGGATTTTTTGTGGTCTATTGCGGAAAGCTTACTCATATCCAAGTGATCATTCAAAATTGAAACCAGTGAGCCATGTGAGCTTTGTATGGCTTCCGCAATCTCTCGGACTTTCAATCTTAGAATTTTATTACAAAATTCAAGAGTCTAATTTGGATATTGAAAAATCCTGCTTCAACCAAAAATTAACGTAACATTTTTATAACACAAAATCTAGGGGTAAAAATAGCTGAAGAAAGATTCCCAATTTGAATGGAACCAGGGAACCATGGCATGTATGGTACATGGTAGTCCTTTAAACCGATTATGAGATTTTATTACACTACACCACATTATAGTATTCCGATCGATTCAGAATTACTATCTGGGAGGTTTAGCCATATCTACCTTCCGTTGATCTGTTTATGCAAGATTTTTTAATGAAATTTGCCACACTGCCCCATTGAGTTTATATAAAATCGGCGCTTGATGGAAATCAGTCCACATGTAACCGATTTTCGCTAACAATTGTACACAAGATATTAGTAAAGTCAGCTGTTGTTAGTCAGGAGGGTGCTTTCAGAAAATCTGCTAATATCAGCAAAATTATGTTAGTGAAAATCCAGTTAGCAAGCTCATATTACTACAAAAATTAGTAAATTCAGCAAAAGTTGTGCTAACACTTAGTCAACTGTAAATATAAAAATCCTTGCTAAAAGCAATAAAATTGTTTTAGTAGGCTAAACACACAAAAAATTGGTAGAAAAATTATATTTTGCTTAATTTATTTACGCTGATCTTATGTGATTCCGAAATTAATTTATAAAACTTTAAAAAATATAAAAAATATCCAGACTTTACCATTGTCGACCCTAAATTTCATAAACCATCATAAATTTCATAAATATTTTGTTTATAAATACACATTTTGACTTTATTAAATTTAAACATTTTAATTTGTTTATAGTTTAAATCATAAACACTTAAGCAAATCTGATTTAAAAGACATTTTATTTTTTTTCTATATTGACATATTCTAGCTACACACATTTTTGGCGTCCTTTTGTGTTATGTGTTATTGTCACAAAAATTTTCCAACGTTGTATTTTTATGACTTGGAAGAGTTGTATTTTATGTGTTAGTGTTTGTCTGTACTACATTTTAACAAACTGTGACTGTTGTCCTCACTCTGATCAGCACAATTTTGTTAGCAAAAAACTATAGGTAAAAAATTAGTTCAAAGATAGTTTATTGCTAAAAAAAAATAAAGTTTTCGCTGAAAACACAATTTAAACAACAAAACTTGATGTACAACCCCTTTTACTAATTTTTCCTTAAAAATTATTTTTTTGAGTGTAGTTTTTTAACTGTTATTCAAATTGAACATTTTTAAATAGAAGTCCATTTCTTCCATTTTAAATATAGACTGGTGTAGTTGGGCTTGTCCGATTTGTTTTCATTAGTTTCTGTTATATTTTCAGTTTTATTCCTACAGTTTAACACAGATTATGCTTGCGGTGCTTATCTTAAAACAACATTTACGTATCAATGATTCAGTTCTGTTATATTTATTTTAGAAGTTTTTTTCTCATTTTGGTTTTATTTTGTTACTATCATCATTTCCACACAAAAAAACCCTTAAAGTTGTTTGCAATAATACACATATTACAAAGAGTGCAAAGAATAAGACAAAATATAGAAACCAAAGCAATTTTACAAACAAAACAAAATTATTACAAAGTATACGAAATTTTAATATTAAGTTTAAAAAATCAATATTTTTATTAGTAAACCATTTAGCGGCCAAATGAAATATGAGAAATACAACTCAATACAAATAAGGGAATCCGAACGGGATTGGTTTTTTGAAATCCCGGGATTCGAGATTTTGAAAATCAAAAATTTTCGGGATCCCGGAATTCTTCGGTATTTCGGGATTTAATTTGCATCACATTTTTAAATTTAATTTTTAAATAAAACATTCAAATTCACATAATTCATTAAAAATTGTATTATTTTAAAGTTTAAAAAACAATAAACAATAAAACAAAACAAAAAAAAAACAATAAAACAAAAACTATTAAAATTAAATAAAAATAATTAAGGATGTGCGATTAATCGATTAATCAGACATCACAATTAATCCAATATCTGATTAATCAATAATTCGATTAATCAAACATTTTGATTAATCAAATTCATGGTTTATCGATAAATTTAAATTTTAATTATTTAAAATTCATGATTTATTGATAAATCAGAAATTTGAATAATCAAAATTTTGAATAATTGAATATTTTAAAGTTTGTGTTTATTTTTTTTTTTTACATTAAATATATGTTTTTTAAATTCTTTTAAAAAACATATGTAGTATTTAGCGAGTACTTAAGATCGAAATAGAGCGATGTATTTTCTCAAATTCCAAAAAAGGCTATAACTGACCAAATATAAACAGGTCAGTTATAGCCTTTTTTGGCATTACGCAATAAAAAAATGTTTATATTTTGTTAAAACATCTGTTTGGTTTTTTTTTTGTTTTGGTTTTGCGAAAATTACTCAAATTTGGTTTATCAAAATTCAAATTAATTGATTTATCGTAGTTATGATTACTCATTAACTATGATTAATTAATTAATCAATAAATCGATTAATCAGAATGTTAAATTAATCGATTAATCACAATCCCTAATTTTTATGAGTAGTTTCCTGAACTTTTTTATGTTATGATTATTAAACCTAATAATAATTAAAATATTTTTACAAAATTTTTTCATTGTTTTAAATAAGATCTTAGAAATATAATTGCATTTAATGTATCATCTGATAATTTCGATCTAATTTTATTTTCAATATAGGAGGCTGATGAGAAGCATATTTCACAGTCAACACTTGTCGGCAAAATTGTTAAAATATAATTATACGCCGCCTGCAAATATGTTCCCTTAGCCCCTCCGAAAACAGATAGATCGATTTCTTTATCGATGCTAGATTTAATGTCAACGGCAATGACTTTTCCAGACTTAACTGGGCTTTTAACTTGTTGAATACCCATGTAAAAATCGAAATATATATGAGCATACATGATCATACATGGGCCTGTATATGATCATACATGGTCATATACGTCCATACATTGTTCAATATATGACCATACATGATCTCATATATGATCATATATCTTCGGATCTGAAATTTGAGGGTATATGCACGTATATGATCATATACGAGCATACATGAATAATATATGAGCATGTATGATAATATATGCACATATATTACCATATACCCTCAAATTTCAGATCCGAAGATATATGGTCATATATGAGATCATGTATGCCCATGTATGATCATATACAAGCCCATGTATGATCATGTATGTTCATATATATTTTGATTTTTACATGGGTAGAATCATTTCATTTCATTTCATTTCAATAGATAGTGTCTTCCCAATCACAATATCATCGTCATCGATATCACAGATTTCTTCAGTCGATGAATTGTCGTTAGAACTTCTTTTAAAACGAGATATTAACGTTTTATTCTCACTTTTTATTAAAAACATTTCAAAGCTGTCATCAAAATTGGTTTTTAAATTAGGATTTTTTAAAAAATTTAAAAGTGTTGAGTACATAGCTCTGCGTTCCTTAATTCTTTTTTGCAGTGATTCATTCAGCTCACCACTCAAGACACATTCCATAACATCCAATTCTTTTATCATAAAAGATAATGCAGCATCCGCTTTACACAAATTCATATCATTGCGACATAGAGCTTCAACTGTAGCTTTAATTGGATCAAGGACTTTTGTTATTAAATTAATAACTTCAAATTCTTTTTCAGTAACTGATGGATACTTTATGTCAATTAAGGCCTTTTTGATTGGTATCTCTAATACTGCAAATCTTTTACACATGTTAAATAAGGTGTTCCATCTAGTTTTTCAGTCAAGAATAAATTTTAATTCTTTTCCAAGATCTTCCTTCACATATTTTTGAAAAATATAATTTTTAGTTGGTGATTTTCGAAACCTCTCGGATATTTTACGGACTTTTCATTAATTGGTTTAATATAGAATTTGTCCGTCATTTCATTTTGCCTTTTTCACTTTGTATTTCGAAATATCCAAAATCTTCATCATCTTCGTCCGAAGAATATTATTCATTTTGGATTGATTGAACTGTATGAGATTTGTACAACACATCTACTAATGCCAAGTATACTCCATGCGCTAAGCACATTTGTTGTTTAGGTTCAATTAATTTCCCTATTTTTTGCATTGTAGATGCGCCGTCAGTTATAAATGCTACAATATCTTTTGGCAATGACAATTCGTACTCCTTCAATCTCTCCTCCAAATACTGAACACAGTTCACAGCATTTCCGGATTTTTTTAATCTTACCAATCCTAAATTGAAAAACTTTTCATTTGAGTTTTAAATCAAATTGATGAACCTTTTATTGGACGATGATGTCCATTCATCAAAAGTTAAACTAAATTTATAACCTTGTGATCTGTTGTTTTCAATTTCAATCTTCATGCTGTTTTTGCATTTAAAATAAAAGTCCATCAATCGTATCTGCCGATTTCGGAACATCAAATCCTCTGGCCTTTAATGATTTTCTAAGTTCTGTGGATGTAATAAATGACGCAAATGGAAACCCATCAAGCGCTATCAATCTTGCAATAGCTGCATCAAGAGAATCTTCTTGTTTTTCAAATCCTAAGTTTGTAAGTTTTCTTACTTTGGCTTGTGGTTTGGTGTTATTACTTTTTTCCAACGAATAAAAACCATTTTTAAAGATCACCTATGACATAAAATCGTGAAAAACTTACAGAAAGATGTGTTAAAAGTCCCTTTGTCGATCCTCCATTGGTTTTTAACATTTTTTTGCATATTTTGCATTTTGCTTTTGGTTCACCTCTTGACTCCACCAAATAATGCGACCAAAACGAACTTTTGTCATCATTTTTTGCTATAAAATCCATTTTACATCGTTTTTTTTTAAGTTTATTTTAAGTTTCATAAATTATTGTGATTTATTTTCACGTTTATAATCATAACAAAGTTGGCATCTTTTTCTTTCTTTTGTATTCGTTGGTTCACGGGGAGTATCATAAACAAAAAAGCTATAAAAATAGATATTTAAAAAACGAAAATCCCGGGATTTTTCAAAATAAATCCCAATACCAATATATGATTGGCGAAGGCGACAAATGTAGGGTTTAAAAATTGTATTTTTACTTTATGAATAGAGTGTAAATAAACATAATTTTTTTCTAAAAATAGAAATGGTATGCAATAATCTCTAGAGATTTGATTTAAAGGAAAAATAGCATAATAGATTATATAGTTTAGTCTGTTGAGCTACTATATCAAGCCTTTTCTCTTTCTAACAATTTAAAAAAAATAGGGAAATCGTATAGTAAAAGAAGATTACAATATAAAAATAAAATTTACAAAAGAAAATATATTATTGATGATAATAATACGCAAAAGGTTTGTGTTAAAAGGAGGTAATTCAAAATAAAATAATATGGGCCATTCCACGTGCAGTGCAAAAAAACTCATTTATATTTGAAGAAATTAAATGGACTGAAGGGTTTTTGAAATAAGACGTCTCAAAAAGTACGTTAATTTTTAAAAAAATTGAAGTTAAAATATTTTTTTTATTTAATAAAGAAATTTACTTGTTAGTAGTTTTCGATTTCCTTATGCAAGTTTTTTTTTTTAAATATCTAATGAGACAAATTTTTTGTGAAAATTTCGTAGGTAGAAATAAAAAATTCTCTCTATGTAATATATAAGACTTAAGCTAGAACCAGCCATACGTGAAGTATCTCCATATGGTTATATTCTTTTAACTCATTCATTTAAGTAATTCTAGCTAAATGGACCTTTTTAGACATATACAACATAAATGTTTTTTAAAATCGAAAACGGGACAGTCAATAATTAATTTTAATTTTTTATGTTGATTTGATATGGAATACGTCATATAAAGCTTAACAAAGGGTAAAGAGAATATTATAACTTATATTCATATAAATTGTTGTGAACTTTATTTCTTATTCCGAACAAAAAATGAAACAATTTACATTTATGGATAAAGAACTTGAACTTTTTTTCTTTTTTTGCAAAAAAATAATTTGATACTAATATCAAATCTTTTGTTATATAAAAAATACATAAATTACACTGTGCAACACTAAATCTTGGGGGTGGATAACTCCAATGCTAACTAGAAGTACTACGTTAGTTTACTGAAACGGCGGAAGCGTTTGGCGCTGGTACACTTTAAAAAGTTTGTAAGTTAAAATAACTGAAAATATAATTTAAATGAAATGATATTTTATTTAAATTAAATGCCATTTGTTATTAATTTTTAAATGTTGATTAATCAACTGACACATCCGTAAGAAACAAATGATATAATCAGTTAAAATAAATGTCAAAATTTTACCTACCAATCCTTAAAAAATAAATGTTTTTTCATTTATTTGAAATTATTTCCGTTTTTTTAATTTTTGTTTTTTTTTTAATATACTCGTACAATACAAAATGTATGTATGCATATGAAGCTATTAACGCTTTTTGTGTTAATGTGTTTGTGTATGTATGTGTTTTTATGAAGTTCTTGTAATTTGTATTGAAAAATTTTGTATATATATAAAGGGTGTCCCAAGAAGAACGCAATTTTTAAATCTGGCAACATTCGAAGTGTCATTGTTTGACATTCGAACAATTGTTATTGTTTGCTAGTAGAAGGTACGAGGTTAGTAAAAATGGAGCGCTACACGAATGAACAACGCATTCTCATTGTGAAATTGTGTTTCCAAAATGGTGAAAGTTTTGCGGCTACAGTTCGCAAATTGCGATCAATTTGGGGTCATAATAATGCTCCAAAAGAGTCAACTGTAAAGAGATTAATGGATAAATTTGCCGAAACTGGGTCTGTTAGTGATGTAAAGACAACAACGCGCCATCGACCAGGTCGATCGACCGAAAATGTCGCAGCTGTACGTGATGATGTCGCTCAAATTCCATCCACCTCAATTCGACACCGAGCTCAGCAAATTGGTGTCTCCAAATCCACTTTGCAGCGAATTTTGACGAAAGATTTGCATCTTCATGCATACAAAGTTCAATTGACTCAGGAACTGAAGCCAGCTGACCATGGACAGCGAAGGGAGTTCGTTAATTGGGTATTGGAGAGACAACATGAAAATGCTGATTTTGCCGATAAAATCATCTTCAGTGACAAGGCCCATTTTCATCTTGATGGCTTCGTCAATAGGCAGAATTGTCGCATTTGGGGTGAGGAAAATCCTCGAGTGATTCACGAGAAGCAAATGCATCCTCAACGTGTCACTGTGTGGTGTGGTTTTTGGGCTGGAGGAATCATTGGACCTTTTTTTATGAAAATGAGGCAGGTCAAGCGCAAACAGTCAATGGTGTTCGGTATCGTGAAATGATAACCAGTTTTTTCTTGCCTAGAATTGAAGAAATGAATGTGGAGGGCATGTGGTTCCAACAAGACGGCGCCACATGTCATACAGCCAGAGAAACAATTCAATTGCTGCATCAGTCATTTCCCGGTCGTGTTATTTCACGTTTTGGAGATCAGATCGTGCGATTTTACACCATTAGATTTTTTTCTTTGTGGTTTTTTGAAGTCGATGGTTTACGCAAATAAGCCGACGACGACTCAAGCCTTAAAAGAGGAAATTGGACGCTGCATTAATGAAATACCGCAGCATTCATGCAAAACGGTCATTGAAAATTTCATTAAAAGATCGCGTGCATGCCAGCAAAGCCGCGGCGGCCATCTGCACGATATATTGTTCCATACATAACCTCATTCTGTCTACTTTACGATATAATAAAGTTTCACGATTTTTTTTTTAAATATCTGTGTTTTATTTAAAATTTAAAAATTGCGTTCTTCTTGGGACACCCTTTACAACCAATTTAAATAAAAAAACAAATTGAAATATTTTGAATATTTTTTTTTTTTTTTTTGAAACAGACGGCAAACAAAATTTAAGTTTGTAAATTTTTATTAAATTTCAAACAAATAAAAAAAATAAATGAAACTGAAAAAAATCGGTAAATGATAGTAAATCATTTCGAATAAATGTATAAAAAAGTTAATGTAGATATGTCTTTGAAAAATAAATGTATGTTGCTTTATTTTTAAATGGAACGAAAAACTTTTTTATTAAACTACAAACAGTTAACTACATAATATTCTGAGTGTAGTTAAAGTTTTTTATGTTACTCGTACGAAAAATAATGCTAATGTACATTTAAGATAGGTTTTGTGATTGCGCATCTATAATACAATTTTACCAGGAATATTTTGAAATAACTTTAATGAGACGTTTCCGTCGGTAATTTGTAAACTTCATTTTAAAATAATAAAATATGAGACGAATGGCCCTGATTACGAATCTGAAGTCATAATTAAAAAAGGCGGATCCAGTATGATGGATAGGAAATTTTTATATCAGCTGGAGGATGATTTAGAGTCGCTAATTTTAAATGTTTATTTTTAAAAATTCAAAATCGCTGATCCACTGTGGTCAAATTTTTTCCATATAATTTTAATTAAAATTTTTAGCTCGCGTACCTGCCAATTGCAACGAGAATCCGATAGTAATCTTGCGAGTTTTCTGTATAATACATTATTATACTATTTAAGTGCTTATTTACAAAAAGTAAAAACTGGTTTCGAGTTTTTTTTCATAAGAAAAATCTGATTTTCTACGTAGATTCTAGTGGATTTGTTTCTGAAAATTCTTAAAATTTTTTTAAGGAATACAGTTTTTCAAAAAGAAGTTTTTTTACAAAAAGTCATTTATAATCGAAAAATTTTTTAGAGAAATTTTCTTATAATCTTACCGAAAACACTTAAATTGTTTTTCAATAGAAAAAGTCCTTAGAAGCTGGATGATTTCTATTAAGTACCTGAGCAATTCCTACATCAGAAAATATTTTAAGAACCTACGAACCAGTGAGAAGCCCTTTACAAGTTCAAAACATAGAAGTTACAAAACCCGGGCAACTTCTAATTCGAGGATACAAAATGAACGTTTCCGCTAACGCAAAGACGTGTGGATTAATTAGCTTATAAATATCCAAATTTTGTTTGAAACTGGTGTAAACCCTTGAAAATTGCCTTTAATGTGGAAACCCAGCAAAAGTTTGGTAACGGGTGCGATATTCTCATGCGTTTCCTTTTCATTACTTGCAAGTAATAAGTTACTGATTATTGATTGCGTAATATATGATTTATAAATGTAAAGTAATAATTGAAATATTTTTGAAAATCTACTTTTGGATACAATACTTTGTGTTTTTTTGTAAGCAAAGGGGTAATGTATGTTTGTTTTGACAACACTAGCGAAAAAAAGAAGCGCAACAATTCATTTAAGCAATCAAATACTATATGCGTCAATATCTCAGTGGGTGGAGTTCTTGGCTGGCAACCAATAACGTTTAAAATATTCGTAATACTTTTTTTAGTAAAAATTCCTCTTTTTTAAAAATCTATTTTTAGACACATTACTTTTTTATTCTCGTAACAATATAAGTAACCCCTTAAATTATCACCTCTAAAGTAATGGGTATATACCAGAGAACTGCAAAATCAACTTTTTTCTTGATTTAATCATACACAAAAATTCTTGTTCACTTTTAATAATTCAACAAAATTCACTGTAGAATAAAATCAGCATCATGTTACTGAACACTGTTAAGTGATTACATTTGCATAAAACATAAACGACAGATGATTCACACTGATTCCAATTACGCGTTCAGTAACATGATGCTGATTTTATTCTACAGTGAATTTTGTTGAATTATTAAAAGTGAACAAGAATTTTTGTGTATGATTAAATCAAGAAAAAAGTTGATTTTTCAGTTCTCTGGTATATACATTACTTTGAGGCTCATCGCCTGTAAAATTCATCAGTGAAATAAGGTGTTAAGTTATCCATGAGCCTATGGTTACACATTACTTTACACATTATTTGGTAATTTGTGGTTTTGCTGAGGACTTGTACGAGTATTTGTATCCGGGTGGTAACATATAAGCTTGCATAACATAATGTGATCAGTCTGATGCATATGAAGGACATAAACATGCTCACAGTTTTGCGGACTAAAAATGTAGCAAGCAGCAACAAGAGTATTTGCACTAACGGCATAACCGTAAAAAATTTATATTTAACTTGGCATGAATTGAACGTTCAAATTAATGAATATTTTTCACTTACTTTATTTAACCCAAGAAACATTTTTACGGACTCTCCGATACGTACGGATTCATGAATCCGGCTTCTACTGTACGCTTACGGTCCGAAAATACGTGTCCGTTAAAGCTTGTACGTAAACGGAACATTAACGGACCGTATAATTGAATTTTCGAAAACAATACGTTTTTAATCCGTAAAAATATTGCCCGGCAGCTTGAAATAATTTTGTGAAAAAATTTGCATCGCTTGCTTCATCATATCGTAAGTACCACAATTTAAACCAAAATTAAAGATTTGTTTTATTTATTTCATGATTTTTAATGGGCCACAATCGCAGTGATTGATGGATGGTAATTGTGCTGGAGATAAATATGGTATTTGTTTGGTATTTGTTGGATTTAGTTTATTTAGTTTTGTTATTTTAATTTAAATATATTTGATGATAAATTTAAAGAAAAACGGTCCATCATTGACAGTTTTTAAACAGATTCGAATCAGTTTCGATGTTCCTTAAAACAATATGCCTTTACACAAATCCGTTTTTTGTTGAAAAAACGGTATGAATACGGATCCGTAAACGATCCGTCACTGTTGGACTATTAACGGACAACTCCGTTTTCCATCCGATTATCCGGTCCGTAAACGGTCCGTCATTGACGGACTTTTAACGGACAACTTCGTTTTTCATCCGATATATCCGGTCCGTAAACGGTCCGTCATTGACAGTTTTTATACAGATTCGAATCAGTTTCGATGTTCCTTAAAATCCGATTTCTGGTCCGTTTACGGATAAAGAAAACGGTACGTAAACGGAGTTGGATTCCGTTTATGACGGACCGAAACCGGTACGTAAACTGTACGTATTGTTTGTTGGAAAGTTTATAATATCCGTATCAGATACAACAATTTTTTGTCAAATTGCAATGTGGTTTTCCATGGTTTCAAATCATATAAATCCCTTTGATTTGTTTTCTATTTTGAAAAATTTATTTTTTGACAAATTTATTTATTTTGAAATTTCGATTTTATTACACACTTTATGAACTTTACACACAAATGTGTACTTCTGAAGAAATGTGTTTATCAATAAGCATAAAACTAAATCCTGATGGAATGTATACAGCTGGTTTTGGAACAAAGAATGGTTAAGTGGCTTCAGAACAGCTTCCATAACGGGTTCTTGGTAAACTTTGGCCAATGTTTTGACCTCTATTTGGCAAAAATGCAAGTCAGTGACCCCATCGTAAGAGACTTACCACCAAACCACTACTTAAGCTGGGTTATGACCGTGTATACACCCTATAATTTTACTTGTTAAATTTTTCCAGCACGGTTAAAATTTGGTCATCCGTAAGCAAGATTTTTTGATTGTTTTCAGCGTATTTCACCAAAAGTCGTTTGGATTTTTCTATCCCATTTTTGTGTAAAGATCCAGTCATCGAGTGTTTGGTACGTCATTTGAAGGCCCCAAGTCTTTTGTAATAGTTAGACTCATGGCCATTTGGGTGACATTCATCTCGCGGGCCATGATTTTCTGTTTTCGGAGTGGATTTCGCTGAATACTTGATTTGACGGTATTGATGACTTGCTGCGTTCGACCTATATGTGGACGGCCCGACTGGTTGCGGTCTCTGATATCTCCAGTTCCCTCGAACAGTTTTATGAACTTGTAGACGAAGATGTCTCTAACTTCACAATATTCTTTCACAAAATTTATGTCTCTACTAAGTTTTATTACAAACATATCTTAAAATAAATTTTCACAATATTGCATCTGCCATTTTTAATTTTTAAAAATCATATATTAGCGATCCCAAATCATCATAAAGCTTAGTATGCATTAAGAGAAATCATGTCCACCATATTGGATGTGCTATTTAAAATTTTTTCAATGATGACTTGAGATTCGTAATCAGGACTCGTCAAAAGTTAGCGTTTCAAATTCTGTATTCACTCTCATATTCCAGATATTAGATATTTTATATATTTCAAGGATGGATATCGTAAACAGCTAAAATACCGATTAAAATTAAAAACAGCTGCCGAATGAAATATTGCAACCGTTATTTTTCAAAAAAAAAATTTCGTAATCGAAATACAGAACATAATTATAACTGTAGGAAAACCTCAACCGATGGTAATAGTATCGGTTGTCATCCTTAAATAGAAAGCGTAATCGGTAAAATAATGATTCAAATAAAAAATTGCAACCTATTAAAATATCATAACCCATGTTTTTTGGAAACCTTAATGGTAATCGAAAAAATAAATAAAACTTTGGATAATCTGTTGGCGCCACCTACGGCGTTACGACTTAAAAAATTATACACTTTATTATACGAGAGTAGGTCAATAAGTCTGTGACAGTTGACTTCTGTCAAAATTTTAACAAAAGTTGGTGTTTGACAGCCATAACATATTACCGCTTGATTTAATTTGAGCATTGCGGAGAAAATGGAAAATTGAAATAATCCATGAATAAGGCTACGAGTTGCTCCCTCATCTGCCCTATTCTCCGGACTTAACCCCGTGTGACTATTTCTTGTTTGCAAACCTGAAGAAATTGCTTAGCGGAAAGAGTATTGACTCTAACAATGAAATTATCTCACAAACAAACCTACTTTGATAACCTCGACAAATATTATTTTTTGGATGGGATAAAAAAATTGGACACTTGATAGACAAAGTGTACAGAGTTGGATGTATAGAGTTGACAGACTATGTTGAAGAATAAAATGATTTTTTATTTAAAAACATGAGTCATTCAAAAAGTCACGGAATTATTGAAATATTTTTTTAATATTTTAATATTTCGAGTGCAATAATGACTAATATGAAGTCATAATGCCTTTAACCTCAATTTAATTGTTAGTACTCACTCTTTCCCTAGGATTTAAAAACAAATTGCAATTTTTTTCTTAAGTATTCACAGACCACATACGTACCACTTACTTACTAAGTATAAGTAGAAGCGTGTCGTTTTCTTAGCAATTTTTTATTTATGCATGCTAGAAGGTCATAATTTTTTAATAGTTGGTCATATCCATGAAAAAAAAAAGAATTTATTAATATTACATAACTTTTTTCTTTATTTTAGAAATCATAAGATTTTTAAGCGATATAAGTAAAAAACCATGTAACTCCTACAAACTTTTTTTTTAACTAATTAAGTTTTATATACATTTTATGTATATATTTTTTTGCCATAATTGTATAGCGCTTTATAGAAAGCTTATTTTGAAGGCACACATTATACATCGACATTACGGTAAATAAAAATGCAAAAATTCGCATTTTCTTCTAAAATAATTTTTTTTATGTTTAGTGAGTAAAAAGAGAGCGGTGGAAAGGGAGTGACAAAATGGGAGAATAAATAGGTTTTTGAAAATCTTTTTAAAAATGTCTTCCAAGGTAACTTATAAATATCTGTTTTTTGAGAATATTATTTGGGAATGTATATTCAGCAAATTTATGTATTTGATTTAAATAAGGGGAAGAGTTTTTCGATATTCGTAAATGCACTTTTCCCAAAGTGTTTTGTCAATCTGCTTAGAAATATTTCAAAAAGTTGGCAATTCTGCATCCAAAACATGAACATTTTTAAGCTCACTCCATTCTATTTTTTTCACTTGTCTAGTGTTTCTATTTAAAGTGGTAATATGGAGCTCGAACACATGGAACGGCCGGATACGCGCGACGCGTCGCGACGTTGAAAGGTGATTTTTCGGTTTTTTGAATGGAATTGTTACCTTAAGCACAAAAAGCCATGGGTTTTGCCCGGATAGCCATCAATGTCCTTCGCAAAGCCGTATATTCATGGCATTAAACCTATGTTCTACATATGGTGGGACCAGCGCAGCGTGATCTACTACACAGAAAAAAATTTATTGTGATAACCGAATTTCTTGCCAACCGAATGGTTTGGTTAGAGCCACTCATATATTTGTTTGTGGCGACCGAAATTCAAAATTGAATTGTATCAGGAATTCATTTCTTTATTATTTATTTTCTCTGTGTACGATCTGCTCAAACCGAATAAAACGATCTTGGGGGAAGCAAAAACAGTGCTCGGCCAGGTGCTGCAAGACCGTTCAAGCGCTACTTGTCGTATTCTTCAGACATCACTCCTTCCTACTACACTCAGAAAAAAAGTTAGTAGAAAAATTTGTAAACGGTTTTCAATCCCACTCTACTATTTTTGTACTGATTTTTAGTAAAAAATTATTATTTAGCAAATCTTTTTGCTATTTACATTTTACAAATTACCGAATTTTTACAGAATATGTACAAATTTTTGTTGCTAATTTCAGAAATCATTTTACAAATTTTTGAAAACCGATTTGCTAAAATTAGCAAAAAATTTTACTAATTTTAAATAAGTGGATAAAGGAAATGTTACTTCTAAGTAAAACTTACAACTACAAACTTAAATTTCCTTAAAATATTACATATATTTAAAAAGGGATTGGATGTGAAGATACCGACTCATGTCTAAAATTTAATCTTAAAAGTAAAAAAAAATGACCAAAATATTTTTCAAAACAGAAATTACCAAATTAAAACAAAATGATTAATTCGTTTTTTAAAAAATATAATCAAAATTTTTGATGCTCGATAGAAAAATAAATTGAAAACTTTTTACTAATATTAATAAAATTTAGTAATTTTTTTTGCTGATTTTAGCAAGCAGTTTTTAAATTCCACTTTACAAAAAGTCTACTAAAATTTAGTAGCGGCTACTAATTTCATTGTACTACACGTCAGCAGACATGTGTTGCTAAGATTAGCAAAAAATACCGCTGGGCTCAAATTAGCAGAATTTCCCGTAATAACAGCAAAATTTTCAGTTGCCATTACAGACTTTTTTTGGTGAGTGTACTACTTGAAGTTCACTACAGAAGTTCAGTTCATATTAACAATGCAAAAAATCTGTCGATGATTGGATTGCCTCAAAAGACGAGTCGTTCTTCCGAGCTGGTATCCGAAAATTTTCATAAATATGGGAAAAACTTATAGCCAGCGATGGACAATAATTTGAATAATAAATTTGTAAACGTTTTAGCACAATAAATTCGTAGGTTTTAAGAAAAAAAAACGTTGATTTCAAGGTCTCAATTGTAGAATATGTGTTATCAACAAAGCCAAAAGACTTTCTTCCAGTAATCAAGCAAAATCACGTAGCATTTAAAAAGATAAAAAGAACAACCGTTGAACCCGTCCGTGTGAAAGACTCTGGAGCCGAATTATGGTATTTGTGATCCAGTGAAATCGATCGAAAACTGTTTTCTTAAAAATTAACTACAATATGTGCCGAAAAATTTACGAGGCAGAAAATATAACTGTTTTGGTAAAGATTTGAAAACTGAAAGCAACTTTAACTTTTATTTCCAATCTAACACCGAACTACAACACTCTTGATGGAAAAAATTTTTTTAAATACTTTATATTTAGATATACTTTCGAACCAAAAATTACGATCACGAATGTCGTAATTCGACCCGTGTTTTCAGTTTGTTTTTGGAGCAAAAAGTTACAAAAAATTAAGATTGAGATCGTTGACCCATAGTGCACTGTGTATTTTACTTGTCAGTTAAGGTTTAGCTTAGTTAATTAATTTTTAATACAAAATGTGTTAAATTTAACAATTTTTTTTTTATATTTCGAAAAACATGATTGTTTTTGATTATTGAATTAATAGATTATTTTAAGTCTATAAAAACAACGCGATAATTTTTTTAATAACTTTTAGTTTATTTTTGGTACAATAAATAAATAAAAATTTTATGATATATTAAAAAAATCACTTTAACCTTTCTTAAAAAAAAAATACATAAACACCTAAACAAAGCAATAACAAAAACATTGGTGAGTTAAAAGACCATCACACACAACACCATCATGTAGCGGTGTACGTGTTTGATAATGGTTAGGAAAGTAAATGTCAACAACACGATAACATCTCAAGGGATATGAAACCCCCAAAAAGCTCTAAATATGGTAATGTTGTATTATATTTATAAATAGTGGCGTCGTCTGTGGTTAGCATGTGGTCAAAGAGGTCATATTATAAACAAAAGAAAAAATAAAAAAACACAAGAGAGGAGGCTAATACAAGAAACTCTTGAACTCATTACATGTAGAACTATGAGTGCGTGTGTATGTGACTAGGAAGCATACGTAAATTTCACCTTTTAAGCCATAATATTAGTAGTTATGAGCATTTATAAAGGCTTATGTTAAAAGTTAAAAACATAAAATTTTATAAAATAAAATTATTTTCGGTATGAGCTTGCATGTTTAAGAAATTGTACATGCATGATTTGAGGGGAAAAAAACTACAAAACTAACTTAGAAAATTACAAGTCCATGCCGCTTTAAGACATGTCAAGATATGTCAAAACTTATTTAAAATGGCTTCCAAAACATTGTTACATAAAAATACTATATTTTGTTTAAACTTTAAAGTATTATGTATAAAAAATACTCTCTTCAGATATTATTTATTTAACAAAAAAAAAAACAAAAAATCTGTTTTCATCTTTTAATTAATTGCTTAAGCTTATACCCGCTGAACATTTTTTTTTTTTTTTTTGCTTACGTTTTACAAGAAACAACTCGTTATACTACCCTTTTTATCCTTAAAGCATTTAAATGCCATAAAAGATAACAGCTTCCGCCATTTGTTACAATATATTTTTATTTTTTTGTTTTGTTCCAGCCTTATTTTCGGCACACTTTTTAGCTTAGTATATCAATGGTCTGTTGTAGTATGTAATGAACCCTTTTTGCTTTCTAAACACTCACATTTTAATGCTCACTTTCTGGTAGACTATTAGTTAAAATATTTTCTTAAGGATATTATCGTTTAAAAGAAACGGGGTTTAATAGGCAATTTTATGAGTGAATCTCTTAACGTTGTATTAATAAAGCTAAGAAGGAAATTGTTAAGTTTGACGTGCAATTTAATAATAGGATGAGCTAATAATTGGATGTATATATAAGTATGAAAAAAAAATGTTTAATGTAATATATCTCATCGAGCTAAAACTCTTTTATTTATAAAAAATTAATTATAAATATTTATTTATCCCAATATTTCCTAACAACATTGGGTGAAATTGTTTATTCTAAAAAACAATTTCCCCTGATGAAGTCACCCAATGTGGTGACGAAATATTGGGATAAATAAATATTTATAAATAATTTTTTATAAATAAAAGATTTTGTTTTTTATAAAAAACAATTTCCCCTGAAGAAGTCACCCAATCACGAAATATTGGGATAAATAAATATTTATAATTAATTTTTTATAAATAAAAGATTTTTAGCTCGATGAGAAATTTTACACAAATCAAGAAGATCGGAAAAAACTAAAAGAATTATCAAAAATGTTTAATGTTAGTATTTAAAGGACTTAGAGATCAAAATAGAATCCATATGCAAAAGGGTTTTCCCCTAAATGGCTTATTGTGAATTGAGCCAAGTATTGGCATCAATGTATTGAACACGGAATACAAAACAAAAAAATTTCGGTATTGGAGTATTAACGCAAAAAAAGAGTATATAATTTTTTTCGCAAAAATTGCGTAACAACGAGCTTCTTATATGAAAAACCACCATTTGGCTTTTATAATGCAAATTTTAAGCTTTTGGACAAAATGGATCTTACAAGTTGGGCACTGATGAGTCTATTTATGTTGTATGCTCTACCTTATGAATAATAAACTTAGAACATCTATATCTTTCAGCCATATTTTTTTAATGCATAAGTGAACAAAAATTAATCTTACAAAATTTTAGTACAAATTAAAACCAACCAAATTTTTTTAAACTTTTTTCCTCCGATATTCAGACTTTTAACATAAATGCTTTTAATGGTATAACTTCAATATTTTTTATCGGGACACCTCAATATAATCAAAAAAAAAAAGAGAAATTGCACAAAATATTATAATAGGGGATATTTATAAATATTGCAAGTAAACATTTCCGACTAACTGTATTTAAAAAAAAAAATTACATATGTTTTTTTTTTTGGCAACACATATTTTAAATGTCAGATCTCAAGGCTAATTGTTTTGTTTTTTTTTTTTTTTGGCAGGACACTAATGAAGCGATTCGTTTCCTTTTTTCTTCCCATAAAAATTTCCAAAAATGCCGTTTGACTAGTGGAGGCACCTACTTTTTAAATTTCAAGCTGATATCTCTGGCGGAAGATATAGAATCTTTATATTTCTTGCACGTTTTTATTGGAAATCGCCAAAAAAAAATTATTTAGTAACTTATTACTGACTTAGGGAGCACATATTTAATCTCCAGATTTCCAACCAAAGGAGTTTGCCTCACAGCTTCATTGTGACAATCGAATTTCTTGCCAACCGAAGGGTTGATTGGAGCTACCAATATATTTGTTTGCAGCGACCGAAATTCGGTTAAACCCAACCAAAAAATTTCGATTGAAACCAAATATTTCAATTGTATCAGGAATACATTTAGTTGGAACAGCTAATTAATTCGGTTGCTGCAACCAAAACATTCAGTTCACAAGAAATTCGGTTGTCATGATGAATCTGTTTTCTCTGTGCACTTGCCGTAAAATTTTTTAACCATTCCGTCTTGAAGTGGGAATCTTAATGCCAATGAAATTATTTTTTTTATTTTCTCTGATTAATGACAATAGTTTTAAATTTCATTTTCATTATGAATGCAACAATTAACAAAAACGATTACCCTTGATAGAATAGTTTTATAAAAACGTTAAAATAAAGGAAATCACTTAAATGAAAAAACAATATATTCAAATCGATTAAAATCACTAACATCCAGTCCCGTTTTATTCCATTTCGTTCACTGGGTTTAGTGCTTCAATTCCACTAGTTTACCGTTTAATTCAACTTCTTGCCTCTTTTCGAGTTTTTCTATTTTACTTTTTGTTCATTCCATTGAATTTCGTTCCTATTGTCTAATATTTAAACTCCATTCGTTACCTGTTAAAGTTCTCCTTGTTTAGTGTTTAAATTTCACTTATTCCGCATTTCACTATCGTTTCGTTTACTTTTTCTAGTATTTCAATTTACTGGCTTCCATTTTTATTCTTTTGTCAAGTATTTTAATTCCAATTGTCCTCTATTACATCCCATTTCGTTCCCCTTATCTAGTGCTTTAATTCAAGAAATTCCCCGTTACAGTTATTTTCTTAATATTAGTGTTTTAATTTCACATGTTTGTTAAATTTAAGGTTGCTAGCCAATGCTGTTTAGGCCATTAAGGGGAGCACTTTTCCTAGCGAAAATTTTAATAAGCATTTTATCAGTGAATTGCCTGTGGGTACACATGCATTCAATTTCCAGTCTCTATCCAATTCAGTTGGGAAGGTCGTTAAAAAAGAGACATTACCCCTTTTGAACCCCTTCTTACCACGCTGTTGGCATAAATTCCAAAGTATTTTACCGGTGAATTAGACCATACACCATGCAACAAATATTTTTAATTTCCGTTTTCTTTCCGAAAAGGTTTGTGTAGGCCACGCAGAGAAAAAATATGGTTGGGTCAATCATATTCGAAAAGCATCATATATTTTTGGGATTATGATTGTGCCAACCATTGTTGAACTATAATATAGTTATTATACTTTGATTATAAAATATCCATAATGTTACCATAATATAGTCCCTACAGTTATAGTATGATTCGAAAGCATAAAAGAGTTCTTTAAATTTAAGAATATTTTTTAAGAAATGTTTTTCTTTACAGGGTTTTAAAGAAAAGCCTTTTTGATTTTTTGTATGAATTTTTATACTTTCCTCCATTGTTATATACAGAGAAATTAAAATAAAAACAAGTAGTATTATGAAGTAACAACGAATAATTATGGACTAAAAAATATATTTAACAAATTCAGTAGATTTTTTGTGTTAAAAAATGTTACAGTGGTGGCAGAAAATAGGCAAATTTTATATTTTTTATAAAAACTATAATCCTTCAGCTTTAAAACGATGCCTTGATCATGATAATATCTCTAGCAGAAAAATTTTAACAACTCAAACCACTACGCACAAAAACAAGACTTTTTACTTTTTTTTTTATTTTGCGTGAATCGGTAGTGCCGTGTGCAAAAATTAAATCCTCTCGGATTTTGGGTTTTGAGATCCTAAATATCATTTCCAGTTAGTTTGAGTAAAATCTAAGATATGCAAAGCCGATTTGGTGATTTCATACAGAATAACTCATAAGAAACCTTTTCGTGCAAAACAACTCAACAGACTCTTACTTACAAATTAATATTCTGAGTACTTTTGCACAAGAAAGTCGTTATTTTTCATGAAATTAATTAATAAAGATTTCTTTAAAAAAAAAAAATTTTGTATTGAAAGGAATTAAAAAATATAATTTGCTTATATAGTCTTTTTGACAATGAATTTTTCTACAATTTATGGATTAGTGTAAATTATAATGTTATATGTATAAGGCATATTCGAAAATAAAACCCCCCAGGTAAAAATTATCATATATTATCATTTTGACATGGGGACAAATTTGTTATGGTAAAAACAAGACAGTATTATGGCTGTAAATGTCAAAAGCATGTTTTATTCGATTTATAATTATTGTTGTTAGCATTTTATAGTTCCACAATTATCGTATTTTATCCATAGTCAAAATTTTTGTTACCACAGTATGTTTGCATCCAATTATGTTATGTTATAAAATAGTAATTGGGAATTATGAAATAATAAAAAATTTTCTAAAATATTGATGGTAGCGACCATATTGATGCTTAGAACCTATTTATAAACCAATAAATTAATTGTGACAACCATATCCGAATACAGCAAGCATAATATAGTAGCAGTGATCATGTTGCAACCATGTTTTTTCTCTCCGTTATCGAGGAATGCAGGGTGACTTAATAGATGTAAAGTTGATTGCATTTTTAGTAGAAATTTTTTTTAGAGCTTTTAACATTAAAAGCTGTGGAAAAATTTACGTTTGTAAAGTATTTTATTAGATAGAGAAATAGCATGAATACAGCGGCTTATTATATTCTTTAGAATAACTTATATTAAATTACCTGTGACTCACACTATACACACAAAAAACAAATTCATACTATTTATGAAAATTGCCAATGTACTTTTTCATAAAATCAGGTTGTATTTATGAATAGATTATTAAAAAAAATACTGGGAAGTTTGTGTACTCCTTTGTTAAGAAATGGTTCTTAAAATATATGTAGATATACTTATTATTTATAAAGAAGTACTTAAAAAATTTGCCAATGTACAAAATTTTTTTATTAAGGAACAAGTGCATAACTACATATAATACTGGAAATTTAGTTAGGAAATAATTTATATTATAAATTTATTTTATGGACCTATTCATATAAGCTAGGAAACTCTCCATGACATAAAAAAAATGCTCTGTGTATTGTTTTTTTAGAGTTTTATTATTATTTTTTCAACAGTTTGAATTTAAAGTTAACAAAAAAAAATAATTATTAAAATTAGGTAAAAAATATAAAAACAATAAAATATGATATATAATATTAAGTATTTCACAATATTTCGTAATTTTGAAGCCGTTCTTAAATCATATGAACATGTTTCTATTATGTATGTCCAACCATTTTCAAGTTATGAAATTTTCATAATATTTAAGAATTTACACATATTAAATATGATTTTTTTTTATGAACAATGTTCATAATAATTATGATCGAATTTATAAAAAAACACTAGGAAGTTAGAAACACTTCATAAATAGTAAGTAAGCTTCATATATAATATGAACCTTTAAAATTATGAACAATTTTCATTAATAATCATGAATTTTATTTTTTGTGTGTAGAAAGCAGAAAAAGGTTGCATTTTGTGATGCGAGAAATACATGAACAAGGTGCTGGAGAGACAATCCATATACCAAACTTCAGCTTCCTAACTGATCTGGGCGATGTTAAATTAGTAAGTGAGTCAGTCAGTTTATTCTCTTATATTTAAATAGAGATTTTCCAAGAGAGGAAATTACAATGAAAGTATTTAAAAAAAAAATTGTTGGTACATTCCAACCGTAATAAAAACCAAATACATTTCCTTTGCATATAACAAAAAATAAAAGCCAATTGAAATGAAGAGAAGACCAATTTCGAACCTAATCTGAAATTAGAACATTCTATATCTGTATAATGAAAAATTAAAAATCGCACATTATGTACTACTGCTCGTCGTATGAGTGATATTAATTTAATACTAAAACGTATAACTCATACGACTAGTATTACCCATTCATATACATAAATATGTTATCACAAATTTAAATGGCTTGTTTTAAATAGTTTTATGTATTTAAAAAAAAATTTCAAATTTCATCAAAACAAATTTTGTACGTGTTTTAGATTAATGGTTGACAATGACTTTCATTTAATCACTAGAATAATACAATTATTAAAAGATCAACCCAATTTTGATATCCATTTATATATGTAGCTATACTATATGATAAAATATTTAAATAAGAAGGCCTTTCACGAAACAAAGGAAGCTCAATAGTGCGCATCAATTTTCATTTCTCTAAATGAACTTCCATTGTGTAGAACATGCAAGCCCTTTTTAGATCAATACCAAAAAAAAAAAAACCTCTTTCGCCATACTCCAATCATGTAGATACTCCTAATACATGTCAATATGTAAAATGTATTAAGGTTACATCTTGTTGAAAAAATCTTCTCAGAAGGCCAAGCTTTTTCAAAAAATTTCTTTTATTGCTATATTATTTACCATTTTTATATATAATATATAATTAACTGAAACCCGATTTAATGATATTTAAAATATATGTGTCTCATCTTATTATAAAACAATTTGTAAAACTTAAGGAATTTTAATATTACACACAAAACTTTTACAAATACGTGTCACCCTAATTACCAAATACTACACTATCGACACCCTAAACAAAATGCTTATTCATAGTAACAAGCATAACTGTGTGTATAAAGCCAAATGTGCTTGCCTGTTTGATGAAAAAACGGAAAAAGGAAGTTGTCAAATGTAGAGGGGTAGGGTATTGACTTTAATAAACATTAAAAGATTTAAAACCACTTAAAATCATAACTTTAGGTTTTAATGGTTAATGTGATGTGAGAAAGCGATATTAAGCCTATACAGCCCATAATGATATCAAATGAAACGATATAAACCCATGTTGGTGGATGATGTTTTTTGCTGTCGAGTACGACGACGGCTTGGATGATGTTGTTTCGTATTTTTTTTTTTTTTCCTTTTTATACCCTTCACCATAGGTGGAAGGGTATATATAAGTTTGTCATTCCGTTTGTAATTTCTACAATATTGATCTTAGACCCTATAAAGTATATATATTCTGGGTCCATATGAAGAGCGAAGTTGATTTAACGATGTCCGTCTGTCCGTCTGTCCGTCTGTCCGTCTGTGTGTTGAAATGGGTTTTCCGAAGAACCCAGACATGATGAGGACTTGATTCTTTTTTATTTCTGTTACATGTGATCCATTTCTGTTTGCTATTAAAAATCAGACAGATCGGTTAATAAATGGCTGAGATATTAGCAAAAAACCAGGACTACCTCTAATTTTTCCAGTAAAATCCCTTTGTTTAATAAGAGTGTGAAGATAAATACGTAGGTTAAATACGTTTCACAACTATTGTGAATGATATAAATAAAAAATAAATAGTAGTGTCGCCAACTTTTTTTTGCCTAGAAAATGCCAAATTTGACAAGAAAAGCGCTGAAACATATGGAAAAATATAAATTTGAGATTTTACATGACATATTATTTTGGATTAAAATTTTTGGACATTTAAGAAAAAATAAATGGGGATACCGCTTGTTTGTGGAGAGCTATGAGGTAGTAGATTCCAACGATGTATTCATCTCCTTCAGAATACCATGGTGAAGGGTATATAAGATTCGGCATAGCCGAATTTAGCCGCTCTTACTTGTTTTGGGTAGTGTTGTTGGTAACAAGAACAAAAAAAGGCAAATGTTGTTAAAGCCTACTAATTCGTATCAAAGTGTAGAGTAAACATAAACAAACACTCATGATATACTTTAGAAAATCAGAACAGAACAAAGAAATAATGCTATAAAAATGCGTGGCCTTTTTTTTTTGGTTTTTATCCATTTGTGTTTTACATACAACTACACATGGTGAAGTATAGAATGTTTACAGCTATTGTGGGTGCGTGTGATAGTGTTGTAGTTGTTTTAACCGGAAGTCCGCTAAAACTGAAAACAAAGAACAATAACAGCAACATCAGACGCATACATATGCAGGTACACTCATCATATAATCAAATACAAACACTCAAATACAAACAAAGCCTTAAATAATCTTTACATTATGACAGCCTTGCGTTTTTTGGATGTACGCTATATCTGATCCTGGTTGGTAAAATGTCTAAATCTTCACAGAGTAATAAAGATTCTTTTAAACGGGTTTTAAACTTAAAGTAAACGAAATGAAACATTTGTAATTGATAATAATTATAAATTTCGATCGGTATTGGGTTTTTGATAATATAATTGTAAGTTTCAAAAACCTTTTTTAAATATAAAGTTTTTAGTTACATTTTCAGTCGACAATTTTACTAAATAACCTCTTAAGAATTAATATCCAATGAAAAAAATGAAATTAACCCCAGTGAAATAAGGCCCAAAAAATTAAATAAGTTCAAAAGAAAAAAAAAGTTTGGCGAAAAAAATGGTTAACCATCCGATTGTGTGTGGCACAGCTTACTGTTATCAAAGTTTATTGCTTTTGGTGTTGGTAAATACTTCTCTGGATTTTTACGACCTTTCTCAGGGATCGCAATGTACCTGTTGTTATACATGGAATGTCATCCAATAAGTTTCAGCTCAATTCAGGGGTACCTCAAGGTTCGATTCTTGCTCCGTCTTTTTCTCATCTTTATTAATGATCTTCTTCATCAAATGAATATATAATATAAATAAAATAATTCCCAAAAGGGCAAAGTTTTAGGTTTTTTTCATAATGAAATAACAGCCAAATAGAATGAAATAAACACCCAATGCAATAATCTCCTGAAAATCATAAAATAACCCTAACAATTCCTTTAGTTCGGTTGCAAAACTAACATTTATTCAAACCAAAACTCTTTTTGTAGGAATGAAGAATTTCACTCCAAACAATATAACATTTTTAACCATTTTCGAAGTAGCATAGATATTGTCATTGAGTAAACATAGTTTTTAATTGAAAAGCCGAAAAAATTAATTTAACCCGGCCCAAATTCCCTTTTCGTATATAAAAACCCAACAAAATTCTTCATAAATATGAAGCAACTTCCTTATTAATATAAATAAGTATTTAATAGATCATAAAGAGTCTTAACACATTTCAGAAAGGTTTCATATATATGAAGAAATATGTCATCAATTTGCATTCCTATGGAACAGCTTCATTATATTTATTAAGTGTTATATTAAACGAAAATCTATAATATTTTTCATCATATTTATAGGTTTTAAATTAAATTTTAAAGCTTTTTTCCAGAGTGTAGAATTATCAAACAGATAGTCATCAATAGATGACTGTCCAGCAAACTGACACATTACCAAATAATGTATAAAGTAATGTATGATTGCTCAGAAGACAAAAAATGGGGCAAAATATTCAATATAATAGGAGCTTTTTTTTAGAAGCTCTAGCTAGTCTAAAATTTCTGGTTCTGAAGGGATCTTTTGCCAGATCAAAATGCGCATCAGCATAGCTAAAATTGGTTAATTTGCCTTGCTTTATATATGGAGGTCAGGTCAGGTTTCTAGCCATGTTGTGTTTGTTCAGTAGCTAGCCTATACTCCAAAAATAGGTATATCAAATTTCAGGCTTTTAGCCAAAGGCGTTTGTGAACTTTAAGGGGTAAACTCCCTTTTTCGCCCCTACGCGTATGGATGAAAAAATTCCGTATTCCAGTTAAAGTAAAGGCTAAATTTAGCGGACATACTTTCAAGGGGAGACCTCCCTTTATTGTTCCTTCCCTTAGGAATTAAAAAAATATCTCTTGAGCAGATGCCTACACAGAATGAGGAACCTACGTTCAAAATTTCAACATCCTAGTTCCACCGGTTTTGGCAGGCCGTAGTATTTTTAAAAAATACTTTCATAGCTAATTTCTATACCGAAGGAGGAACCTTCATTTCAAATTTCAACTTCCTAGCTCTGGCGGTTTGGGCTGGCCATTTAGAGCGAGAATTTTTTTACTGCGTCCTTGGCCAAAACTCTATAATATACCTTATAAATGAATTACACTCGGAAAAAAAGTTAATAGAAAAATTTTTAAACGGTTATCAATCCCACCCTACTATCTTTGTACTGACTTTTAGTAAAATTGTTATTATTTAGTAAATTTTTTTGCTATTTACATTTTATAAATTTTTGAACTTTTATAGAATATTTACAAATTTTTTTTGCTAACTTCAGTAATCATTTCACAAATTTTTAGTAAAAAAAAATTATTTTTTCTAAAGAAGTGGATACTGAAAGAAATGTTATTTCTAATAATTAAAACTTATAGATACAAACTTGAATTGCCTTAAAATGTTACATAGGTTAAAAAAAGGGATCGGTAGTGAATATACTTTTCACAAACAACTCTTGTCCAATAACTGGATATCTAAAAATCTGCTTTTAAAACAATTAATATTTGACCTTAAAATCTAAAATTACTAAAAATATTTTACAAAACAAAAATAAGCAAATTAAAACATAATGATAAATTCGTTTATGTATTATCTAGTTTTAAGCCTTTGATTTTTTTTCTAATTTTGTCTAAAATATTTCTTAAAAAATTAATAAAAAAATTATGTTTGATAAAATATAAAGAAATTTTCAGATTTAAAGTGTAATAAGTGTATCTAAAAATATTTGATTTAATTTGTGCATTTTAATATTTTTTTTTTATAAATTAAAATTTTGCTATATTTTACTATGATTCCTTAATTTTACAGCAACTTACTAAAATTTAGTAGCGCTTACTAATTTTGTATACTAATTTCATTGAACTATTATTAGTAAAGTTAAGTACATTTTTTTGCTGATTTTAGCAAACGGATTTTAAAATCCACTTTACAAAAGTTTTACTAAAATTTAGTATTGGCTACTAATTTTTGCTACTAGTTTCATTGAACTACACGTCAGCAGACATGTGTTACTAAGATAAGCAAGAAATACCGCTGGGCTCAAAATAGCAAAATTTCCCATAATAACAGCAAAATTTTCAGTTGCCATAAAATTTAGGTTTCTTATCAAAGTGGTTTGGGCAGGCCGTTATAGGGGTGACCTTTCTCCCTCCCGCCTGAATTTCTAAAAGTACCGTCCGGTCGGATGTCGGCGCCGGTGGAGCAACCTATGTCCCAAGGAGAGAGTTTTTCCCTTTTTTGCCCCTCCTCGTATGCTTTATTAGAAATCCAGTCTCAGCTGATGTCTACACCAGATGAGGAACCTACATACCAAAATTTCAACTTCTTAAGTCCAGAGGATTGGGAGGTTACTTTTCCTCTTTTTGCCCTTTACAGTAGGAATTTTCATAAATCCCGTTTGGGTGGATGTCTACGAGGGAGCAGGAATTTATGTAGCAAATTTTAAATTCCTAGCTTCAGCGGTTTTGACAAGCTGTCAGAAAGGGGAGAATTTCCCCTTTTTGACCCTTCCACATAGTGTTTTCCAAATATACCATCTTAGCTGCTGAATAAATATCTGCAATAGTTATGTTAACTATTATAGTGTAAAAAATATTCGACATTGATAAACTAAAATTTTCTTATTTGGTTCATTTAGTTTAGTCCCACAAATTCTGTTCAAATATTTTGCGTGCGTATAAGCTAAAGTTTATGATTTTTGTGGTTTTTCTTGGAATAATGTGTCTCGATATTGTTGTTATAAAATACATTTAACTTTAACAGTTGTTGTATATTTTTTAATTCTTAATTATATTTGCGTGTGCATAATATAATATTTGTTAAGAGAAGATGGATATAAAAAATATATAAAAATTGTAACGATTTTTTTCTTACTTTTAAACCAAAAAAAAAAATAATAATGTTTTTAGTTTTTTCAAAAAACAGACTGTATGAATAAAACAAACCTAATCATTTGGCTCAGCACCAGCCTTTACACATGCGATATGTCGTCAAAAGGCGTCTATGGTGGGTATTGTAAGGCCGAGACGTTTATATATAATTTAACGATTTTCCCAATCAAAATAACGAAAAAAGGTTGTACATATTCCTACTCAAATCTCAAGTATTAAAATACATTTTTTTAACGCTGTAGCTTGTTATAATTTCTTTGTGTTTTGTTTTCAACTATTTGGTGTTGAAAATATGTATAAAGTTCAAAGAATGCCGTAAAAAATCACTAGGCTTTTTATTATTTTTCGAGTTCGTTAAAGTTCAAATACAAAAACAAGAACTTAACATGATTTTTTTTTATTACAATACGTGGCCATTTGTATTGTTTATATCATACACTAGGGAATAGTTTTTGTTGAAGAATTATATTTACAATGTTGTATAAAGTAAGAGTTTTTGAAAAATTATTTATTTTTTTTTATAACAAAAAAATATGTTCCTTTAAAAGGCAAACCAGGTGAAAACAAACAAATGGAATAATGAAGTTATTATTTTATTATTTGTTTTGGTTTTTTTTCCGTCATATTCTTTTCGGGGAGTAATATTAATATTTAATAAGGTTTTATTGGCATGCAAATGCCATAACAATACTACTTTTATTTAAAAAAAAAAGTAGTGAAAGTCTTTAAGATACAGCAAAAAAATTATAAAAATTAACATTAAAATAAACACAGTTTGAGAAAAAATCTAAACCTTCCCATATCCAAAGCTTTTTACATACGTAGTGTACCGACAACCACCCGAGTGGATTCTTCATATTTTATAAAATATTTAAAATCAAAAAATTGATTTATTTCCAGAGATAAAAAAAGAATAATAACAAAAAACTATAGAAAGTAAAATACAGTGAAGCATAAGCAGATATTTGCATATAATTTATTGTTGAAACGTCTAATTCGCGATACAAGTTTTGATAAATTTGTCAAAATATAATTTTATTTTGAATAATAAATCAATAAAACTAATATTTTATTTTATATATTTCTTTTTTTTTTTTAATTAGAAACAATATTCAAATCTATAAAAATTTAACAGATTCTGATAAAAATAAAAAAAAATTTTCATTAAATAAAAAGGATTTTTGATTTTCACCAAAAATTGTAAAGTTATTAATGGTTGAAGGCTAATTTAGTAGTATAGAAATACCATTTTTATTTTAGAAATGTCTGGTTCCATGTTACAATTTTTTCCATGATCTCTCGATTATGATCCCTTTTCCTTTGTGGGGTTGATACATAAGCCTGTTCAAAACCATGAGTTGTTGTGGGTAGTGGTTCAAAATGAGGCTGACCTGTTCGCTCAGGCTGATCCTAACAATTTTTTCCATTTTCCCTAAAATATATCTTACCTCCTTGCTTACAAAAACACAAAAAATAATGAAAAATAAAGCTTTATCCAAATACAAGAGCCTTGACATTGCCAGGACGGTTAATAACACAATTTCCGAACTTATCGATTGTTTCATGATCTGTGTGTCATGGTGCACCACCCTGCTGAAACCAAAGATTATCCAAGTTCGTAGCTCTGTGGCGCTCGCCTTTGATTGAAATGGCATTTCCAGTAGCGATGGCGAGTCAATTTTCTCGGATTGATCGGCCACAACGGCCACATTCTCCTCCGTATGCACTGTACGACGATGGGGACCATAAATGTCGTCCACAAGCAAGTCAGTCTCACGACCTTTTTGCACAATCTTGCGAACATCACGCACGGTGGGTGCTTTATTTCGAAAAAGCTCTAATTATGCTGGTGCTTAAAATGCCGAGTTATTGAGATCGATGGTGAGTCAATGTTCTTGGATATACGCCGAGGACCATGAGTGTTGTCCACTAGCAAGCCAGTCTCACGAATTTTTTGCACAAACTTGCGTACATCACACGCGGTGAGTGCGGCCAAAACTTCTTTTCAACAACACACATTTTAGGCAATTTCCCCCAACGTTGTTCAAGTATAATGCGATTCATTTTGGTCAGCTAAGGAGCGATACTGATAGTCAATATTTCGAATTGAAAAAATTTATCAGTCTCAAATAAAAATGTGATATAAAAAGATACCTGTATTTGGACCACACTGTATACACTCACCAAAAAGAGTCTGTAATGGCAACTGAAAATTTTGCTATTATTACGGGAAATTCTGCTAATTTGAGCCCAGCGGTATTTTCTGCTAATCTTAGCAACACATGTCTGCTGACGTATAGTACAATGAAATTAGTTGAAAAAGTAGTAGCCGCTACTAAATTTTAGTAGACTTTTTGTAAAGTGGAATTTAAAATCTGTTTGCTAAAATCAGCAAAAAAAATTACTAAATACTATTAATGTTAGTACAAAGTTTTAGATTTTTTTTTTATCGAGCATCAAAAATGTTGATTATATTTTTTAAAAGATGTTTTATACAAAATGAAAAAAAAATCAAAGGCTTAAAAATTGTTAAAACATAAACGAATTTATCATTTTGTTTTAATTTGGTAATTTCTGTTTTGAAAAATATTTTAGTCATTTTTTTTTTTACTTTTAAGGTTAAATTTAATTGTTTTTAGGGCTGATTTTTAGAACTAAAAAACCCTTTTTAGTCCTCTTTATAGACATGAGTCGGTATCTTCACTTCCGATCCCTTTTTTAATCCTATGTAACATTTTAGGGCAATTTAAGTTTGTATGTATAAGTTTAAATTATTAGAAATAACATTTCCTTCAATATCGACTTTTTTAAAATTAGTAATTTTTTGCTAATTTTAGCAAATCGGTTTTCAAAAATTTGTAAAATGATTTCTGAAATTAGCAACGAAAATTTTTAGATATTCTGTAAAAATTCTGTAATTTGTAAAATGTAAATAGCAAAAAGATTTGCTAAATAATAATTTTTTTTACTAAAAATCAGTACAAAAATAGTAAAGTAAGATTGAAAACCGTTTACTAATTTTTCTACTAACTTTTTTTCTGAGTGTAAGCATTGAACTGTAATTTATTATTATCTATGCTTCAATAAAATGCGAAGGTAACCTTTCATAAATACACTCAAAATATTTCTACAGTAACTGACTGTAGTTTATTAAAAAAGTTATGCAACCATTTGTTTTTAAAGGATTTTTTTTAAGAGAAGCAACACTCAGGAAATTATTGCCACTAATTAATGTGTTGCTTTCTTTGGAAAGGGGATAGAGGAGATATCAAATGTGATGAAAGATGGAGGGCTTCAAATATGGCAACAGTTATTGCCTGCCATCTGATGAAATGTTGGCGGAAGTGTTAAAGATTTTTACTTCAGAGCCCAGTTATGTTATTTTACTTCGATGGATTTTAGTATAAGTATAAGACTCCAATGCGGTAATCATTGAATAATTAAATAGTTACTACACAAGAATATATATATTTATCAACTTTTTTGACATTTGAAGAATAAATTACATATAAATACGGATTTTCTGTTACAGTTAATTTCTTCATTCAAAATGTTTTGTTCAGTAAAAATATTTTTATTTTTTGTTTTTAGTTAATTGTTTGATAGGTAAAAAATCAAAATAAATGAAAATTATGTTATTTGTACAGTAGACCGTACCTCAAAAAAAAAGTTCACCGTACACCCTCTAATATAAAGTATTTTAACAAGAAAATTTCGAAAATATTTTTTTTTTTTTTTTTTGGCCGAATGTAGGGGTCGCCATTTTATATTTTTCGTTATATCTTCGCCATTTACCGTCCGATCTTAAAGTGTTGTGTAGCAATGTTTTTTGTCTCGCGGAGGCCGATGTTTTTCTCGAAGGAGCCATTGACCTCAAGTAACCGGTTCTAGTATTAACCCACCAGATCTCAGTTGCTACCACCTTAATGTACTAGCCTAAGCCAGAAGATTCATGTACTACATGAACAAAACGATCGGTGTTTTGAGAATGGCACGGATAAGCTGTACATGAATCTTCTATGGCGGTCACCGATGAGCAACTAAATTATCTAGAGAAAAGGAAGTTTTTATTTATAGGCTTTTTACATAGGTGTTACCCCCTAAGTAGTATAAAAGGGTGCTTGGTATCATTGCGACAAAAACATTGATATATAACCCTTTAAGATCCGACTGTAAATACAGAAGATATGACAAAAAAATAAAAATGCCCTACATTCGGCAACATAAAAAATTAAAAAAAAAAAATAAAATAATAGTTCCGCTGGAATTATTGGAATTCTTTACTAGCAAAAGTTTATTGCTTTTTTGCGAGCTTTCATTTTAAAATATTAGGGTAGTTCATTAAGGTGGTAGCAACTGAGATCTGGTGGGTTAATATTAGAACGGGTTACTTGAGGTCAATGGCTCCTTCGAGGAAAACATCGGTCTCCCCGAGACAAAAAACATTGATATACAACACTTTAAGATCCGACGGTAAATGGCGAAGATATAAAGAAAAATATAAAATGGCGACCCCTACGTTCGGCCAAAAAAAAAGAAAAAGATTTTTGAAATTTTCTTGTTAAAATACTTTATATTTGAGGGTGTACGGTTAACTTTTTTTTTTTGCCTATAAGGTGGTACGGTCTATTGTACAGACTTCGTATGTAATTATTTTGATATTTAAAGGAGCGAAATAAACGAAAATCATTTATTTTTACGTATTTTGTTAAAAATGTTGGCAGTAGAAAACCCGAAATAATTGAATAATCATTACTTACAGTTAAAAAAAAAAAAAACAAAACAAAAAAAGGAAATATTATTTGTTTTTAAGGATTTGTAGGTAGTTCGGAAGAAGATAAAATAAATGAAAAAACATTTATTTTTTTACTGATATTCTAAGTTAATTTTTTAACATTTAAAAATAAATGAAAAGTTTATTTGATGTAACTGAAAAGTAAGTGGATCGGTTTTTATGTGATATTTAATTTATTTTAAATTACATTTTCAGTTATTTTAAACTACAAGCAATTTTGTGTGTAAAATATAATGAATATATATATTACATCCATTACCAAAATTTTGCTGGTACTTTTTGTCTAAACATTTAAAAAGCTTTGTTTCAAACACCCAAAGGAGTTGTTCAAAATGGGTTAATGACCTTTTTTGAACAAAAATTTAAAATACTATCACAAAACTTTTCAAAATAAAGAAAAAACTTTATAGAAAAGCAACAAAAAGGAACTATCAACTAACGAGCATTGGTGTTACTAAATGATATGCAAGATATGAGCAGGAAAATAGTGTGTAGAGAAAAAAAGTGGTACCAAATCCTCTTAAAAAATAGCTACAGCTCCTTATTACTACAGGGAACATTTGTTTGGTCGATTATTAACACCACATTTAAAATTACCTTTGCGGTATATTTTTCGCTATTCACTGCACTTTTTAACTTTTCCAAACATGTAATCAGGCACTTTCCGGAACTGCGTCGCGCCCAGGAATGTTAACCAAATGATGCCGTACTGCAGTTTAAAGTATTTTGAGTTTGGCAGTAATTTCAGTGCTTTTGGTGAATGTAAATGCTAAAATAAAGATGCACTTTATTCAAAAAAAAAAAAATTTAAAAATTTTGGAAAGGAGAAAATCCAAACAATAAGTAGCGAATTTGCACTCAGAAAAAAAGTTTGTGGAAAAATTTTTAAACGGTTTTCAATCCCACTTTACTATTTTTGTAAAGATTTTTAGTAAAAAAATTATTATTTAGCAAATCTTTTTGCTATTAACATTTTACAAATTACAGAGTTTTTACAGAATATTTACAAATTTTTTTGCTGATTTCAGAAATCATTTTACAAATTTTTGAAAACTGATTTGCTAAAATTAGCAAAAAAAAAAATTACTAATTTTGGAAAAATGGATATTGATATTACTAATTAAAACTTACACCTACAAACTTAAATTTCCTTAAAAAAGGCATAGGAAGTGAATATACCGACTTATGTCTGAAAATTGGACATAAAAAGTTTTTTTAGTTCTAAAAATCAGACTTAAAAACTATTAAAATTTGACCATAAAAGTAAAAAAAAAATACTAAAATATTTTTGAAAACAGAAATTACCAAATAAAAACAAAATAATTAATTCATTTATGTTTTAACAATTTTAAAGATTTTTAAGCTTTTGATTTTGTTTTTAAATAAAAAAATTTGATGCTCGATTTTAGCAAACAGATTTTTAATTCCACTTTACAAAAAGTATACTGAAATTTAGTAGCGGCTACTAATTTTTCTAATATTTTCACTGTACTACACGTAAGCAGACATGTTTTCTAAGATTAGCAAAAAATACCGCTGGGCTTAAATTAGCAAAATTTCTCGTAATAACAGGTGAGTGTATGTTCTACAACCGGTTCTTTTTGTATTGACTCATTTTCCTACAAACTGGAACAGGTTGCTTTAGAACGGGTTCTGTGAGAAGTTTTAAAAAAGTTCTGGGAAAGTCAAAGAAAATGTTCCCGGTGGTAATAGAAAAATAATAGAATCAGAGGTAGCTGGTTTTAAAAATATTAGCTGGAAAATTTCAAAGGGGTCCGCACTAGTAAAAACACATTTCCCCCACCATTGAAATACTACTTTTAAGTATTTTTTCAATTTTACTTTTTTTCTTTTAAGCGCTCTTTAGATTTCGTGGTTTAATATGACTAATTTATTCACATGTTATTTTTTGCATTTTCTTTTTTAGCGTTTTTATTTATAATAGCTGGAAATTAATTTAAATTTAATTTTTTTTTTTTATTTAAATTTATATTATCTAATGTTCGAATAATTTAATTAATTTTTCATTATAGTTTCTGCAACATTATCTTAGATGGTAGAGCTTTTCCAAGCCGAACGTTGTCATTCTCAATTTTTTAACTAATTGGGGGAAAATATATTTTTGAACACATTCCCCGATGTGTGTTTTGCGTCAGTTCTGTAACTGTTATTTACATTAGTCTTCTCAGTGATTCTTTGGGATAGTTCTGTGGCAGGGTCTTATGCGTTAGTTCAGTGACAAAGCTCCATTTACCCCTCACATTACACACCCATGGTAAAGTTACCGATCTCTTTTCCTATAATTTTATCTTTCCTAATGGATCAGTAACATGACGTGTCCCATTACACTAATACTGGACATAACACCTTAAAATATCTAATTATAAGTGAATAAGTTAAAAATTTCCCAGCAAGCCAAATTTGGATACCATTTTGAGGGTTTCACATGAGTTTCACTTCAAAATTGTGTTTATTTATTATTTTTTTACTCAAATTTAATGTACAAGACTATTTTTTCTGTGGTGAATAGTAAAATTTTGATTGGGTTGTGATTGTGGGTTTTTTATAAACAAAAACTGTACAGTTTTACAATTTTAATTATGATTTGATGTCTTTAAAGTTTGAGTGAAATTTCTATGCGGGAAAAACACTTTACTATGCTTAAGAGTTAAAGGTCGCACAAATATAATACAAATTTTTTAAATTTTAAATTATTTTTGTCAAAAATAACGCATTTCTTTGACGAAAATATGACTGTTCCGAAAAGAATCACAAAACCAACAACAATTTAAGGCAAAATATTCAATCCGAAAATTTTCTAAGAAATTATTAAATAATGTTAATGAATTTTAATATTTTGTTTATAAGAGAATTTTTTAAATCTGTTTTATAATAAATTATGAATCTTTGGTTTCAAAAACTTGAACTTTTAGTAATGAATTTTAAGGCCATTTTTTATTAATTTTTGAGATCGTTTGATAGCTGTGTGCTAAATTCGGACTTAAAATCATAATAAAATCAAGTTTATTTTTTCTATCAATAAAAGCAGATATATACTTACCATAAACAAAGTTCAGTATTTCCACTACTGTATAAAATAGTCCTTTGAGTTTATAATGTTGCATACAGGATGCAGTAACACCATATTCCCTTAACATGTTGTATTATTTGTTTAGCATGTGATTTTACAAAGTTGTTGACACTTAGGCTGCTGCATGAGTTTTTTTTTTGTTGTTGTTGCCTTTTTATTGTGGCTTTTCAACATTTTGAATACAAGCATTGTGGTATTATGTTGATGCAGCAATGAAATTTTAAAGACCATAACTGAAAAAAAATGTAAGAGAAAAAATCAAAGTTGTTCAAAAAAGTCCTTTATGTTTAATTTTGTATAAAAACAAATTACTAAAGTTGAATTATAAAAGAAAGACATACATTATATAAAAAACAGGTCATTACTTATTTTGTTTCAATTAAAAAACGACATAATTTAATATTTTTTTTTTATAAAAGGGATGAAATATAATTAAAAGTGTTACTGTCTCGACATTTTTTTTTTTTTTTTGAATTATTAAAATACGAAATGAATACAAATTTGAAAGTTATTAGTACATATAACTAGACATAGAATAAAAAAAAATATATAACATGCAAAAAAAATTAAAGAGAAAAAAAAAGTAATTTCGTTTGTTCTAATGTATAAGATTTCGAAAGCTGTATATTTTATAAGTGTGTTGGTTATACAGGATGGGACAGAAACCATCATCTGATTTTCATTCACTATTACTTTTGTTTAAAGTGAAAACTCTTTTTGTTTTAAAATGATTATTTTAATTCGGTACTTATAAATTGTGTTTCATTTTTGTGTTAAAAATTATTTATTATTTATTATTTCTTATTTTTATTTTTTTATTTGTTAAGAGTAAAGTTAATTTATAAATAATATTAAAGTTACAGGAACTGGCTGCAGAGATATATTTATTATATTGTCCAAAAATGTGAGCAACTGTGAGAAAGACGAGAGTACACGCGCTGCAAAGGCAACCATTAAAATACGCATTGCGTAGCATGCAGTATAACAAGTGACTCCATCCTGTTGCAATTTCTAGTAAGAACAATTTAGTCATTATGGCTCAATAGTGTTAACCGTATCATCCGAAAAAATAAGGTTCACTCACCACACGGTTACTTTGAGAGGATGTAATGAGTACTTTATAAATTATGCGTCCCTCAGAACTCAAAAATTTAATTATTTACGTGGGCGCTGAGATAAAAATGAGCCTCGCCAATCATGTTAAATTTTGATAGAAAATCATCCACTTCGTCATTGACCTCCAAAATTGATTTATTGTTATTCATTAAATATTTCGCACGTGTCTACTGCACGAATGTCGAAACCAAACTGACATATGATTCCATTTGAAATGAAAAATGGCAGCAATTTTCAATAGGGTGATACTTATTGCCCCACTACGTACGTTATGTTGATAAAAATGTGCAGAAAAAATTGAACCATCACAGATTTATTGCTAAAAAAAATCTTTAAATGATTTTTAAAAATTGGTTTCGAATTTTATTCTATGTCCTCTTAAAATATCTGTCTGTTTACGAAGCGAGGGCACTAGATATATTACTAGTTTTTACCCAGATAGTTTGTTTAAGCAGTTTATAGTTTATAGTTTAAGCAGTTTGGGCAAAAAATAAAAGAAATCGGTAAGGACAGTAATAGTTTTGCAATTTTGAACCGATGAGCCGATTATGATAATTTTTACACAGAACTGCTTAGGAGAATAATAAACATCCGGGTTAAAATTGGAATGCCTAACAGACATTTCAAGATGTTATACAGTGCAAATTTCAGCTCAATTTGCAAAAACCTTTAGCGGTTTTATACAAGAACTGCCAGTCATTAAATTTTTTCTTTAAATTAATATTTTATCTGATACATGCCTGAAAATATGAATTTTATAAAAAATTATGAATTAATTTTTACACGGTATATTAAATGCTCAAAATACAGTCAATTGAAATAAACAAAATGTAATGAACATATCTAAATATTTTTTCATTTATTTTTGGCCCCAATACATATTCTATAACCTTACATGCATGTTAATCTATGTTTGTATAAATTTTCAACAATTTTTTTTTTACCTATACATATTATTTTTTTTTTTGGTAATTTTCAACAAATTCAAGTGCCGTTTGAATTTTTTTCAATTTCATTCAATTTACACGCGCACAAATTGCTTTAAATTTTATGCTACACAAAAAAAATCTCACACTCTTCAGTGGCTTATCACAACCCCCTCCAAAAATGAATTTTGTACTTTTTTTTTTTATTAAATTGTTAATGTTTAGGTGAAAAGAAAATTTTTAAATTTGGTTTGGTTTCATGGTTGAAAGAAAAAAAGTTAAATTTAGTTTGGCAAAGATGAGGAGGGAAGAAGTTATAAAACAGTGTAGCAATTTGTATGCTTAACACAAACGAATTTTAATGATATGTGAAATAATGTTTGCCTTTATAAAAACAAATGTTATTCTTAAAAAAAGTGTAGTACTAACTTTAATGTTTTCGTGTACTTTTTTTTTCATTAAAATGCATGCACTTACATATAAGCATTACCTTCGATCAGAACTAAAAAGTATGAGTTGTTCAGAGAATGAAATTCATAAAATATGATTATCGGAGATGTTTTGTAAAACAAAGCCACTTAACATTATTCAAATTTTTCACACAAGTTTATCCACGGGTCCGCCACTGTATACCTCCTTTTAAGGAATATTGCTAATTCAGTAATTTTTCGGCATGCTCATAGTTCATTAAGGTCTGCGGGTCCATCCCAGCTGATATCGCTTCCAAGTTTTCGAGATTCCGAAGCACTTTGTTTTCAAATGAGTACTAATTATCATTTTTTTCGTTATATTTTTTGCCCATGTAGGTACCTCAAAGAAGAAGATTTTAGACACTCAGGATTTTGAATCAACTTGTTAAAGAACTTGCTTTTAAAAACTCGTTTAAGACTTACTCGGATAAGATGAATTTCGGCTAATACGAACAAATCAATTTCTTATAAAAACATCTGTTAATACGAATTCACTTTAGACGAGCCCTCGATTAAAATGAACTATTTTTTTGCAGTCCCACAAACAAAATTGAATGTAATTTCCCTTTTTAAAAGGAGCTACATAAGATTGTGCATTATTTCTTTATTATTTTAATAAACTATTTTTAAAAGACAACTAAAGAAATATCTTCTTAAATCTATTGCAAAACAATTTATTTTGGTAATCCAAAAAGAGAATTTTGTCATTTTTAAATTTTCTGTTGAGAAATTTTAAATCTTTAGTAAATAAAAAAAGTAAAGAGAATCAACACTTAGGAAATTCTTTCTACTAATTGATGTGTTGATAAAGATAGAGGAAATAAGGAATTATTATTTAGATACATTGATAATAAGAAAGGGTGAGAGTTTATTAATAGATTGGTATCAGAAACCAACAGCTTCTGGAAGAGTTATTAACTATTTTTCTAAACACCCGAAAAGAATCATATTTAATACGGCTAAGAATTTGATTGAAAAGATTAAATATAAAGGGTGTCCCAAGAAGAACGCAATTTTTAAATCTGGCAACATTCGAAGTGTCATTGTTTGACATTTGAAGAATTGTTATTGTTTGCTAGTAGAAGGTACGAGGTTAGTAAAAATGGAGCGCTACACGAATGAACAACGCATTCTCATTGTGAAATTGTTTTACCAAAATTGTGAAAGTTTTGCGGCTACAGTTCGCAAATTGCGATCAATTTGGGGTCACAATAATGCTCCAAAAGAGTCAACTGTAAAGAGATTAATGGATAAATTTGCCGAAACTGGGTCTGTTAGTGATGTAAAGACAACAACGCGCCATCGACCAGGTCGATCGACCGAAAATGTCGCAGCTGTACGTGATGATGTCGCTCAAACTACATCCACCTCAATTCGACACCGAGCTCAGCAAATTGGTGTCTCCAAATCCACTTTGCAGCGAATTTTGACGAAAGATTTGCATCTTCATGCATACAAAGTTCAATTGACTCAGGAACTGAAGCTAGCTGACCATGGACAGCGAAGGGAGTTCGTTAATTGGGTATTGGAGAGACAACATGAAAATGCTGATTTTGCCGATAAAATCATCTTCAGTGACGAGGCCCACTTTCATCTTGATGGCTTCGTCAATAGGCAGAATTGTCGCATTTGGGGTGAGGAAAATCCTCGAGTGATTCACGAGAAGCAAATGCATCCTCAACGTGTCACTGTGTGTTTTTTTTTATGAAAATGAGGCAGGTCAAGCGCAAAAAGTCAATGGTGTTCGGTATCGTGAAATGATAACCAGTTTTTTCTTGCCTAGAATTGAAGAAATGAAAGTGGAGGGCATGTGGTTCCAACAAGACGGCGCCACATGTCATACAGCCAGAGAAACAATTCAATTGCTGCATCAGTCATTTCCCGGTCGTGTTATTTCGCGTTTTGGAGATCAGAATTGGCCGCCTAGATCGTGCGATTTAACACCATTAGATTTTTTTCTTTTGGGTTTTTTGAAGTCGATGGTTTACGCGAATAAGCCGACGACGACTCAAGCCTTAAAAGAGGAAATTGGACGCTGCATTAATGAAATACCGCAGCATTCATGCAAAACGGTCATTGAAAATTTCATTAAAAGATCGCGTGCATGCCAGCAAAGCCGCGGCGGCCATCTGCACGATATATTGTTCCATACATAACCTCATTCTGTCTACTTTACGATATAATAAAGTTTCACGATTTTTTTTAAATATCTGTGTTTTATTTAAAATTTAAAAATTGCGTTCTTCTTGGGACACAATAAACTGTTTATAAGTTCCCAGCAAAAAAAATGGTTTTCATTCTGTAACTATAACTTCTTTCATTGCTTCCTAACCTTCAGTTTACATTCTTTTATGATTTTTTGGTGTTATTTTAAGGCACTTCCAAAAGAATTTATGTGTTCATATTTCAAATGCAGTGATCTGGATATAAACCCGATGCATATCTTAAAAATCACTCTTCATTACTTCCAAAGCATACACTCAGAATATTATGAAGTTAACTGTTTGTAGTTTAATAAAAAAGTTTTCGGTTCTATTTAAAAGTAAGGGAACATACATTTATTTTTCAAAGAAATATCTATATTATTATTCGAAATAATTTACTATCATTCACCATTTTTTTCAGTTTCATTAATTTTTTTCATTTGTTTGAAATTTAATAAAAATTTACCCACAAAACGGAAACTTGTGGTTTATTTGTGTCCGTAACAGTTATTACAAATAATTTACTATTATTCACCATTTTTTATACCCTCCACCATATATGGTGAGGGTATATATCAGTTTGTCATTCCGTTTGTAACATGTCGAAATATAGGTCTAAGACCCCATAAAGTATATATATTCGTTATCCTTATGCTATTTTAAGTCGATTTAGCGATGTCCGTCTGTCTGTCCGTCTGTCTGTCTGTCTGTCTGTCTGTTGAAATGGCGATCACGACGCGAAGACGCAAGCGGGGGTGCCTATTTTTACTCGTTTCCGCATTCAAATAAGTTTTTCACCTCAAATAATTTTTTTCACCTCCATAATTTTACTTCAAAAGTTTTTTACATTATTTGTATCAAAAACAATAGAGAACATAGGTGGAGGGTATTCAAAGATTCGGCACAGCCGAATTTAAGCCTTTTTTACTTGTTTCAGTTTCATTTATTTTTTTCATTTGTTTGAAATTTAATAAAAATTTACCCACAAAACGGAAACTTGTGGTTTATTTGTGTCCGTAACAGTTATTATAAATTTAAATTTTGTTTGCTGTCTGTTTCAAAAAAAAATATTCAAAAAATTTTAATTTGTTTTTTTTATTTAAATTGGTTGTATATATACAAAATTTTTCAATACAAATTACAAGAACTTCATAAACACACATACATACATATACAAACACATTCATACAAAAAGTCTGTATAGCTTGTATTGTGTTGTATTGTACGAGTATATTAAAAAAAAACAAAAATACAAAAACGGAAATAATTTCAAATAAATGAAAAAACATTTATTTTTTAAGGATTGGTAGGTAAAATTTTGATATTTATTTTAACTGATTATATCATTTGTTTCTTACGGATGTGTCAGTTGATTAATCAACATTTAAAAATAAAAAACAAATGGCATTTAATTTAAATGAAAATTAAGTTGACCGGTTTTTAAATGAAATATCATTTCTTTTAAATGATATTTTTAGTTATTTTTACTTACAAACTTTTTTAAGTGTAAGTTATAGTATATCGTATATTTCTTAAATCTAAAGCATTTATTCAAATTGAAAAAATAGTTCTGATAAATTTTTTTAATTTTTTAATTAAATCATTTTTTATATTTTAGTTTATAATTTCATGAGGGTTAGAATTTAAGCAGTTTTGTAATTTTTATAAAAGTTTTGAAAAATCAAGAAAAACTGATTTTTTTTTTACCTTTAATATTTAATACGGCGCAAACTGTGCATTTTTGCATTATGTATTTTATTAAACACTACATCATTTCCAGTTTTTATTCAGAATTTAACAAAATAATTTAAAATTTGTAAAAAAATTATTTCAAATTGCTTAAAAATGTTTTAAAATATTGCAAAATTATTTTAAATTGTTCAAAAATATTTTAAAATTGTCTAAAAATGTTTCAAATTGTACAACTAATTCTTAAATTATCCAAAAATATTTTAAAATTTCAAAATTCATTTAAATATTTGAAAAATGTTTCAAAAATGTTTTTTCACTAATGCAGAATTATTTATTTGTTTTAATAAAGAGTATTTGTATATCAATGCATAAATTTCGCTTCTTTAACTTATTTTTCTGCATTCTTATGAATTCAACTTTCATCAAAGCTTAAATATTACAAAGTATATGAACATTTTCCACTCATGCATTAGAATATCTAATCATTGTATTATCATTGCTTCCTTAGATGAAACCATCAGAAAAGATGTCATGCCTTTGCCATAGTAGTGATGCTTTTATTGCTTCTTTGGCAGCTTCATTTTTGCTGGGTTACATTGTACAACAATTTTGAACTTTTTCAAAAATTACGGGTTTTTGACAACGGATTCTGGTAGGGGAGAAAAAAATAAATATACGTGTGTCGTTGTTTTGAAAGATCGCATCAGAATTTAATTTTAGTAGGGTGGGGGGAAGGGGGGGGGGTTAAAGTTCCCCCTTTTATTCTTTACTTCTTAGGCATAGAATATGTTCAGCAACTTTGTAGGAAATATTAACCAAACTATTCTTGTTGCAAATATTAACTCTCTAACTCCCTTACATAAGGGTAATATTTGTCTCCATTCTAACAAAACGTAAAAAACATCCCTAGGAACTAAAGATGTCAGAACCCCACAAAGCCCAAAATTTAACACAAATACCCAAAACCAGTAAAATTCAGGATTGCTAATCAGATTTTGGGATTAACACTATGTAGGTAATCCCAAAGTCTGACTTATAATATGTGGTGATCCAAAAATCTGACTAGAAATATGATGGTCAATCTTGAATTTAACTGGTTTTTGTTTTTGTGTAAAGTATTGTAAAATATATAAAACACGACTTTAGCGCTTCTAAATCAAAAGACTATATCGATAGAATTTATCGAAAATAATAGTTAAAACATTGGCATATACAACTAAATAGACGACAAAGGTATTTATGTACCTTTAAATAACTAAAAAAAAAAAAAAACTAAGAATAACGATTGAACGAATAGGGTGAGCAGTACTGAAGTATGTCTTCCCTTATTTTGAGTAAATTATTGAATTGCACTAGTTCGTTCACAAAAATTTTCTAATTATACGCTGCACCGCTCTGTGGAACAGGATATATTGGAACATGTTCCGGACATAATCCTCTCACTGGAAGTTAAGACTATGATCGAAGCATTTTTGGTCATAATCCGCAGAGGGAAATGTACATTTACATTTGCACTGAAGAGTCTGCCAATCAGATAACCAGGATGAGAATCACGGCTGTAGACCAACGTTACGTCAACTAACCCAATAATTTTCTAACGCTCTTTGAACAGCAACCCTTTTGTCTAATGATGTTATTATTTTGGGGTATATAGAACACTTTTTACCAGCACTTGTGCCCTTTTGTGTATTTCTAACTGGGTTGACATTTCATTAAAGAATTAAATCTTTTAATGCTCACTCTACGCATACATGAAGTAGAAATTGTTACAAATAAAGGAAGATGGGGTTTTGATGTTATTTTTATTTTTTTTTTTTTGCTGGCTTGGAAAAAAGAAGTCATTGTCGATATCATTAACTTTTGCCAAAGGGCATGAATACTTTTAAACTTTTTTTGTTTGTATATTTGCCTTAAATGTTTCTATAAAATTTGTATGTTTATAAAGCAATTCAATATTCCCATTAACTTTTGTTATGTTAGATTAAAACCATATAACGCTGCTATTTTAATATAAATTTATCTAATAAATCTTTTGCAAATTATTTGAATTAAAAAAATTTCTTTTTGGAAAATAACATTTCACAACATAAATGTTTATTAGATGGACAAAATTTAATTTTGTCTAACAATAAATTTTAAAAAGCAAATTTATAGGCCACTATTATAAAACTTAATGAATTTTTTTTTTTGAGCGAAATAAATGCATTTTTTGCAACACATAATGAGGGAGTACATATAAACATAAATCCAAGGTTTAAGTTTAAATTAAATATAACATTTTATAAAAGAAAATTAAAATTTTAATTGAACATAATCCCCAATAATTACCCTTGAGGGCATCGGAAATGGGTGAAAATAGTTAAATAATAGAATACATAAAAGAACTTGAATTTATTACAATATAACATTATATAAAAATACTAATAGCACCGTAATTATATTCTTAAAAACCCAACATTATATTAAAAATACTACTAACAAAACAATTTTTATTGGTATCATGGTAAATCGAATATGAAAACACCACGGAAAACGCATACATAAATTATACGAATCGATTATTCCGTTTTATATGTTACACTTGAGATTACAATTTCAATTTAGTGATAACAAAACAATTCAATTATAGGAAAGAAAAAAAATAATAATATAAAACTAAATAAAATACAACAAATGAAAATCTAGAAAAACGAATGAACAAATCCCTATAAATCTAACCACTAAACAATACTACTTAAAAACGGAAATTTTTAGAAAACTTGTAAGAAAAAAAAATTGATATATAATAAAATTCTTACATTTTTTAATGCATACGCTATTTTATAAATATTTATGTATATTTTTTAAGCTATTTAACGAAAATAGAGTAAATAGATAAAGCAATGAAAATGGAAAAGTACCAACAAAGGGACAATTTAATTTTAAATTATAGAATTTAAACATAAAAAAATTGTAAATTCAATATAATAAAGCCCTTATGAAAATATTTAGAACTTTAGAACATTTTACAGTGGCCAACAAAACAAAAGACTAAAGTACTAGAACTGCTCTTGACATTTGATCGTTATTATCAATCGCATGGCCAAGGATCGGATAATAAATGTTTTGCTAAGTTTTCTGCAGCATACGTACATTAAGGAGATATCTTTGAAAAGCGCTTTTCACGAGGTAATTTGTCATATTGAAAGTTTTTTTGATGCAGGAATGTATACCCTCGCAGAGGCGGCTTTTAATAATGTCAGGTATAATACAGACAATTTGTTGAAGTGAACGGTATATTTGTCGACTGGGTGTCGACAAGTCCAAGGACAATGTACATCGTGGCACTCCACAGGGATGAATTTTATCTCTTCTTTTGTAGATTACCACCATTCACGGTCCTTTAAGTACTTTAGAATATGAAGGATTTGAGCTTGTCTTCTACTCAGATGATGTGGCGAGACTACTGAGGGGAAAATATTTGAATTATTTATGTAGAAGAGCTTCCAGGGCAACATCTTAGGGGACTGAATTTTAGTCCGGATAAGACCGAAGTTTTTCTGATAAATAGGAAAAGGAGCGAGTTGCGCTAACCTGTCCTGTTTTTAGAGGCTTGAACACGGATAGTGTTAATTACCTGCGAGTTGTTCTGAATAGATAGCTCTGCTGGGGCGACCATATCGATAATATAATTACTAAAACTTATTGTGGGTGGACAATTTGTAGAAGCTTAAACCGAAGAATGACCCATTGGCTTTATACAAGTGTCGTCAGACCGATAATCATATATTACGCGTGTTTGTGATAGCCTTCGATCCTGAAAAGTAATATGGGGATACTCCAGTGTCTTTAGCGGCTATGTTGTCTAGCTTTAGCAGCGGTATTATATTGACATCCACATGGGTAATGAAGATGACACACTCCGTTAGACGGATATATGTTCAGGTTAAGTAGGAGTCTACATTTGCAACTTAAGGTGCTCGGAGAGTGGTTTCTAGTAGGCCGGCGTACCCAGCTTCAGAAAAAATATGTTTGGCTATCACAGTTTGGATACGGAATTTAATAGGGAAGGTAGGCGGGTATTAACGGACTGCGATTTTCTTAGTCCCGACAGAGCTGTGTAGCGATGAAGTAATATTGGATGGTTCCAATTGAACTCTTATTTACACCGATGGCTCCAAAGTGGACGGAAGAACTGGTTTAGATTTCTTTTGTGGAGATCTGGAAATAAATATGTGCTTCGGCCTCCCGGAACAAAACATCGTTGTTCAGGCGGAGGCTGTAGCTATTACAGAGTGCATTCGGTTTTTAACTGCGACTGATTATTCTGTGGATGCAATCATCTTCACTGATAATCAAGCCGCGGTTATTGCTCTGCCAGTGGAGTCTGTGAAGTCGTAGACCGTTTTGAACTGCAAGAGGGTAATGAACGCTTATTTAGGGAGGGGACGTCTGAGATTGATTTGAAACACTATGTAGGGGCGGGAAATGAGATGGTTAATCATGGATGGAACAAGCCACTAACATGCACTAGAAGATCTGGAATGCGTATAATGTTGGTGCGATCACAAAGGTCCTGTTGAGTGACCCAGATGTGAGCAGGAAAAGGAGAATCTAAGGGCTAGAGAAGACGGAACGGGCCAACATGATGGGAATTCGCGCAGGCCACTCTACACTACGACCACTCCCTTCTAAATTGGGAAGGAGTGACTCAGTGTTGTACAAAGCATGCGGGGAGGACGATGAGAGTCTGAATTGTTTAGGTAAACCAGAATGTTTAATATGGCGTAGTTTTTGGAAAGCAAAGGAGTACGTCATTAATTTTTGTTGATCATTTCAACCTAACCTAATTACAATTTTAAGTGTGCCCTTAGTTTTGCGTTGAGAAATTTTAATAAAAGGCCATATATTTCATTAAAAATAGTGGTCCAAGCTTATACATTTAAATACCTCAACATTTTTTCTCAAAGAAATATAAATTCGTAAAACCTAAAAAAATTTGCTGTGTCCTTAGTTTTGCAGGCCACTGTATGTATGTGTAAATAAATACAAAAACACACAAATGTATTGAACCGATTATAACTGCAAACATTTGAACGTAGTTTTCGTTTACAAACACTTGATTAATAACTAGTAATATAAAACTGAAAGCAAAAAATTAAAAATGGGGTTTTATGAAAATAACGGTGACATGTTTTAACCCCCACAGACATAATCCCATTTTCATTTTAGGGATTATGGCCGAAATTTAACCCAAGCAAAAAGTGGGGTATGTCATTTATTTAAAAATGTTAATGACGGAAAAACTTTCAGTCATTAATGCATAAATCGGAAATGGGAATAATGTTCGTGGGGGTTATGACATGTCACCGAAAATAACATCCACAAGTTGTACAATTTTTAACTTTAACTGATAAATTAACCAAATATAACATCATTTATAGTTTGTTTATTATTTACTTATACATATTAAACATTTTACACTTAATAAAAATTGTTAGTCAAATGATAAAATTTAAGGATATATTTTAAAGTTTATTTATAGTTTATTTCGAAATATAAACAAGTGTTTTTATATAATATTTTGAATATAATATAAGGTTTACACTTTGTAATGCTTCAACATATACGAGGGCGGATCAATTGGCCCGTGACTTTTCGAACTTCCCTCGTAGTTAAATGCAACATCAAGTACCACCTTTTAATATACTACTATCAAATTTTGAGCAAGTTCTGTCACTTACTTTGCGTTTAACAGCTATTCAAAACATACAACCTCGTGGATTTTTTTTTAATGGAAAAAGGCGAATTTCGAATACTCATTAAACATTATTTTTTACGAAAAAAACGACAATAAAACCAAGGAAAAGCTTGATAAAGACTCTAGAGGCTCTACACCATCGATTTCAATGGTAAACAGGTGGTTTACTGATTGTCGTTGTGGCCTTAAAAGCACGGAAGATGCAGAACGTTCTGGACGCCCAGTTAAGGTCTCTACACCCAAAACAATTGAAAAAATTTCACGATATGGTGTTGGCCGATCGGAGATTGAATATGCGATGGATTATGGAAGACATCAATGGCTCAATGGTTTCAATTTTGATCGATTACTTGGGTATGTGAATGCTTTCCGCAAGATGGCTGCCGCGTTTGCTCACAATTGACCACCAACAGAATCGTGTGACAGCTTAGTTTCCATGGAAAAAATCCATGAAATAGACTACGAATTGCCCCCTCTTTCGCCTTATTCTCCGGATTTAGCCCCAGAGACTATTTACTATTTCCAAATCCAAAGAAATGGCTCGGTGGAAAAAGATTTAGCTCCAACGATGAAATTATCAAACAATTGCCTATTTTATGGTCCTCGAAAAATCCTGCTGTTAAACACAAAGTTAATGACGGAACTTGCTCAAAATTTGACAGTAGTCTATTAACAGGTGGTACTTGATGGAAGCGGTGTTGCATTTCATATAACTTCGAGGGAAGTTCGAAAAGTCACGGACTTATTGATCCGTCCTCGTAATATTTGAAACATGGCTATTACGACAGAAAAAATTACTGTTAATGATCGTTATAATGTTAGTACAAGGTTGCCAAAATATAGTATCACCCTATCGGAAGATGCTATAGCTTTTGCAAATGATTACAACTGTCAATTTTGTTTCAATATTTGTTAAGTTAGCGGATTTATAATACACGTCGACAACCAGTGAAACGCTATACTTCTCGAAAACGTGAATTACTCGTGACTATTTTGCAATGCACGATTTTCTCTACAAATTTATCATGAACGACGATGCCCATTTTCATCTGAACGTTAAGTAAATAAACGGAATTTATCACATATAATCCACATATCATTTACGAAGACTCATTCTATCCACTCAAAATCACTGCATTATATCCACTCATGAATTGCGTAACTGAGCACACAGCCCGCACAAAAATGGACATTTTGTTTTATTAAACTTTGTACAGAATTTTACCAATGTTTAGGAGCTGTTATTAACTTCCCTGATATTTCCTTTTTACTAATATTTAGTAAATTTTTTTTAACTGATTTTGGCAGATCGATTTTAAATTGACGTTTTCAAAACTTTACTAAAATTTAGTAATTTCATTGTGCTTTGCTAAGATTATCAAAAAAACAAAAAAATTAATTAGGAAAATTTCCGTAATAACAACAAAATTTTCTGTTGTCATTGTAGAATCTTTTTGGTGAGTGTAATATACCACATGCAAAATGTATGAATATAAGTTACAATGTTATTGTCAACAATCCATGACGTCTAGTAATTTTGTTTTTGAATGAATTAAGACCTATCCTCAACCTATTCATAAATCTCATCAAACTACTCTTGTTCATCAGACGTCACCTAGAATACATTGTTAACAATATTGTGCGTATGCATGTCATATATTTATTTTTTTATTCTTTCATTCCAATTTTCTTCTTGGTGTTTTAGTTTATGATTTTATTATATACGACGAATCATTTTTAAGTCCTTCTAGCCGCCTTAACAAATAATACAGTTTTTGTTAACTTTTTCCTTTTTGTTGTAGTAGTAGTAGTTGTTGTTATTATTATTATTGTGATTGTTGTAAGCGAGTCCTACACGCAATATGCTTATTACTCTTTAATGGCGTTACAATGATTGCCCCATCTGTCACACACTTGTTTTGTCCCTAGTTTATTATGTTGTGTGCCCTTTTTTGTTATTTTTGTAAGTATGTATGCTACAACAAAAAGGTAACTAGTAGTTTGTGTATTTATGTAAAGGTAAACCTCGATGTTCAGGGTAAAAAAGATCAAAAAGCTTACATAAATCATGGGACCAAAAAGTCGATGGTAATTTACATTTTTACTTAAATTTAACATTTATTTGTTTTCGTACAAAAAATAAGGTATTTTAATAAATAATTCCTTTAAACAATAATAAAGTAATTCGAGGCTTCACTGTATGTTATCCTGAAAATATTTTTTATGGCTATAAAAATGTATTATACCCTTATTTGTTGTCATGTCATCCAAAGTGTTAAGTAATCGATCAACATTTCGCACGGCCATGGTTTTATTTTTGTTAAAAGAATACAAAAAAAAAAAAGAAAAACTAAAAGGAAGTGAATGTGCTATTGGCACCATTTGTAGTTCAGGTGTGAATGTGAATTGTCAAAGTATAACTTTTGTCTCTGTGACAAATAGCAGTGATGACAATTAAGTCAACAATAATAAATAATTTTGCTGAAAACCAGGAAAAATATGAAATGAAAAATCGATTTAAACAATAAAAAAAATTAAACAAGTGTGGAAAAATAACTCGTCTTTATTTATTCCATACAAAAAAAGGACATTATACTAAATATATACACTCACCAAAAAAAGTCTATAATGGCAACTGAAAATTTTGCTGTTCTTACGGGATATTTTGCTAACTTGAGCCCAGCGGTTATTTTTTTTTTTCTAATCTTAGCATCACATGTCTGCTGACATGTAGTACAAATTTAGTAAACCTTTTCTAAAGTGGAATTTACAATCGCTTTACTAAAATCAGCAAAAAAAATTTACTAAACATTACTAATATTAGTACAATGAATTTAGTATAAAAAATTAGTAAGCGCTACTAAATTTTATTGCCTTAAATTAAATTGTCTTACAAATTCGAATATACAAATTTATATTTTTTTATCGATCATTTTCTTATTTATTTCTTTTTTTCAAAAAATATTTTTGACAAAATAAAAAAAAAACAAAGCCTTAAAATAGTAAAAACGTAAACGAATTTTTCATTTTGTTTTAATTTCCATTATTTGTTTTGAAAAATACTTTTAGTAAATTTTATAAATTTTTAGGTTAATTTTAATTGTTAAGGCCCGATTTTTAGAACTAAAAAAATTTTTAGTGCTATTTTAAGTGGATGCCCAATATTTGGACATAAGTCGGTTATGAAAAGTATCTTCACTTCCGATCTTTTTTGCAACCAATGTAACATTTCAAGTCAATTTATATATATATTAATTATTAGAAATAACATTTATTTCAATATTCACTTTTTTAAAATTAGTAAATTCCCATGAAAAAATTACACATTTTAAAAAGAAGTTAAGGCCCATACTCGCTTACATAACTCATTGCCAAATTTCATAACTGCAATACCAAACACATTCCAACGATACAGTAAAAAACAAGTCATATTGTAAGCAATTCTCTTAATTAAAACTAGAAATCCTGAACTCAATAACAAAGTTTTTATTTACTGAAAATTATTTAACAATGTTATTTTCACTTATAACTTTTTTTATTCAAGAAATAATCATATACTTTTTCGAAATTATAGGACATTATTGGAAGTAGTTCCTCATTTTGAAAAAGAAGTCGTACAATTTTATGCAATTTATCTTATATACACTCAGAATATTATGTAGTTAACTGTTTGTTGTTTAATAAAAAAGTTTTCCGTTCCATTCAAAAATAAAGGAACATACATTTATTTTTCAAAGATATATCTATATTAACTTTTTTATACATTTATTCGAAATAATTTACTATCATTTACCATTTTTTTCAATTCATTTATTTTTTTCATTTGTTTGAAATTTAATAAAAATTTACCACAAAACGGAAACTTGTGGTTTATTTGTGTCCGTAACAGTTATTACAAATTTAAATTTTGTTTGCTGTCTGTTTCAAAAAAAAATATTCAAAAAATTTCAATTTGTTTTTTTATTTAAATTGGTTGTATATAAACAAAATTTTTCAATACAAATTACAAGAACTTCATAAACACACATACATACACAAACACATAAACACAAAAAGTGTTTATAGCTTCATATGCATACAAACATTTTGTATTGTACGAGTATATTAAAAAAAAAAATACAAAAACGGAAATAATTTCAAATAAATGAAAAAAACATTTATTTTTTAAGAATTGGTAGGTAAAATTTTGACATTTATTTTAACTGATTATATCATTTGTTTCTTACGGATGTGTCAGTTGATTAATCAACATTTAAAAATAAATAACAAATGACATTTAATTTAAATGAAAATTAAGTAGACCGGTTTTTTAATGAAATAACATTTCTTTTAAATGATATTTTCAGTTATTTTAACTTACAAACTTTTTTAAGTGTATTTTTAAAAAACAAATATTATTTTCAAGAAATTAATACTTAAACTAGAGTTTGCATGTTGCTTAAACTTTGTTAAACTGGGGTTAAGTATAACACTGTTGAAATAATTGACAATAACGTGAGTGAGTGCTGTATGCCTAAGTCATATTTTTTGTTTAAATTAAAAGTTGAATTTACTCACGTCAGTTTGTGAAAAATCGTAAGTGTGAGTAATTCCCAAAAATATTAAGTAAATAGTTTTTCGATTAAGAAAAAAATAATCAATTATGAAGAATCATTGATTTTAGTCTCACGCCTTGTTAAAAGAATCAAGGAGGTAATCTAGTAGGGAATGCGTTCTGCATAAAATGCTTGATTACAAATCCCATTTCCTTTTCAGAAATTTTTTGCTGGGTTTTTTTTTGCTAATTTGGCAAATCGGTTTTAAAAATTTGTAAAATGATTTCTGAAGTTAGCAACAAAAATTTGTGAATATTCTGTAAAAGTTCTGTAATTTTTAAAATGTAAATAGCAAAGAAATTTACTAAATAATAACATTTTTACTAAAAGTCAGTACAAAAATACTAAAATAGGATTGAAAAACATTTAAATTTTTTTCTACTAACTTTTTTCTGAGTGTACAAAATAACACTAAAAAATTAAAATTATTAAGTACAAAAAATCTCTTAATATTAATGGAATGCTTGTAATATGTATGAGAGTTGATACTAAATGGAAGTTTTGCATTAAATACGGGAGTGGGTCAATAAGTCTGTGACTTTTCTGTATATATATGGCCCAGTATGGGACATAAATATTATTATATAAGCCATGTCTTATCATATTAAGCATATCTAATTTTATAAAGATCAGTATATAACTAGATGTGATTATATATGGCACAATAAAAGATAATTTTAAACAAATGAAAAAATTGATATGGTGCCAGATAAAATTATGTATGGGGCCTTATATAATTATATATGACCCCATATTAAATTATATATAATTATATGTAATTTTATGGGGAAATTGGTGAATATAATTATATATGATTAGATTTGCAGGACATAAATCAAATCAAAAATACAAAACACCATTCCTACACAAAAAAACAGCATTATCATTACACTGCAATAACTCTAATCATTATCCTGATTTTGATAATACGACAATTTTGAACATAGAAAATAATTACAGACGTAGATATATGTTAGAAATGTTACAGATAATGAAAATACCATCTACACAATGCATTAACTATAAAACAGATATAGCGAATATAGCCCAAAATTATAGATATTTAGTGAATAAGAACTGAGCTAATTATTTTAATTTTAAATAATATATGAAATACAAAATAGTTTTTTGTTCTGTGTTATATTTTCATTTTAAATATTTATAAACACATTTTTGTTTCCTTATCTTTTTTAAACTTAAAATATTTTTGTTTCGTATGATATTTATATTTTTCATATTGTCAAAAAGTATTTTTATGATTTCCCGCCTTTTTTAAAAATTTTATATATATATGTTTTTATTGTTGAAAAAAATTATATAATTTCCCTGAAGAAGTCACCCAATGTGGTGACGAAATATTGGAAAGAAATAAATAATAAATAATCATTATTATTATTTTTTATAAAAAGGATCTTGAACTCGATTTTAAAGAATAATATAGTATATATGATTAGGTATGATTAGATATATTTAGGTATAATTATATCCGAAAAATAAGTATATATAATATTATATAAAAATATAATATTTTATATATTTTTATATAAATGAACCCCCATATAATTTTACCCAGATTTTTCTTTTTTCGGTAAATGCCTTCCAAATTATAAACAATTTTCTGCAAATATAAATTTATTTTTCTTTAATTTTTATTATATGTAAAAGAATTAATGATAATAGAAAGTAAATAAAAAATTAGGTACATTTTATTCAAACCATTGAGTTGCCATTCTGTAACAGGTGAAAGAAAAAAAGTCACGACTGTGCATTTTCGACTTACTTCTTAATATTAAGCAGAAACCCATCCACTGTCTGATTGATTGTGATTTGTTTTGCATCTTAGTTAACATTATGAAAAAGGCGCCATTAAATTGGGCACTAGTTCATCCAGTGTTCTACTCATAGGAATTTTCTTTTAAACGCTTAAAATCACGAACATCCTAGAAACGCGATAGGGACACTGGATATTTTTCGCAATTCCTCTTTTCGTGTAAATCTTTAGTATGTTTTATGTTCTTACATATCGTCGTACGGACAGCATTAGGTCCTTATGCAAAGTTTATAATAGTTTTTGTTACATTGTGGTTATATTTTGGAAAAATATTTTCCCACCAAGCCCTTTCCGGATTTTTTAAAAACACATAGCACTTTTCGCTGGCTGTACCGTGATATGTTTATGTACTTATAAATTACATACATGGATGCATAACACAAATGTCCTTAAGAAGTTTATTACAATTATTAGTTGATAACTAATTCCATTTTGAAATTGTAACATGACGTCTCCTCAACAAAAACTTGATGCCTGTTAAAACCAAGTTTTATGCAAATATATTAATATATGCCGACGATTTATGCATTATTATTAAGTTGAAAAAACAACAACAAGCAATAGATCAAGAAAAAATCGAGAACTTAATAACAGAGTTAATAAATTGGTGTGACAAGTATGGAGCTAAAATTTCATTTTTGAAAACTAAAGCTATACATTTTTGCCGTAAACGCAGTTGTTCTCAACCATCACTGACTATACAAACACATAATATTGATTTTAAAGAGAAAATGAAAATATTAGGCTTAGTATTCGACTCCAAATACAACTGGAAAGGACATATAATATACCTTAAAAATGCATTAGTAAACAGACTAAATCTAATAAAATGCATTTCTAGCCTAAATTCTAATTCACATCCAAAAACCATAATAAATATTATAAAATCATTGCTAATTACAAAAATTGAATATGGTCTTCCACTATATGGATACGCTGCTAAAACAGAATTAAGGAAAATACAATCAACATATTATGCCGCTGCAAGATTTGCTATTGGCGCGTTTAAATCAACACCTATCCGCAATATACTAACAGAAACTGGTTTATTAACACTCGAGAAGCTTACTGAACTTAATACCGCAAAACTAGCAACAAAACTACTCATGCCAACAGAAAACCAAATACTTCAATATAATCCAAACGCAGTATGTAACAAAAAGTTAAAATCAGCCGTTCAACGCATCACTAATTACATAAAATTGATAGATATTAGTCACACTCCAAAAAAATCATTTACTTGCCTACGTCCACCATGGTTAATTTCAAATGATAGTATAGAGTCCTCTCTAATGTCTCTTCCTAAACAAAGTACATCTCAAGAAGTTTACACTTTACTCTTTCAGCAGAAAAAAGAAGAATACAACAAGAATGGGTGGAAGTTTTGCTATACAGATGGATCAAAATCAAATAGTGGAGTCTCCTATGCTGCAGTAGACAACAACTTTCAAATAATTCAATTCGGTTTGATTCACCAAAATAACCCAATTTTCCATGCAGAAGCAGAAGCCATATTAAACGCAATTAAATGGGCTAAACAACAGCGCTCAAAACACATAATCTGTTCTGATTCGAAATCATGTATAATTGCAATATAAAATTTATCAAATAGTGTAAATATTATATGTGAAATAAGAGACAACCTAATCCGATTTCCAAATAAAATCAAATTAATGTGGATACCAGGCCATTCTTATATTGCAGGCAACGAAGCAGCTGACAAAGCTGCAAAAGAAACGCTTAGATTTCCACTTATAATGAGCAGCACTCAAAACAAAAGTTTAATTTACTCAGCAATTCGTCATTACACTTCAAAAAAAACGTCAAAATGAATGGAATGCTTACTCCCATATTTACAAACAATTTAACCCAGAGGGAGTACCACCTGTATATCCAGTGAATATACCAAGAGTGAATTTACTAAAATACACAAGAATGAGATTAGGGCATAGCCGGCTGACACATCAACACCTCATGGAGAAGTCCCAAACACCACGATGCTCGTTCTGCAACAATTCGATCATTACAATGAACCATATAATTAATGAATGTAGTTATATCAAATCTTTTTGTATGACAAATAATTTATCTCTGCCTAATATACTTCTCGACATTACAAAAGAAAACGTTAATAATTTAATCAATCTTTTAAAGCAATTGAATATATATAGCAAAATTTATTATAAATATTTTCTTTAAATAATGACCTTAATTTAAAATCATTTTATTTTGTAAATATTACCAAAGATTATAAAACAACACTGTATTATATTAATATTTGTAATAATCTTCTTTATATTAATTTTCATTTTTAACTAAGAGCTGATGGCCATAGAAGCTAGTGCTCTACCCTCTCAAATTATGTAATAATTTATTATTATATAGTTATTCAATAAATAAATAAATAAAATATTAATATAACATGCTGCTAAATATATTTATAAGTAATTTACCAGTTGCCACCCAATCGCAAGGTGCCTCCCCGGGACATAATCCACAATTCTCACAAAAAATATAATTATTTTTGACAAATATATATTGCTTTTGAGGTTTCAAAGTTTCAACTCTTGAAGCAATTATTAAGGAGCGGTGTAATATATGAAGGATTGATTTTTATAACAATAAAAAAAAGTTTAAAATAGTTTGTCAATCTCTCCAGAAATTGAAGGATTTTTAACAAATAAAATTATTAAAATGGTAGTGTCATGCGATATTAGATTTATCGAGGGATGTGTAATATAAATTTATGTTTTTTGACTAATAACTCATGTTATCGATCGGCGTCATAAAAATCGGTAATTGCCTTAATTCGTTTCAGTTTATAGGTGTGTTTTAGACAGAGCTTTAAAAATTTATGAAAAAAGATTTATTCTCATACATTCAAAAAAGATTTTAAAATCTGCGAATCAAAAAATAAGATAACTTGCTTGAATTATTTTAATTTATTTTTTAATTCGCGAATAAAAACTTTGATTTTGTAGTTCAAATTTATAATTAAGCTATTTGCAAACTGCCTTCGTTTTTAAAGCAAACTATATCGATGGAGAATTAAATAAAAAATACAAAAGTTATTTGAAAAACAAAAAGTCTTGTTCCATTCGCATCAGTTGTTGAAATCCGTTTAAAAACCATATATCCGTTTTAACCATATATAAATATATTTAACTATATAACGCTGATATAACTACATATTGGGCCATATTTAGTTATATATACTTATATATGACAGCATATAAACCAATCTATAAGGAACCAATATCAGATATAATTATATATAGTCACATAGGTTGCCAAATATGACCATATATAATTATATAAAATTTTTTTGTTCGGGATGTTTATATGTGGTTATTTATAATATGATAATACATTATCACATAAAGCCACATATGATTATATATATACACATTTTTTATTAGGGACATGTTTCTATACAAACAATTCTACGTTTTAACGGAGATGAGATTTTGTTTCCTTCATAAAATTCCGTGGATAACACTAAAGAATCCTTCCTTGCAAACAATTTAGCATATTTTCGAAAAAATTTATTTATTTTACTTAATATGCAATATTTCATATGTATGTTACAATACCCATTCAGTAAGTCGTGGTTTATGGGTGTAAACGTCTGTAAATCATGCTGCATTTCTCTGACAATAAGATTTACTACAAGATAAACTGCATACAAATTTGACAAATCTAAAAATAGTAAGAAAGCAAATACAAAAAAAAAACAGCACGAAATCAAATTTTCTTAAATAAAAATCTCATCGCTACTTAACATAGAAAATGAAAAAGAAATGAAGAAAAATCTTTTTCCTCTAGTATGTTAACCTAAAACCTCAAGGGATATGTATGTTAAGTTAAGCTAACGTTTTGCATTATTTACATATAACTACTACCGCGAAAAAATATACATACACACATAGATTCGCAAAAAATAGCGGCTTTTGTAATTCCTACAAAACGAGGAATGGCATTAACATGTTTGTTGATATTGTCATTTTTGTAAAGAAAGTAAAATGCCAAAAGGTTGCTATTTTCTTTCCTAGCAAGTAGCTAAAGACTACTTTAAACGGGAATGCAATATCATCAATATATACACATATAACATATTACACTGTGCAACAAATTTTGGCTCTTTGCCGTTAGTCTGAATGGTTGCTAAGCGAAATGAAGGCACTCTATTCTTAAAATAAAACCCCAAAATGCTCTTGCAATAGATGTCTGTTATAATGTTGATCACAGCGCGAAGATGCCTTTATGTAGTTAATTTTTATAAATACATTGTAATTCCCCTGGGCAGTTTGAACGAATCCAGTGGTTTTGAAAAGTTTTTGTAAAAACTAGTACGTTGTAGTGCTTTGCTAAATTTCACCAGTTTGAATGGAAATTTTCCAGATATCCTCACATTTGCATTCATAATTTCTGAACTCGTGAATCGATTTTTATAGTTTTTTACATGAAATTGCTCGGGATAATGACAAATAATTTCACTGGTCTTTATAAAAACATGCGTACATTTCAGGAGAGCACTAAACTGATGGTATACTTTCATTTCGCATTAGAACCACTCAAACTATTATTTTTTTGTTGCCCTGTGTTATTTACGTCATCAGTGTAATATAAGTACTTTTGCATATTTACCCTAATGATTCTACTCATTTACTATGAATATTTCTTTTCTCTATTTTACATCTTCTGGCTTTTTGACTTGAATGTGTAAACCTATATTAAAAAAGTAGCTGACAAGTATTATATTTGTATCAGTAAGAAATTTAATAAGAATAAGATAACAGATCCGTGCTAACAACTAAAATTATTTCTAATTACAGTAGTGTCGTTCGTGAACGAACTAGTTGAATGGAACTACTCTTTACTTTGGACTAGTGATCTAGTTCGTGATCTTTAACTCTTTTAGGTCTTTAGCTCTTTAAGGTGTTTAGTTCTTTTAGGTATTCAGCTCTTTTAGGTGTTTCGCTTTTTTCGTTCTTTTTGTTATGTCTTTTCATTTTCATAATCAGCTGTTTTTAAATGTTGCCAGCTCAAGTTTTTATGTATAATCTATAGTCGTTCTTGTTTATAATAGTCAGATAAAATTTTTTTGACATCCTGCTTTATTTTAAATGAAGACGTTATTTATTTCTTCTTTAACCTAGTTCCTTGAAAAAAATTTATATTTCTCAATATTATAATAAAACATATTTAAAACAAAGAAATAAAAAAATATATTTAAATTACTTTTTTTTTGCTGATAATTATTTTTTAGACAAAAATTAATACAAAAATAAACTAAAAATATTTAAGTTTAAGGTATTTTATTTTTTTGAAGGCTCATTTCATGATTTGATATTTATAGATTATTATATTATACATATACATAAAAATATTTTTTTATTCTAATTTATGAATAGTAAAAAAAAAATCATAAATAAATAAAAGAAATATTAAACCCAAAAATAATAGAGTTTTCAAGCAAAACTTAATAAAATATCAATGTGAAATTTGAGAAATATATGCACATATATGGTTCTGTATATGATCATATACGCTCAATATATGACTATACATGTTCTCATATATGACCTTCGGATCCAAAATTTGTGGGTATATGGCCGTATATGTCATGCATGATCATGATGTTCATAGATAATTCATTTATGCCCCTATATGGTCATATATATTCATATATACTAAAATTTTGGATTCAAATATATATGGTCATATATGAGTGCAGTACCACTATTTGTAGAAGTATATAATATTTATGCCCATGTATGGTCTTATACGAAACCAGGTATGATCAGGTATGTTCATATATATTTCACTTTTCATAGTGTTTGTTTTGGTTATGTCTTTTTTATAAAATAAAAAATACTAAAAATTTTAATCACGATTTATAAGCCTTAATTTTTTTTTAAGACAACAACAGCTTACTGTGCTTAAACTTTAAAACCCAAATTTTTTAATTATTTATTTTTAGCATAGTTTAAATATGTAAGACTCTTTGTTAAATCTTGTTGACAACATAAGATTATATCAAATAAGACCGCTACTATAGTTGTTATCCTTAAAATACTATTATTTTCCCATAGTTTCTAAAGTTGTATGTAGTTGCTTTATTGGATGCCTAACAAAATGCATAAATTCTGTTATGTGAAATTTTAAACCACAAAAAAAGGATTTTTTTTTTGTGAAGTTGTACATGTACGTAGATGTAACTGTATGTTTGTGGTCTAAAGAAAAGACAAATGAGATACGCGGTTAAAATGCATAATAAAAGAATGATTTAGGTTATACCATGTACTTGATGTAAAACAAACATATGTTTTAGCTGCATACATACATATTTGACAAATGCTGTCTGAAGATGCTAAGATTATTCAAATTATTTTGTTCTCTAGAGAGCTTAAGGGAGTTAGCAAAGATTTGTGGTTTCATGATAAGGAAGACGTTTATACATGAATTGGGTAGAAGCTCAAAAAATTTGAAAATATTTCCCCATTATGTTTGCGGTATCTCTAAAGTAATGGTATTAGTAAAATTTGTAGAATTTTCTTTTTCAGGTGGCCTAATCAATATTAAATCATTTTAAAAGTTTTATGCTTTACCACCACTCAACATTTATAGGAGCTTATTTCATTTACTTATCCAAAAATACAAAATAAAAAAATTTGATCCAAGGACCATCTGGAGAATGTTACGGCACAAACACATAATTATATTGTTTCTTCGTATTTTTCAAAAATTAATTAAAATAAAAATATCAAGCGAAAGTTTAAAATTGTAGTTGTAATATAATGTTTTGCGGAAGTTATTGAAAAATTCCAAATCATTCTGTTATATTGTAGCACGCCATGTCATTTAAATTCTTCAAAGTGATTGACAATGAGAGGTTATGGAAAACTGCACAAAATATTATTTTCCAATATTTTATCTCTCTTTACATGAGAGAAATATGTGGTTGATCTTTGTGCCCCACCGGCGACCAATCCCCCTATAACCTAAAATTCTATAAATAATAGGATGTCTCTTAAATTTCGAATTGAGATGCGAACACCCCCCCACCCCAACCAAAGTTTTTTATTCCATTTGATTTGAAATGTACGAATTTTAACGAGATTTTTTTTTTGGGAAAATCAACCAAATCTCGTCGCAAGATCCCGAGTTTTAATCATTATTTTATTTTGTAATCATGGAGAATACACAGAAAAGGTTATTAGACGGTAGCCGAATGGACAGCAAAGACATATAAATCTACTTAATCGAAAAAGCTGTATGATAAATAAGCCATGGTGATTTATTAGGTTAAGATTAAATTTACTTACAAAACGTGTGTTTTTAACATTCTTTTTAACTACCCTACACCCAATTAGATGTCGGCTTATAATTCATCTGTTTGTTTTTTCCTGTTTCCCTTTTCGCAGTCGCCTTTTATAGAATCACAAATGCAATTGGAAGCAATTGGAATGTTGGTAAAGGTTGCACCTGACCTGAATATGCGTTTCATTCGGCTGGTGACTAATAACTTTACATGACATGACCTCATATACGATCATATATCTTCGGATCCGAAATTTGAGGGTAAATGGCCGTATATGGTCATATATAATCATTTGTGATCATATATTGAACCACGAATGGACGTATATGACCATGTATGTCCAGGTATGATCATACACAAGCCCATGTGTGATCATGTATATTCATATATATTTCAATTGTATTAGAGAAATGCAAAATCAACTTTTTTCTTGATTTAATCATACACAAAATTCTTGTTCACATTTAATAATTCAACAAAATTCACTGTAGAATAAAATCAGCATCATGTTACTGAACGCATAATTGGGATCAGTGTGAATCATCTGTCGATTATGTTTTATGCAAATGTAATCACTCAACAAAAAGCCAGCGTTGAACAAATCAGAAAAAACAACAAACAACGCGTATGAGTGTAATCATAATCAAAACAAAATATAAACACATTTCATAAATTATATTGTGTACATTAGGGTGGGACTTAAATCCACTTTTTTCGAATTTTTATTAGTCAAAATTTTTTTTTCTTCTATTTTGATTGGAAAATTAGGCAATATTTAACTTTAACTGGATTGGGGGAGCCTGAGATATCGACCTAAATTAAAAAAAAAAATTTCACAAAGAACAATATTTTTGGTATTACTATTAAAATTCTAAAAAAACGGATTTTAGACCCATGTGAAATGTGTTTCTACAATACCACTCCTTTTTTTACAGATAAGAAACTATTTTGTTTTAATTATGAATACACCCATACGCTTTATTTATAGCTTTTTCTGATTTATTCTACATCAAAATAATTATTGTTGACTCAAACGGACAGAATAAAATCAATGTTATAAAAACGACCGATGATTACAAATCAGTGACAATAATTTGCACGTCCTTTGATTGATTTAAAATCATCAACAAACATGTGTGTTGGAGTATATTCAACGTTTGAACGCAAACACATATTTATTCTTGTGTTGATTGCGTATGAACGTTTTACAATCAGCATTTGCAGTTCTCTGATCGGTTTTGATAAAATTAAAAAAAGGTTTGTGAAATAGAGTTCCTGTTTTTTGTTTTTTTGAAAAAATATAGTAGCTTTAAAAAAAAGATAATTATGAAAAATTTTTTTTTATTTAAGTAAAAAGAGATAGAACTTATTACCACATCACTCCATAGTTACCACATCGCTCCATAGTTATATGTTAACAAAATCGGGAGATTTTTTTGTAAAATTAATCAGCAAATTTTTAGCTTTATTTTCGAAATTTTTTCTACAAAACTTAGCTATTTTTGATAACCAAATTACTACCATTCTTAAATTTAATGGGAACAACGCATGGAAAAATTTGTAAAGATTTTGGAAATTTCTATAAATCCTACACTTGGTACTAAATGAAACAAAATTGTCATTTAAAGGACACTTAAAGAATATATTCAAATCAAAACATTTTTATTAAAGAGTTCAATTAAAATATACTTATTTTTCTGTTGTTTATCCATTATTCAGTACTTTTAAATTAACATAAAATATACAATATTAAAATATCAAATTATTTTATAATATTACAATAATATCATCAAATTGCAAATAGTTCTTTAGAAAAAAAAAAAACAAATATCAATTCAATCTTTTTTAAACTGGCAATTATTTTTGTAGCAATTCAAAGGAAAATAATAGAAACCCATATTGTATAATAAGTATTCATATTGTTAGAAAGTAATCCAATACAATACATTCATACTATAAAAACAAATTACCAATGAACTACAACTAAATATTACTAAAAGATACAGGAAAACACATATAAATATAAAAGGAAAATATAAAAAAAAAAATAAAGAAGCAATTCCGATGATGTTTAGTAACCACTTTTAAATTCAAACTATTTATATATTTATACATTTATATACTTATGGACTTACTTGTTATGTGTATACACGTAGAGAAAAAACATGTTTACAACATCATCACTGCTACTATATTATGCTTGCAGCATTTAGGTATGGTTATCACAATCACGTTATAGGTTCTTAACATCAACTGCTGTTAATCATACTGTGGTAACAAAAATTCTGACTATAACAAAAATATGATAATTATGGGACTATAAAATGCTGACATTTACAGTTATAATACTGCCTGGTTTTCATAAAACTATTGTATCAGTTCAGTCACCCATGTAAAAATATCAAATTTTAGCTTTAGGAAAAACATTTCTTAAAGGAATATTCTTAAATTTAAAGAATTTTTTCATGATTTCGAATCATAATATAACTGTTAGGAACAGATTATAGTAAAACTATGGTATTTAATAAGCAAAATATTATAACAGTATTAAAGTACGACTATGGTTGGCACAATCTCTTCGAATATAATAGCCCAACCAAGTTTTTTCTCTTCGTGTAATAATGTTTCTAACTTACTCTACACATTGTCAATAAAAAGGCACAATAATCTAAAAAATATATACGGTTGCAGCTAATAGTATAAGAAAGCTTCAAAAAATTATTTAAAACTCCTTTAGAATAATCGAACAAAAACTGCACAGAGAAAGCAGATTAATTATAACAACCGATTTTTTTTTACCACCCAAATGGTTTGGTTGGAGCCATCGAGATATTTGTGTGATACTGAATTCAAAAAATATATTTTTCACATTTTTTTGTTCGTTTTATCAAGTTAATCGAATTTCCTCTTTCCAAAAACAAAATGAGTGCTGAATTACTTTTTTATATGCAATTAATTTTTGATCGAAACCACTAGCTTAGAACTGGTTCATCAGAATATTATTTTCTTTAAAGTTAATAAAAAAACATCCTTGGAAGCGGAAATGCACATATAATGATATAGTGGACCCAATGAAGAAATGAGTTCTTAAGAATAACTCCCGGGTAATAGAACAAAAAAAGGAAAACGATCAAAAATATATCGACGAATCAGACTTGCTTCGGCGATTTTTTTTTTTTTAATTTAAAACTCAAGGCTTCATATTTACACGCTTTGTGCTCATAAATAATGTTTTTCTTTCAGGTTTAAAATATGTATTTTAGAAAATTTAAAAATTTAAATTTAGAATTTTTTTTATTTCATATTCTGGTAAGAAAATAATTATCATATGATGTAAAGTATGAACCCGATACTGTATTTAAAACTTGTAAATGAGAAAAAATAATAATAAACAACACACTATGAATTGAAAATGAATTGCAAACATAAGAGTTTTTTTGTAGCAGTGTTGCCACTAAAATTGGGCTTAATCGTTCATTTTGCTGACCCAGTCATTATTTATAGTTAACTTCGAATCAGTTTAAATAAACAGGTCCTTAATTCTATTTTTAAATCTAATTATATTTTAAACGAAGCGATTTGAAAAATTCTATTTAAAGAATCAGTTTGGATTTGTGAATTTTTTTTTTATAGAATCACACGAAATTAACTAGTTTTTACAAATCATTTTAATCAAAAATAGTTTATTTGATTTTATACTTCTCCAGTTAAATCATAAACTAACTTATTTAATCGGATGAAAATCGAATCAATATAAATTATCAATTTAAAATCTTAGGTTTTTAAAACTCTCCTTTTGTTTATAATCTGTCATAATTAATCTTTTCTGAAGATGCTAAATAATATTGAAAAATAAATTAATTTTACGGTCAAAAAAATTAGTTATTAATAAATGAATAAAATAATAATAAATAAATTTTTATCTTTTATTTAAATTTTTTTATTTATAAGTTCTTAACTCTTTGAGCCTAAGGTTAGTTTTTTTACAAAAATATTATTTTTTTTTCAATATTTCGCTTCTCCATTGTGTAGCATCTTCCTCAAATAATAATAATAAAATAAAACTAAATTATTTAAAATAAAATAATAATAAATAATTTATTTCGAAATAATTCAAAACAATTATCATTTACAATTTATGTTTTGAGTACTATAGCGGTTTGCCAAAAAAAAAATCAAAATGACACAAATTTAAGATATTTAATAAAGACGAGTAATTTTTCACCTCACTTCATAACTCCCAAACGTGAGATGTGAAGTGTCTCTTATTTGTCTCTTCTCTTACAGAGTGTGAAAAAAATATCATCTGAATTTCCTTTGCTATAACTTTTGCTTAAAGTAAAAAATTCTTTGGTTTTTAACTGAGTATGTTTATTCGTACCTATAATTTTTTTATTTAATTAAGTCAGGAAACCTATGTCCGTCAAACGGCCGTCATCGGCGTTGATGAACATCCGAATGTCATTTAGATAGTAGCAGGATACCTTCCATCTAATTCCTATAATTTTTTACTAAATAAGAAATCAAAAACATTGTTTTACTCTTTCCCTATTTTAAAACCTTGCATTTTGTTAATTTTTTGATTTGTCAAACTCTACTTTTGAAAGAGATAATTTTGTTTTGTTATAATTTTCACTACTGAAAGAAATAACAAATTCTTGTAAATTTTGATACAGGATGAAAAATTTTTCCCTGTAGAGAAAAATTATACTTTGCAAAATATATGTAGTGAAACTTAGCAATTGTTTTGTTAAAGCAGGTGAGTTGGTACCCAGCAAAAATAAATGGAAGTGATTCTTAAGGAATTAATTTTTCATTGATTCTAAAGTATCGTTTAGTTCTGATTTTTCTCTTCTAAGGCAATTCTTTTTCACAACTTATAAAAATTTAATTTTTATGAAATTTAACACTTTTCAAATCTATGAGGCTACAAAAGGTAAAAACTTGATTATAGTAAAAATTGCAAGAATTTCGAATAGTGATAAATTGCCCGATTGCTGAATTTCCCGCTAAAATTTAACGAACAGTAAAACTCAAACTTTGTATAGGAAACAACAACAAATGTGTCAGTTAAATTTCCAGGTAGAAGCTAACGGGAGATTGTGAAAGTGAGGCTAAGGCCCGATTACTGATGTCCTGTAGAGATCTAAATTACAAATTCAAAATTTATTTGAGAAGAACAAAAGATTTCATTTTTCACTAAACCATAAGAAGGGCTTTAGATGCAATGAAAAAGGATCATAAAAGAAAACTTCCACCCTATGACACCCCTATGTAAAATTCATTGGTTCCTATCCAAATTTTCCCAACACCGGAATCAAAATCACTGCTTCTTTTTCTCTTCTTTTGCTACTTTTTTTTGCTGGGTATGTAATCTTACAATAATTTGTACGTTAAAACAATAGAAAATACAATAAAATGGAATCATTTTTGTTATTTATTTTAAAATGTATGAACAACTGACAAGTCCGTGAAAACTTATGTTTAATCAGTTTAAAATAAATGTTTGAATTTTACCTACACTTAAAAGAGTTTGTAAGTTAAAATAACTGAAAATATCATTTAAACGAAATGATATTTCATTTAAAAACCGGTCTCCTTAATTTTCATTTAAATTAAATGCCATTTGTTATTTATTTTTAAATGTTGATTAATCAACTGGCACATCCGTAAGAAACAACTGATATAATCAGTTAAAATAAATGTCAAAATTTTACCCACCAATCCTTAAAAAATAAATGATTTTTTCATTTATTTGAAATTATTTCCGTTTTTGTATTTTTTGTTTTTTTTAATATACTCGTACAATACAAAATGTATGTATGCATATGAAGCTATAAACACTTTTTGTGTGAATGTATTTGTATATGTATGTGTGTTTATGAAGTTCTTGTAAATTGTATTGAAATATGTTGTATATATACAACCAATTCAAATAAAAAACAAATTGAAATTTTTTGAATATTTTTTTTTGAAACAGACAACAAACAAAATTTAAATTTGTAATAACAAATGAAAAAAAAATGAAACTGAAAAAAATCGGTAAATGATAGTAAATTATTTCGAATAAATGTATAAAAAAGTTAATATAGATGAAAAATAAATGTATCTTCCTTTATTTTTAAATGGAACGGAAAACTTATGTAGTTAACAAACAGTTAACTACATAATATTCTGAGTGTATGGATTTGGTAAAAAATTTAAGTTTATTAATTTGTTTGAAATTTTCTTATTTTTTTCTTACTCTGTAGACACACACACTACAAACACGTCCTTTGTGAATGATTTTATGTGTGTTTGTCAAATTTTTAATTTAATTAAAAACTTGTATTAAACTATATAATATTCCAACAGACTAATTTGTTGTTGTTTCACATGTTTCGATTAATAAAACTTCTATAAAATGTTAATGAGTTTGGCTATCAGTGTTTAGAAATAGTATATCTAAAAAAAAACCTTATTTTGTATTATTTAGTTTGATTTTTTCGACCTTTTTAATATAAATTCCAGGTAATATCTCGCTATCTCAATGGATAGCTTCTTCAGGGATTTTTGGTTTTTTTAATTTTAAACAAATTTTTAAAAAAAATTAAAATTCATGAAAAACAAAATTGTCAATTTTAAAAGATATTAAAAATTATACACAGGAAGCTAAAATTATTCTATTACGTTTTTATAAACTTATTTAATTTCCTGTCTTATTCTCATAAATAAAATGTCTGTAATTCTGAGCTACACTGTCTGTATCTCTTTTAAAATTAATTCTTTGTTCTTTTGGTATGTTGATAATTTGCAACATTTCTAACATGAAGCGTTGCTTGTTGTTTGTTTCTGAATTTAATACTATTGTATTTTCAAAATCTGGTGCATGATTAAAAGTGGCACAATGTGATGATAATGCAGTTTTCTGAGAAGATATATTCCTGTATTTTTGATCAGGCCTTTGTCCTGCTAATCTAGTATTTAATTTGTCTTTTTTGGACCTATATATACTTTACTACATATTTCATTATATTTACCCTTGCAAGGTATCTTGTAAATAATATTAGATCTATCTAATTTCTCTATGCTATCCTTCATTTTACAAAATAATCTATCTAATGTATTATATGTTCTATGAGCCATCCTATAATTATTGATATCATATATATTAGAATTTTCTAATGGTTTAGAAATCATTGGTACATAGGTTAAGGACTTGTAAATCTTATGTCCTTTGTACTGTTCAATCAATTTATAAATCAATTCTCTTGGGAAATTATTATCCTCCAAAATATTTTTAATCCTTATTTTGTTATTTCTATGAAAAACTATATCACTCATATTTAAAACTTTATCTATAAGATTTTTGGCAGTATTTATAATAACTCTTCTCGGATGCTTTGAATAATGATTAATAATTCTCCTCAAAAGAAATTGGTTTTTGGTACCAATCTACTAACAAGTTATTCTCCTTTTTTATTACTAATGTGACTAAATATTGAAGTTTATGATGACATAAATTGTTTAGTATAAAATTATTTTGTAATAATAGAAAAATTTTTTCATAATTTTTTTTTTTTTTTTGTATAATTTCATATAGTTTTGAATAATTTTTAACCCACAAGCATGAAAATTTTTTGATTTAAGGGTGGCAACACTGATATGTACTTACATAGATTTGTTTTTGTTATGCATCTTTTTTTTTGTATATAGTTTTGTTAAAGATCAATAGCAAAAACATGACATCCAGTATTTTTAATAAAGATTATAGGAAAAATAGAAATCTTTGGTCTAGGGAAAATAACAAAATAAATAGAAAGAAAAAAACTGTAATTTTTTTCAATGGATGAATGAATTGAAATGCAATAAATATGTATGCATATATAAATACATTTATAGAAAATAGGAAAGAAAGAAGAAAAATAAATAAAAATCGCCAGGAAAAATGTTTGTATTATGCTAAAAAGAATATTGCAGAAAGAAAATATTTTATATCAATTCGAAACATAAACATGTATTTTGATTTGTTATAATGCAATGAATGCAACATGTTGTTATTGAGTACAAGGTATTGCTACAATTTATAAGTAAACAGGGCGGTGATTTTCATGCAAAGGCATCTTTGTACTCAATATGTCAAAAAAGTTTTTGACCAATTACAACACATTTCCGAATCAAATAATTTGCAACACAATCGCATCGATTTATTGTTGGTTATTTTGTTATAAATGTATATTTTTGCATATTTCGCTTTTAAGTGCATATTTTTTGGAATATTTAATTATTTTTAATGCATTGTGTTGCATTTTATTGTCATATACTTGAACAACTATATTGAATAAAAAAAAAATAGACTCGCGTAATAAATAATTTTTATAAAAATCCGCAAACTTAAAGTATTTTTTTTAATTTTATTGCATATTTTTGTTTTTTTCTTTTAATTGAATGTGGATATTTTGCATATTTAGCATATTTTACTACATATTTTTTATTTTTTAGTGCATGAATATCGCTGCCCTGGTTATTATTGTATCGTTTGAATTATTTTACAAATGTGAGTGCCGCGGGTGTGTCTGTTCTGAATAAGAAATTTATTATTTTAAAGTTGAGTTTTATTTGTACTGGTATGTGTACACAGTAGAGTATTCAATTAAACGACTTTTCATTTTAATCGATTAATCATTCAAATACATACACTAATTATTTGGGGTTGTTTTCTTAAGCAAACGATCGAATAGAATTTCAAAATTCGACGATGTCGAAAAAAATTTCTTCTAAATAATATATATTTTTTTTTATTTTAATCATTTCATCTCTGTCTAAAATTGAAAAAGACCAAAAATATTACAAAAAATACAAATTTTCAGTTATGCTTTAAAAGAGGTGGCTCAATCGGCTTCTGAAACACTCAAATGTTTGAAAAATTATTTAGTTCCCATTAATATTAACAACAAACTTGTAGACAAATTATTTGTAGATTTCTTTGCTTTACTCTTTCAACTGCACTTTAAAAAAACTTCGAGTTTTAAGGCATTCTAAACATCCTATTCCATAGGATCGTATAACGTTTTTTTATTTTATCAACCTTTAAAAAATCTTTAGAAACCATATTTCTTAAAACATTATTGCTTACTTTTTTTTAACAATTTTAATTAAAAGATTAATCGTATACAATTTTTATTACATAGAGAAAACATAAAAATCGTGACAACCGAGTTTCTTGCAAACTGCCAACTGAATATTTTGGTTGCGGCAACCAAATTACTTAGTTGTCTCAATCAAATATTTTCCTGATACAATTGAAATATTTGGTTTTAACCGAAGTTCTGTTGCATTAACCGAATTTCTGTTGTACTTACCGAATTTGTGTTACCACAAACAAATATATCGGTGGCTCCAACCAAATGATTCGGTTGGCAAACAATTTTGTTGTCACAATAAATCTGTTTTTTCTGTGTATGATAAAATTATTTAACAAAATTGTTCTATTAATCAAATAATGATTAACCGATTGAATACCCTAATATACAGACAATCAGAGAAATTTGAATGAAAAATCTGTTATTTTAAAATAACTTCTTATATCTAAACCCAAAATGTTATTTAGTTTAAATGTCATTAAAGAATTAATTACAAATTCAATTACAAATTATATCTTAATACCCTAACCGAGCACTAGCAACAAAGGCTTTTTGGCTCGTTGTAGCGAAAACAGACCAGAGCCTCTGGTGGGAATCGAACCCACGACCCCCCCACTCATAAGCTCGCACGCTACCAACTAGCCTACCGGGGCGCTGCCTTAAAAAAAACCAAAAAACTTCTTTACAATCGTTAATTTTTAGGAAAATAATAACAAATTGAATATTAAACTTATAAACTTTTAATACCCGTACGAAACTCAAGTTGTTGAAGTATTATTTATAAAGGGTGTCACAAGAAGAACGCAATTTTTAAATTTTAAATAAAACACAGATATTTAAAAAAAAATCGTGAAACTTTATTATATCGTAAAGTAGACAGAATGAGGTTATGTATGAAACAATATATCGTGCAGATGGCCGCCGCGGCTTTGCTGGCATGCACACGATCTTTTAATGAAATTTTCAATGACCGTTTTGCATGAATGCTGCGGTATTTCATTAATGCAGCGTCCAATTTCCTCTTTTAAGGCTTGAGTCGTCGTCGGCTTATTCGCGTAAACCATCGACTTCAAAAAACCCCAAAGAAAAAAATCTAATGGTGTTAAATCGCACGACCGGGAAATGACTGATGCAGCAATTGAATTGTTTCTCTGGCTGTATGACATGTGGTGCCGTCTTGTTGGAACCACATGCCCTCCACATTCATTTCTTCAATTCTAGGCAAGAAAAAACTGGTTATCATTTCACGATACCGAACACCATTTACTGTTTGCGCTTGACCTGCCTCATTTTCATAAAAAAAAGGTCCAATGATTCCTCCAGCCCAAAAACCACACCACACAGTGACACGTTGAGGATGCATTTGCTTCTCGTGAATCACTCGAGGATTTTCCTCACCCCAAATGCGACAATTCTGCCTATTGACGAAGCCATCAAGATGAAAATGGGCCTCGTCACTGAAGATGATTTTATCGGCAAAATCAGCATTTTCATGTTGTCTCTCCAATACCCAATTAAAGAACTCCCTTCGCTGTCTATGGTCAGCTGGCTTCAGTTCCTGAGTCAATTGAACTTTGTATGCATGGAGAAGCAAACCTTTCGTCAAAATTCGCTGCAAAGTGGATTTGGAGACACCAATTTGCTGAGCTCGGTGTCGAATTGAGGTGGATGGAGTTTGAGCGACATCATCACGTACAGCTGCGACATTTTCGGTCGATCGACCTGGTCGATGGCGCGTTGTTGTCTTTACATCACTAACAGACCCAGTTTCGGCAAATTTATCCATTAATCTCTTTACAGTTGACTCTTTTGGAGCATTATTGTGACCCCAAATTGATCGCAATTTGCGAACTGTAGCCGCAAAACTTTCACCGTTTTGGTAAAACAATTTCACAATGAGAATGCGTTGTTCATTCGTGTAGCGCTCCATTTTTACTAACCTTGTACCTTCTACTAGCAAACAATAACAATTGTTCAAATGTCAAACAATGACACTTCGAATGTTGCCAGATTTAAAAATTGCGTTCTTCTTGGGACACCCTTTATTATAACTCGCCATTAAATCGGTATAATGAATTTTGCCTTATATATGACATAGCACATCGGCTGAAAAATCCCTAGGATGACACACAGGTGGCGCCACTAATAAAAAATGCATGTACTTCTTTGAAACCACCAACCTCCAGATGGCACCTGTCAAAATTTAATAGTGAACAAGTTACAGCTGTTTTAGTGACGATTTTAAAAACAATGGATGCAAAGCAGTTTCGTGTATTATCATTGCTTTTTAATGGAAAAAATACCGTTCAAGCTAAAGCTTGGCTTGATAAGTGTTACTCGGACTTTGCTCCATCGAGACAAATTGTAGTAAAGTAGTTTGCAGACTTTAAACGTGGTCGTACTAACAGCGATGACGTCGAATGCTCTGGTCGCCCAAAAGAGGTGGTGATACCGGAAAACATCAAAAAAGTTCAGAAAATTATTTTGGCAGACTGTAAAGTGAATTTGCAGGAGACAGCTGATAGTTTACAGATATTGAAGGAAAGTGTCGACTTTATTTTGCATTAACATTTGTCCATGAGAAAGCTGTTTTCGAAATGTGTGCCGCGTTTCCTCACAGTGCACCAAAAACAACATCATGTCGATGAATTCAAATGATGGCCAATTTGTACGAATCACACTTTCAATTGCTTCCGCACCCACCGTATTCGTTAGATTTGGCTCCCAGCGATTTTTACCTGCTCTCAGACTTCAAAAAAATGCTCGCTTAAAATAGATTGGGTTCAAATAAAGAGGTGATTGCCGAATCAGAGGCCTATTTAGAGGCCATATATAAATCATTATATAAAAAATGTATTTAAATGTTAGAAAGGCGTTGAAGTGACTGTGTCGCACTTGAATGAAACTATGTTTATGAATAAGTTCGAATTTTGCCAAAAAATTGTTTTATAGGTTATCCCACGGTCTTTTCAGCCGATGAGAAGTAAATACAATTTTCTGAAATTTATGCGATGTAATATGTTTCTTTCTTTAATTTCAAATTTACAGTATTTCTTGTAAAACAATGTTTAAAAAATGGGCGAAGTAGGCGTGGTTAATTATTGACAAATTAAGCAAGTTGTTTTAAGATTTTCTTCTTAATAAGCGTAATCTTGTTCAGTTTAATATGTTACTACAAATTTCAAAAATAATTTTCAATTCATATTTACAAGAGATAGAGAGAAACTTTGGTTATAATTTAATGTAAATACGAAAAGGCATGAAATTTTAAACGTAGACAGTGTTTTATATAAAATTAAAAATTTTGAAAAAAAAATTTATATATTTTTCAGAAAGTTTCAGACTGTTATTCGACTTCGTTTTGAATCGCAATATTCATGTTAAAACAAGTTAAAACATTAAAAGCTTATAATCGGGCAGGTCGATTGAAGAGTGTCATATACTCCTCGGTATAATATGGTTTATATTCCGAAAAGCAAATCAAATTCTAGGAAGAAATATCAATTAACAATTAAAAAAATACCCATTTGGCTCCAAAAACAATGGTAAATGAAATTGTACACATTACGATCGAATTACTAGTATATCTAGTTAGAAATGATCAGATAAAAATAGATGCAAACTGTATCCAATACGAATTCATGTAGTTAAACATATTTTGATTAAAATTTATAGATATTGTTATATCTGACATTTAATATAAAATTATATATGACAATGTTTATTTTTTATCAAATTTTATTCATTGTACTTAATACGAAATATCTTTCAAAGCTTGAATTTTTGGTTATTTCGTAGCATTTCTACAACAAATTGTGTAGTATATGAAATAACTTTTCTAATTCGGTATATTTTTAACTCAGAATTTTTTTGGCCATAATGTTAAAATAATTTTACGCCGATTTTTATTTCTTTCTATTCCACTTTTTTATACACATCAGTGTAATAAAGACTCGAAAATATATGTATATTAATCAGTCAAACTAATCACCCTTATTCTAGTTGTCATCATCGACACAAGACAATGTCGTCTTGGGATTTTTTTTTGAAATTGGTATTCCCGTTGTCGTTATCGAAAATAATTGATAACTGTCGACAAGTATTTGGTATTCTGTAAGAAAATGTGACAACGATATTGTCTTGAAACGACTCTAATTTTGTCGCACAATTTTTAGTAACGACTTGAGGAAAAGTAATGACTGAAAAAAAAAAAAACGGAAAAAATATCACCACCGAGAATAATGTGAGATTGATGGCAGAAGTTAAAGAAAGCATGATCATATAAAGTGCATTATAAAAATATAACAAAATTTATTTATAGGTTTGGCGAGACTTAAAATGGTAACCAACAAAGCCGAGTGTAATGCTACAGGTGGCGGAAGATTCAAGCAATTTATATTGAGCCCGCTGGAGGAAGCTGTGGCAAATCTTCTACAGTTTCAGAAACAGCTGAACCCTAAGTTAAAGTCGTTGTCAACACTGAACTGGTACGACCCCTGGGCTAAAAATCTTAATGTAGCTGCCAACTTTATTGTTTTGGAAATAAATGTGGACTTGATTCCGGTTTTCAAATTAGGTGCTATTGTTTCCAGCACATCTTTGAAGGCTGTTTCATTCAGCCGAAAGTAACTTTCAAACCTTTTAAAAAAATTAGAAGATTAACATTCTTTTAAGTAACAGACTTTGATTTTGCTACTCACTTGTTATTCGGCAGATTAAAGATATTGGATTTCTGTATGATAAGTCTTTTTTCCAGTACTATATTTTCTTTATTTTCTTCATCACTGGTATCAGAATTTAAATTACACATAAAAAACAAAATAAATCTGCCGACTCAATTTTTAGAGATGTGTTTTTGTTTAAATCGATAAACTGTCGACGTCGTTACAACACTGTTTTAGAATACCAATTTGGTGTCGAAGTGATGTCGACGTCGACGCAAAGTGATGTTGACTTAAAAACGACGACGACATTGATAACGACAACTAGAATAAGGGTGAATATTTGTAACCATTTTTTAGTCTAGGGCCATGTATGATATAAAATTTGTTTTTAAATTTTCAAATTCCGCATATATATGGTTGAAATAGAGAAAAATATTTTATTCTCATATCCCAAAATTTACAATTTTTCAAAAATTATCAACGTTTGTTTAAATTTATATTTGTATCACTTAGAAAGCCTCATATAAAAAATGCATATATGAAGATGCATGTATTCATGTATGAGCATACAAAGCATAATATATATTACATTTTAGGGACCCATATATTTTGATTTTTAGCTGGAACATTAATTTTTTAGCATGCCAGTCAAATTCAAGATTGCTCATCAGATTTCTAATCAGATTTTGGGATGACCTACAGTTTAGTTTTCGGTGTTTGTGTTAAGTTTTGGGCTTTGGTGTCTTCTGACATATGTTGTAAAATTGTATGTGCAACATTTTGGGTGGGAGTAAGAAGGTTAATATATTCCACAAAAATATTTCCGTTAATATTTTCTACAAATTCGATAAACATACCTCACACCTCAGATGTAAGAAATACATAATTTCATATACCGATATGCTGCACAAACAAAGGGTTGAAACTTTAACACCCTAAAATAAAATTGCGATGTGCTCTTTGAAAACGTCGACACACGTATATTTTTTTGTCTACTCTACCAAAATGTTCTTTGTTGTTGTAAAAAAAAATTAAATACATATATATGTATTTAATTTTAATTTTAATATTTATTTTTAATTTATATATTTTAAGTGTAAAAAATAAAATAATTTTTGTAAATTTAACATTGTTTTCTTTTCTTTTTCTTAGGTAAGTTAAACATCAAAAATATAAAGGTAAATAAAATAAATTCATTTTCCATGTTTTTGCATTACAAATCTATGTAACAAGTTTTTAAACGCATTTTTGTTTTGACGAATTCATTTATATTTATGTAATAGCACATGTGAAAGACTAAAAATGCCAAAACGTAAGTATTTTGACTGAAGTATTTTGAACACTAATAATTATGCATCCCAGAAAAATCTCGGAAAAACCTCCATTACACTATGTATAATAAACAATATAGTACAAAAAGTATTAAATTGGTTAATGTTTTTTTTTTTTTATTTCAAGTACATTCTCGACATTTTGAACAAAATATGATTCAAACATTGGAAAACATATTTATAGTATTTTAGTACACATTTTGGTCCACACCAGCATCATTTATTTTGTACTGAAAATTTGAATTATTTTTATTTAAATTATTTTTATGAGAAGCAGCTGCTATTAGATTATTAAGTACATCTTTTTGAATTTTTGTTTATTTTTAATGAGCTTTCAACCTACGTATATTTACTCACACAAAACAAATTAACATGCATTTCAATTTCCGCGGAATCAAAGTTTGAGAAAAACTAGTCTTCAGAAGAGACAAACCTTAAACAAAAAACACTTATTCAAACATATAAATCAAATACGTGGTTGACGTTAAAAAAATTAGAAAACCAAAAATATTCAATTTATAAATAAAAAAATTTTAACGCTGTACACATTTTTCTCATTTTAGTTATTCTTATATTAAACTAAATGCTGCAGGAGTAAATAAAAATTACTGTATGGAATTTTTTTAATATGTTTTCTATAATACTATAAAGTACTATTACGTAAGAATTTCCATTTTCGGGATATCCTTATGTATGTCCATAAACTTAATTTAACACTATATGTATTTTATTTTAGTTAAGCTATAATTAACCCCAAATCAAAATAGAAACACATTTTTTCATAATAATAATTATAAATTTAGTCAAAAACCTACTATTATGGCGGGCTGAAATTCTTTTAATTAGTGTTTTCTTTATTGTGTAAGGGTGAATATAATTTGTTCATAATAATGTTTGGAATACTGGTTATTAAGTCCGTACACGCAAATTACAAAAGGATAATTATAAGAGAGAAAAAAATCAAATTTTAAGTGATTGACATATACAGAATAAACAAGTAGATCTCTATATTGACCTTTGCATTTACGTTAAGGTCGAAATCTAGTTTAAACTGGATTTCTTTCATATGGACTTTACACTCGCTGTGGAAAAAAGGGGTTAGTTAAAGTTCGAACTCCTATTCCATCGCTAACAAAATTAGTACCAGTATAGAAAAAAATTTCATATGACCTTTCCCTTGACCGGCGAAAATAGGACCAGTCTCAAAGTACCAATTCCAAGACTTGTAAGATAACACCCATGTCTGTAAAATACCGCCTACTCTCTGACCTATCCCGTTACCGGCCTAACAACACAGATCCAGCACATATCAGTGAAATGGTACAAATATGCCTAAGAAGATGTCAATAATAGTTTAGATGGTGGAGCGCTTACCTTGTAAGCAGAGCTTTATTTGGCCCTCCTGACGCCCAGTATATTTTTTAATATTTTTATTTATTAATTAATTGTGTAAAAATTTATTTTATAAACACGTCCCCAGATGTACCCTTTAGGTCAGTTATGTGACTGTATTTTGTCAGTTAGTCTTGTGACAGGTTGTTTCCGTCAATTAGTCCATGTTAAAGTGACCTTTCGTATAACGAAACCGGGTTCAATGAACTAGTCACGTAACCTGTCCAGAGATGAGTCCGTTTCTCACTGAGGTATTGTAGATGAACTAGATTACGAAATCTAGTTTAAACTTAATTTGAAAAAATAAACTTGTACTAACAAAACGAATTGATTAATGTCTCGTTTAGATTTGCATTCAAATTACGAGGTTTCGACTAAAAGCGACATTTCAGTGAAAATTTCGTATACTATTGCAAATGTGGAGACTTTTACAGAATACATCACTGCGTTTTACTTTTTTTTTATAGAATTTTTGGAATAAAAAAGTGGCAACGCTGGTCAACAGCTGATAAACAAATAATTTAAAAATATCACAAAATATAAAATATGTGTCTAATCCAAAGAAGTATTGCGCGGTTTTAATTTTTACTTCTGGCATTAAAATCCTTGACTACAGTTTGTAGCAGAAAAAGTAATCTAATAACATAATTACACAGAATAAAATTACAAAATTCTGTTTGTAATATTGAACATCTTTCACAGAATAATTTTGTAAATACAATAAAAATATTTTTTTAAAAAGGCACCAACAATGGAATTTGTAAATAAAAAAAAGTTTTTTTTGTAACTTAAATTTTTATTTTTAAAGAATTTTTATATGAAAAATAACAATTTACAAACAGTTCACAGAAGAAAATTACAAAATTCTGTTTGTAATATTAAACATCGTCCATAGAACATTTTTGTAAATACAAAAAAAAAATATTTAAAAAAATATTTTAAATATTTTTAAAAAAAGGCACTAACAATGGAATTTTTAAATACAAAAAACTTTTTGTTTTTTTTTTTAACTTAAATTTTTATTTTCAAAGAATTTTTATATGAAAAATAACTATTTACAAACAGTTCTTAATATAAAATCTGTTTGTAAAATAATAATTTACAAACATTTCAAACAAAAAATTGTTAAAAAATTTAATTTGAACTTTAGCAGATATTTTTTATTACCTATGTAAAAATCGAAATATATATGAACATACATGATCATACATGGGCTTGTATATGATCATACATGGGCATACATGGTCATATGTCCATACATGATCTGATATATGACCATATTTCTTCGGATTCGAAATTTGAGGGTATATGGTGATATATGTGCATATATTATCATACATGCTCATATATTATTCATGTATGCTCGTATATGATCATATACGTCCATATACCCTCAAATTTCAGATCTGAAGATATATGATCATATGTGAGATCATGTATGGTCATATATTGAACAATGTATGGACGTATATGACCATGTACAGGCCAATGTATGATCATGTATGCTCATATATATTTCGATTTTTACATGGGTACTTAAAATTTTGTGATACTTTTTTCTGTATAGTGTTAGATTATTAAACAAAATAATAAAGTGCTTTTTAGAAATTATTTTAACGTATTATTTTATCGTATCCATTCTCGCTAAGAGCCAAATACAATCTCAGCATAAACAAAGGTTTATCAAAATTTATTTCCCATTTTATTTTTATTTTGTGTTAACTACAACAAACTAGAGCCCCCATTACCTGGTTTAACGGTCGACTGGTCTAATCGGTCGGACCACTTTCAAAACCGGTCTTTACGGTCTACCCGGTCTTTACGGTCTACAACGGTCTACCCGGTTAACCTGGTTATAGTACTTTTTCCAAATGTACGTTTTTGCTAATTTTTTCCTTAAATTAAATAATACAAAAATTACTACAATTTATGTAAATTTTTTATAAATTTGATGTCAGAATTATGAAGATTATTTTTGCAAAAAGACATTGACATTTTCATGACGGGTACAGGATTTTTTAAATTTAAGAGCCGGTATAGGAATATTTTATGTTCCAAAACTTAAAAAAAGTTTACAGCTCCAGGTCAGAATTATAGCTAGATTATTTTTGCAAAGTTTTTTTTTTCCATTCTGAACCAAGTCATAAAAACGGCGGATATGGAATCGAAATAGACCGTGTTGTTTCCATATAAATGTATAAAAAATGAAGAACTTTTTCAATTCAAGAGCCAGTATCGAAATATTTTTGTTCCACAACTTAAAAAAAAATTTGCATTTCCAAGTCAGAAGTACGTCTAGATTATTTATCAAAGTTTTAGTTCATTGTGAACCAAGTCATAAAAATGGTGGACATGTGACCGAAAAAGACCGTGGCATTTTTTTAAACGTATTAAAAGCGCAAAACTGTCTAAACTTAACAGCCAGTATCGGAACATTTTTGCTCCGCAACTTAAATAAATTTGTTCAGTCTTAAGTTCAAGTTATGTTTATATTGTTTCTACAGAATTTTAACCCATTTTGAGCCTTATATGATGGGACCAAAAAAGACCATTGCTCTTTCATATACAATACGAAATATGTAGGCATTTATAAACTAAAGATACGTAATTATCAATTTTGAAAAAAAGCAATAGATTTTTAAAAATTTTGAATTCTATAGCTCCGGTCTGCCCGGTAGTTCAGTCGACCGGTCTAGACCGTAAAGACCAGATAGACCGTAAAAACCGGTCGACCGGTTTTAAAGACCGGTCTAACCGGACTTTCGGTCGACCGGTTCTGGCCGTAGCCTTTAGAATAAACTATAGCAATAAGAAGCCAAACATATAAAAGTAAAATAAATCTATAAGGCGTTGGCGTATACATGCATACAGTTTTATATATTATAATCAATTGGAAGGAGCTACTTACAAGCTTGCATGTGAGATATTTAAGTACTGTCTTTTAGCTAAAAAAAAAAAATAAGTTACTCCGCCTACCAATTTTGATATAATTTCGATTTAAAATAGAGAAGACTAAATGTCTTAAACCAAAAACTATATACCACTAGAAATACATTTAAAAAATATTCATTTAATATTAAATTTGTAAAAAAGAAAAGATCAAGGCTTTATTTAGATTGGGCATATAACGAATATTACTTATATGATTCAATTGTCTCCTATAATTTAATCGTAATACCCGGTGGGGTAACTTGTTAAAATAAGTAAAAGTATATGTGTCACATCATTTTTAACATACTAGACTAGACAGTGTCTGAGTTTAAAGAAATTTAACAAAAGTATATGTGGTTGTATTTTGCTTTCTCATCTACCACTGCTATGATAGCTGACAACCCGGTAACTGTCATAAATATACTCAACGAAATTTAATTAAATTAACCTACTATTAATTTCTGAATTCGAACTAAATAAAAAAAGTTGGAACCATTTAAATTTGTATAATTTAATAAGTAACTTTTTGCAATGACTTAAAAAATATGTAAAAAAAGGGTTTTAATCTCACGGTAAATGTAAAGTTCATTTACCTAATCTGAAAGAATAAAGCAAAGAAAAATTGTATAATATTTTTATTAGTTTAATAAATTTAAATTTTGTGTTTGATAAAAATTGCAAAATTTATTTTTATATATTATTAAAATTATAAAGCAAATCCCGACAGCTTTACTTAAATTGCTTTACTGTATTTTATGTGTTATAGTTGTGTATAAGAGTAATTTTCTACATCATAACTTGTGGTAGTTAAGATGGTGCTACTTACAAATAAAACCATTTGTATATTTCAACTTTATTTTGTTGCTTAACCCTCTAATGCAACAATCACTTTATACAAAAACAATTTATCAAAAATCCTTATTAATTAGAAAACCTTTATATTTTTTTACAGTTTTATACAAAGTGTGGTAAAAATCACCATTAGATTTTCTTTTGCTATACCTTTTGTTTAAAGTGAAAACTCATTTGATTTTTAACTGATTATGTTTAGTTGCAAATGCCATGAAATGTTCCAGAACCAGTTATATAACTGGTCTTTGGACAGTGAAACCATACATTTTGACTTCCGTGAACCTTACATTTTGACTCAGGAACCTGTACTAGAATAGATGCAAAGGTAACCTGTTATTGATCATGTTCAAGATGATTTTTTAGATTCAAGGTCATAACTAAATGTTACTATAAAATAGAAAAAGCGGATTCTCATAATATTAATGAAAAGCTTATTTATTTAACAGAGTTTTAATGGCTCGATATAGGATATTAAACTTTGTTAAAACTCAGATCCATGCACATTAGAGTGAGCCGAACTTGGTATGCTTTCGACTCTAAAGCCGCACCACTACAGAAAAATTGCAGAAACATTTTATTTTTAATGCCGTTTCTTAAATTGCCTAAATTTATATTGTGTGAAAAGCATTTGCTTGTGCTAATAACATGTGGCGCAAACAAAAGAATTTTCACGCAAAGAAAAACCATGATTGCAAAATTTATTTATTTATTTATTTTGTTTTATTTTATTAAATATATAATTACAAATTATATCTTAATTCCTTAACTAAGCACTAGCAACGAAGGCCTTCGGCTCGTTGTATCGAAAACAGACCAGAGCCTCTGGTGGGAATCGAACCCACGACCCCCGTATTAATAAGCTAGCACGCTACCAACTAGCCTACCGGGGCGCTATGATGATTGCAAAATGATCGCTGCCACTATATTATTCTTGCCGCATTCGTGTATGGTTGCCACATAAATGGGTTCTAAGCATCAGTATGGTCACTACCATCATTATTGTAGTAAATATCATATTATTTCATGATTATCCCTTTCTATTTTATAATATGATTGGCTGTAACCATACTGTGGTAACAAAAATTCTGAACTTTTGGAACTTTAAATGCTGACGACAATTAATGAATAATTTTAAACCAAATAAAATATGACGTTGAAATTTGCAGTCATAATACTGTGTTGTGATCATTTTCAACTGGAGAGATTTACTTTCGAAAATTTCTTTCATTTACATCCATTCATTGTCAAAAAGATTCTATATAAAGATTTTATATTTTTTAATTCTTTTCAATGAAAACAATGATACATTTTTTTTACACAAATATGTTTATTAATTAATTTCTTGTAAAATAGCGACTTTCTTGTGGAAAAAGTGGTCGAAATATTAATATATTTATTTTTTATAAGAAAAAGTCTGTAGAATGCAAGATTTGTTTTGTACGAAAAGATTTCATTTCATGACTTTTCATCATGAAAAATTCTGAGACTCTAAAGACTACCTAAAAAAAATCTTAAAAATGCCCTTAAAGTCTAACAAGACCATAGAATCTTTGTTTTAAAAAAAAATCCTTAGAATTGAAAATTTCTTTAAAGTATTTTTCTGTAAAAAAGCCCATAGAATCAAAGAAGTTTTATTGAACAATTTTTTAATATCAAATTTTTGCTTAAATAAAAACATTTCATATAAGAATATTCTTAAATTTAAAGAACTTTTTCATGCTTTCGAATCATAATATAACTGTAGAGACTATATTATGGTAACATTATAGATATTTTATTATAATAATGTGATAGCTAGTACGACTATGGTTAGCACAATCATAATCTCAAACATACAGGGTGGGCAATTTAAAATTTGAATCCGTTATAAAAAAAAGTACAGATTATTTTTTCAAATTTCTGTTTTTTGGAAAGCTTGAACTTTGTTATTTAAGAATGGAATGCAATATCAATCATATGACCACGACTGGCTCGGCAGTACCTCATCCGATCAACCCAATTTTTCAGTACTTTTTCGATTATTTCGGCTCGAATCTCTTCAATGGCAACTTCGATTTCATGTTCAATTGTCTCTAGATGGTTTGCGTAACATTTATCCTTAATGGCTCTCCACAGAAAATAATGCAAAGGGCTCAAATCACAGCTCCGAGGCGGCCAATTAACATCACAATTTCGGCTGATTATGCGTTTTTCAAAAACAGTGCGTTAAATATCGATGGTTGCGTTGGCTGTGTGACATGTGACCCCGTATTGTTGAAACTAAATGTCCTCCATGTCATTCTCTTGAATTTTTGGAAACAAAAATTCGTTGAGTATGGCACGGTAACGTTCACCGTTGACGGTAACGGCTCCTTGCTCATTGTCAAAGAAAAATGGCACAGTCGTGGTAGTCATACCACCATATGGTGATATGGTGCTTTTCGAATATGATTGCCCCAACCATGTTTTTCTCTCCGTGTTTTTAAATGTTTGTGAGGGAAAAATGTTTTGAAATAAATTTTATTTTACAGCCTTCTAGTACTTTTTAAGTCATCTGATAGCGCTTTATAACCATGTGATGTTCCCAGCACTGTCGTCGAATGTCATAGAACAAGCAAACCGTTTTTATTTGCAAAAATAGAAAGAGTTTTTAGCTAGACGAAGAAGGATAGAAACCAGCAGTTAAAAGGGCTAAAAAGGGCTAAATTCAAAAATTTTGCAGTTTTTGTGTTTTTCAGTATATTTTTTTTTTTAATTTGTACTTTAAAGAGATCGATCTTACGTTTTAATGTATAAAATACATATTTAAAAGAAATATTATTATTGAAATTTTTAAATTAAAAAAATTTTAATTTTTTAACAAAATCGAATTTTCTTCATCTACGGGCCATAAAATTGTCTTTATGCTAACTTGCACTTTTCGTAAGTTTGGTTTGAATTAATTTTTGCAGAAATACTTAACTGTATTTTGAAATTTGAGCAACGGGTATTGCTTCTTTTTAAGCCAACTGGGGTATTGCCAACTCGGGTATTGCTTCTTTTTAAGCCAACCTCAACGCCTCGTCGGATTAGTTCCCTAAGCTTTTCTATATTTTTGGTTGTAACGATCCATTTTTAATAAAACATAAATTTAATTGGATTTCTGTAAAAATAGTTTTTTACAAGTTGCTGTGAAAAAAATGTATTAGATACACTAGAAATTTCAAACAATTGGCAAAAACATTAAGTACCAAAAAAAAAAAGTTTTCAGATTATGGACAAAACTAACAAATGACTCTAAAAGAGCTAAAAGGGCTTAAAAATATAACAAAAAGAGCTATGTTAGTCCTTAAAAAAATAAAAGGGCCAAGTGAAAAAAATTCGCATTGAAAGCAGTCAAAAAGGGCTAAATATAGCCCGGAAAGGGCTAACTTGGCATCGCTGATAGAAACCCGTTTGCTAACCATATACGGGTTGTGTACTCATAAAAAAATACTAAATAGAGAGATAACGTATTGTTACGATTTTACCTTTTAAATACAAACTTGTAACGATTACGCAAGAGACTTTATTTTAATTCTATTAAGTTTACACTTCCACAGAATACACAATTCAATTAATCGTCAATACTTCCTCTTTAGCGTTTTATTTTTAACTGAACTGCCATACCAACTTGCTGGCGTATTTATATGTGCGCGAAAAATAACTAGAATTTGGAAACACCGTCCGGAAGTTGCATTCTGGCAACTTTGAGATTGTTCCTTTGAAGTTTGACAGAGGAAATATTAAATATGGTGAAGGGTTGCCATTTTACTGTTTTATATTTCAGGGCTAACATATGGGCATTTGTGTTTCTACGAGTGAAAGGAAATTGATGAATCGAATGTCCGTAATAGGCTTTTTACAATGAACAACATCTTTGTGAAACGCGTGGAAGATGTTGAAAACGTGAAACATAAATTTACATTGGCAACATCTTTCATTTGTCATTTATTCAGTTGTCAAAAAATTAAAGAAAAATCCTCATAATTTTTTTTAAAATAAAAAATATTAAACAAGTGGATTTAGAGAAAGCATTAATCATTGGAGTAGTTGTTGCTTTGCACGAATAAACCCGAATTTTAATGCAGTACATGTGCCGTTCATTTTCCTTTGTTAAATAAATTTGTTTTGTTTATTTTCTGTAATGTTAGTTTGCTAGTGATGGTACAATGAAAATCAATTTTTTTTGTTGCCATTTTTTCAGTGATGACACTTAAAGTACCGAAAGATGGAAGTAACTGAGAAAGGCTCATCTTTTGCAGATGTAGAAAGATGTATAATTTTTGGCCTGTATAATTCTTATAGGAAGATGTTTACATCTTTGCAAGATGAAAGATATAGGTCAATGGAAAAGCCTATAACAGTATGTTTTTTTTTTTGTATTGAAATGCCTGGTTTTCATTATGTCATATGAACTGACAACAAAAACTGACTCAAATGAATTCTCGTCATTTTGTGTCAAATGCGTTTTAATTACATCTTAAGAACTGACAATAAGTCGATAAAGCAGAGCGTGTCAAACACTAACGTCAAATTTTGGTGTGAATTGACTGACACGCCGTTTTCATTACAAAGCTCAAATGTGATGTGTAAACTTTTGGCGAGCGAACAGCTGATTAGAAAATATTGATTTGTGTTCAATTAAAAGTGGAAAAAATTTAAAAATGATAAAAAAAGAAACAAATGGCTATAGCTAGTGCGGCGTTTTATGTTATTACATTACCATTTCTTTCATTGTTCAAAAAATTACCATTGAAATTCATTTTTCCAGCAAAAAACAAAATAACAGCTTTGCGATCGCCAAACAAAAAAAAAAATTAACAACTTGCTGTCAACTTTATTTTAGATAAAAAATGCTGCCATATCTGTTGACAAACTGATGTTTGACGTTTTCACTTGTCTGTCATTTTAGACGGAAGTTCGTTTGCATAACTGACTGCAAACTCAGATGACACCATTTTCCGTTTTCATAGAATTGCCAATAATTTAGACAAATTGACATTAAAAATAACATAGTGAAAACCATGCATAAGAAATTGTGTTTATGTGTACTGAACGCCATAATGTACTGTACAGAACGCTAGAATACAATTCATGAATGAATTTTTTCAAACACTAGTTTAAAAGAGCATTAAAGGTTTAATCTGCGTTTGTTATGTGATACTGATACTGTAAATAGAGTGAATGTGCAAACTGTCAAGTTATTTTGTCATAATTTAACCTATGCAAAATATGCTTAAAGTGTCTTAGATTTTTTTTCATGTTTTTGATGAGTTTATGTTCTTCGTCATCATCTTCTGCAATTGCTTTATCATATAGAAGTTATTTTTCTACAATAATTTCATGTGAAATTTTTAAGAGCAGCAGAGTGTTGATAAAGTATAACTGCTCGGAGAAGTGTTAGCCTAAGTATGTGCACGTATACCCACTACTGTAAGAATTGTATAAATACCAAGTTATACATACAATTGTTGTGTTTTTGGTGTAAGGTATATGTATGCTGATTGTATAAAGGAGTAATGTGTGTGTTGCTTGGAAGAAAGCGTGATTTCCTGGAATTGTAGTGACAAGGCAAATGACTTTTTAAAAACATTTTGAATATTTTTTTTATTGTACAAGTTGTATAAGTTTGTATTTTAATTAACCCAAAGAGGTGTTGTTTATGAAAAATGTATAAATAAGTTAATTCAAAATGTAATTTAAATAAAAGAAATATGTATATAAGTTTGAAAAAAATTATATTACACATTAAATACTGTGGGAATATTTATTATTATTGTTTTTCCCCGTTTTGGTTTAGTTATTCAACTTAATATATTTCAAATTTATAGCGAGTGTTTTAAGTGTAAAGATTTTTAAGGTAAATACAAAATATGACCTTTAGTTGCTCAAATTAAATTTCTTAAAATTATTTAATTTCTATCTCCACAAAAATAAATTGTACTTGCAGTGAAAACAATTAGGTCACAATATAACTAAAATAATTCAGCTTTGTTCAGATTTAATGCAACTGAATTGTTTTAAAAAAGCATGTTACAAATAAGAAAACTTGACTTTGAACTCCAATAAATTGTGTTTATATGTATATAAATATATAAAAACATTTATAATAATGTACAATATATATCACATATAAAATGAGCAAATAAAATAAATTTAAGGAAAGGAAAACACTACATTGCACATCAAAGGATGGCAAAATACACGAATTGTTTTAGATAAAAAAAAATTAACTCAAACATTGACATAGAACAAATAATATGGAAAAAACAAATGAGAAAACAAACGAAACTGAATGAAAACAAAGACCATTTTAATCTACATACAAAAATACTATTGTAAATACTTACAACACAGCACAACTTTACCTACATGAACACTAAACAGCAAAAGCTCTAACAGAGCGCAAATCGATTGTCTGCAAAAATAAAATTACATTACATCTACACTATGTACAAAAAGTATTCCATCTGTTTCGATCAATACTCAAAGGCTAAAATGTAATTTACAAAAAATGTACAATATATTTGGGGATTTATTGGATAATATGATCTATATATATCCTTTTGGCTTAAAATAATTACACAACGGTGTGATTATAACAAATTAGAAATAAATTATGTTTATTTTACAACAATAGGAAACGGAATAAATAAAAAATGGAAACAGTATTTTACATTTTTTCTAACAAAAAATTCAAATACAAAATGATTATATAAAATATTTTACAAAGTGTTTTTACTAAACAAGTGTAATTAACATTTCTCAATTTGTAAAATAGATAAGACCAATAATTTTTCTGAATTTAGAACAATACTCAAATTTAACTTCTTTGGATTGCTTGACTTCACGAATAAAATAATATTTAACATCTATGTGTTTTGTACGAGGATTAATTTTTTCAATATCTAAAAGTTTTTGATCTTTTGTAAAGATTAAAATGTCGTCTACGTAAACCAGCAAATATAATATTTTATCATCAGCTTCTTTAACATAAAGACAGTAGTCAGATTCTCCCCTTCTGAATCCTAAGCTTATTAAAGCTTCATTAAGTTTTTGATTCCAACATCTGGCTGACTGTTTTAATCCATAAATGCTTTTGTTTAGCTTGCAAACTAAATTTTGTTTTGTTGTCACTTCAAATCCAGTAGGTTGTTTTAAATACATTTCGTTATTCAGTTCACCATTTAATAATGCTGTCTTGATATCAATATGATGAACTAGCATACTTTTATAAGAAGCAACTGCCAAAAGCGTTCTGAATGTTGATTGCTTTACCACGGGCGCAAATATTTCGTCATAATCAAGACGAGCCTTGTATTTTGTAGAACCATCTGCTAAGATTTTGATTTTATAAACCCATTTGCATTTAAAAGCTGTTTTCCCACTAGGCAATTCCACCAAATCCCAAGTATTATTTTCATAAATAGCCTGGATTCCTTATTCCATGGCATCATTCCAATTATCACGATCATTTAACATCCCTTGAGATAATTATATTGTTAGCATCTTTATCTAGAATTCTATAAGCTTTTGATTCATCACAAAATCCAACCAGCAATCCCTATTTAGATACGTTGTTAAGTTTTTGACGTAGCTTTTTATTTAAATGATAATATACTTCACATCCAAACGTTCTAAAATGTTTCATGGTTGGTTGTTTAGAAAACCATAAATCATAGGGAGTCTTAATAATCGATTTTTAAGGTAGCCTATTCTGTAAATAGTTTGCAGTATTTACCGCCTCCGCCCAATATTTGAAATCTACACCAGAATGTATAATCATGCAGCGTGCCATCTCTATTAGACTTCTATTTTTTCGTTCAGCTACACCGTTTTGTTCAGGTGTTTATGGTGCTGTGAACTGCTGACTAATACCCTTACTTTTCATAAAAATTTTCTTCCTCTATCTGTTCTTGAAACTTTGATTCGTTTTTGAAATAAATTTTCAACATATTCAACATACTCCTTAATCTTTTGAAAAGCTTGGCTTTTATTTGTTAAAAAATATATAACACAGTACCTGGTATGATCATCAATCATCGTTAAGAAATATCTATTTCCACTTGGAGTAACCTCTTGCATAGGTCCACATATATCAGCATGTACCAAATCTAAAATATTTACTGCTCGATTTTGAGTCATCTTCGGAAATTCTTGTCTAGTCATTTTATCTTTACAGCACGCATCACAAAAGTCACATTTTTTGAATTTCACGTTTGAAACTAAATTGTTATCAACAGCATATTTTATAGTCTTCATGTCACGATGACCAAATCTTAGTTGAAATGTGTGGATACATTCGACTTCATTTGATTTTATCAAATTTGCTTGATGATCTTGTTGAAGGACATACAAATTGTTGATTAGTTTAGCTTTTACCAAAATTTCTTTATCTTTCGAAATTTCACATCTGTTGTCTTTAAATAAAACTTGCAAACCATTTTTTACCATTTTTGACACAGAGAGTAAATTGCCATCCAGTTTAGGAACAAATAAAACTTTCTTAATTTTAAATTTCTTACCATGACTGTAGATAAAACCTTCACCAGAACCTTTAACAAATATCTTTTTACCATTTGCTAGGTAAATATCACCGCTTTCATCAGTATTTAGAGTTGTAAAGAAATCTCTATTGCTGCTCATGTGAGAACTTGCACCAGAATCTACGTACCATTCATTTTGAAATAATTCGTCACCAGAATTCAAACAATATTCTGTATCACTTCCATCACTAGAATTGTTAGAAGTTTTCTTGGCTTTAAATATCGATGTTTTATTATGTAAAGTGTTCTTGTAACGACAATGACGCAGGATGTGCCTAGCTTTACCACAACCATAACACTTTTTGGTTAATGAATTTTGTTCAGAGCTAGATTTGAAGAAATGGATTCTTGATCACCATCTTGTTTACGTTAATATTCTTGTATTAGTTTTTCTTTAACAAGATCCAATGTTAAATCCTCGTCTGATCGCACTTCTAAAGCAGTAATAATAGCATGGTATTCATCCGGCAAACTTCCAAGTAAAAATGCGACTTGAAGATGATTAGATAGTGGCTCACCTAAACCATTAAGTCTATCGACTGTTTCAAGCATTTCTGATATATGTGATTCCATTTCTTGACCATTCTTTAACTGCATACGACATAATTTCTTCAACAGCATGACTTTGTTTGATAATGTTGACTTTTCATGCACTTTTCTCAACGCTTCCCAGTATTCATGTGCAGTTTTTAAATTGCAAACATGTACCAGTTGAGAATTTACCATCCTTTATAGCCCAAACTGAATTTGGAGTTTCAGGTTTATCATTGGAAACTATATCCCACAAGTCCTCTTTTATTAATAAGAGTTCCAACTTGTATTTCCAAATTTGATAGTTTTCACCATTCAGTTTCTTGACACACGACTTCACGTCTTCCATGTTTTATGAAAATTTCACACACAATTAGCACTAATTCACAACCCCAAACGGACAAAGGCCCATATTCTGTTGGATAATATGATCTATATATCCCTTTGGCTTAAAATAATTACACAGCGGTGTGATTATAACAAATAAGAAATAAATTATGTTTAATAATTATTTTAGTTTTTCTCGATCTTCTCTATTCATATAATATTCCTTATTGAGCCAAAGATCCTTTATTTATAAAAATTTAATTATAAATCTTTATTTATCCCAATATTTCGTCACCACATTGGGTGACTTCTTCAGACCTCCCTGAAGAAGTCACCCAATGTGGTGACGAAATATTGGGATAAATAAAGATTTATAATTAAATTTTTATAAATATAGGATCTTTAGCTCAATAAGGAATATTATAAAAATTATGTTTATTTTACAACAATAGAAAACGGAATAAATAAAAAATGAAAACAGTATTTTACATTTTTTCTAACAAAAAATTCAAATACAAAATGATTATATAAAATATTTTACAAAGTGTTTTACTAAACAAGTATAATTAACATTTTGTTCAACAGGATTAAGTAAGATCTCAATTGATGCAAAAAATAGCAGATAAAATGAGATCCAATAATATATTTGGGCATTTAGTAAAATCTAAATTTATCTGAAAAATGAGAAATTAAATAAGATCTATCAATATATTTGGGGATTTAATAAATGGTTTTCTGTTAGAAACTCGCAAACTAAATGAAGGTTACAATAGGATATTTGTATAAAATTTAAGTTTTTCGATTTTTTTGTTGGTGATATTTGCGATTTTTACCATTTTTTTCTATTCAATAAATTTTTTAATCTTAGAGTTTTTCCATTTTAGATATTTATTTTTTAAAATTTGACGTATTTAATTTTGGTGATTTGTGTAAAAATGTTTTGTATTTTAGACTTCAAATGTAAAATTGTTTTGTTTTTTAGACTTAAACATTTAAAGTCTACATTTATTGTGATTTTTATTTTATCATATTTACGATTTTTTCAATTTCAGGTTTTTTTTGTTAACTTTTGAGATTTTTCGCTTTTAGCGAGTTTTTATAAATTTGCTGAGTTGTTTTAAATTTAAGGGATTTTTTTAAGTTCAGCGATTTCCTTAAATTTCCAGCAAATTTTATCTTTTATAACGATTTTTTAACTCTTTTCCGTTCATGTGATTTTTCTTTTTTAATTTTTTACGGATATTTTCCAATTTTAATTGATTTTTATAAAATACAAATCTAAAACCAGTTAATAGCTTAAAGTTGTGCATGCCAATTATATGATGCCCTAAACTAAGCACTATTGAAATTGTAAATTGTAAATTTAAACTTTTTTTTAAATTTCAGTAATTTTTCCAATTACAGCGTTTTTGTTTTTCACTTACAGCCATTTTTTTCAATTTGGTAGATTTTTTAATTTTGTCGATTTCTTTTTTGGTTTTGGCGATTTTTTTCTAATTCTTTATATTTTTTTTTTGAATTTTGCCGATTTTTTAGTAAAGTTTTTGCAACTGTCATATAGACAATTTGTAATCAATATTAGAATTAATTACTAAAGATTTTTTCGAAAGTGTTCACTTAAACATATTTTAAATATTAGGAATAACGAATTTAAGATAAAAAATAGTAAAAACTAGTATATAAAAAACAGACATATTAATTAGAATGCAGATCTGATAATGGACAGATTTCAACCAAACTTAATAGGGTTCATCCCTGGACAATTCAAACTTATGTAGTCAATACAAAGTTTATATGAAAGCACGGACATCGTTTAATAGAACCAGGCAGTGATTCTGAGTCAAACGTAACATCCATATTCGAAGAGCATCATATGATTTTGGGCTTACGATTGTGCCAACCATAGTCGTAGTGTAATATAGTTATCATATTATGATAATAATATAACCTTAATTTTACCATAATTTGGTCTATAAGTTATATTATGATTCGAAACTATGAAAAAGTTCTTTAAATTTAAGAATACTTTGATTAAGAAATGTTTTTCCTAAAGAAAAAATTTGATATTAATGACTTTTTTCAAGAAAACTTCTTTAATTCTATAGACTTTTTTTAAAGAAAAATACTTCAAAAAATTTTAAAATCCTAAGGACTTCTTTATTTAAACAAAAATATACATTCTATGGACTTTTTGTAGTGGAAAAATTTAATAATTCTATGGACATTTTTTAGAAAGTCCTTAAAGTGTTAGAATTTTTCTTTTGAATCTAACAATAAATCTACTATGTAAGTGTCACAGAATGAAAGCACTTTTCCTGATGAAAAGTCCTCAGAATATAAGAATTTTTTAATTTAAGAAGGGCCTTAAAATCTAAGTTTTCTTTTTAAGAATATGTGAATTTTTATTTAAGAAACAGTTTGCAGATTGTGAGAATTTTTAAGAAAAAGTCTATAGAAGCTAAAAATGTTTCTATCAGAAAAAATTCTAAAAATCTAGTATTTTGTATAAGAAACCTTTTCCTGGGTTCTTATAAAAAATGATTTTATTAATATTCAGAGTACTAAGGTATATAACGACTTTCTTTTGGAGAGAAAGTTGTTTTTTTACAAGAAATGAAAAAATAACCATATACATATATTTTTTTTGAATTTATTATTTTTATTAAAAAAATATAGAATCTTTTTGACAATGAATTTTTTCTAAAATGAATGGAAAAAAATTTATGGAAGAAAAGAAATTTATGGAAAATAAAACTTGCCAGGTGCAAATTATAATATATTATTTTTTTTACTAATACAATTTGTTTTATGAAATCAAGACAGTATTATGGCTGTAAAAGTCAAAATCATATTATATTTGATTTGTAATTATTTATTGATTATTGTCAGCATAACTGTCATATATTTTTATAGTCAGAAATTCTGACTCAGAAATTTTGTTATTGTACCACAGTATGGTTGCATTCAATCATGTTATAAAACAGAAAGTGACAATCATGAAATAAAAAAGCATTTACTATAATAATCATGATAGCTATCATATTGATGGTTAGAACCAATTTTTAAATAAATAACTTAATTGCGACAACCATACCCGAATCCAGCAAGAATCACATTAAAAAATGTATATTTATCAATTTAATTTGGCTAATATAAAATTTGTTCAAATAGACAATTTTTAAGGTTAAATTTGGTTTATCTATAAACATTTTTGTAGAAATTAAATAAAACTTTGTTTATGTACAGGCGGATTTATTTGGAATTTAGGATTATTAAAAAATTTTAAACATAAAACTAATGGGTCCCGGTTTCAATTCTCACATGATGTTCTAGTATAAATTGCTACATTTTCCATACAAATTTTACATAAGTAACTTTAAGAAGTAGGACTAAACATTGGATTATGTCAAATTTATGTGGGAATCATACAAGTTAACGATGATAGTTTGTCGTACAAAAACAGCTATTGATTATATAGTCTTTAAAAGCAAGTGGAATTGTGAAATGAAGAACCAAAATTTTTAATATACAAATAAAACCTCAATAAAAAACAAAAATTGTAATTATCTATTGATTTTTCTATTAATTCAAAATAACTTTTGAGAAAAGTTTATAAACAATTTTGTGAACAGTAAAATAACAACAACAAAAAAAAAACAATATATACAAACTAAAAAATAAAAACAAAACACGACATGAAAAGAATAATCACAAAACAAAGGGTACCTTTGAAGTACTCCTACTCGTACATTCATCCATAGAATCCAACTTTTGAATACATTGAACTAACAAAGCAAGTGTTTTGTCGTCAAGTTTACGAACATAAAAAAACACGTTAAAAAACAACACCTTTTAGCCAAAAAAAAAAGTAAAGGGGAAATTGTAGTATAAGTATTATATCTAACATAAGTATAGTAAAACAAGAACAGAAACAATATGCGTTTATTCATTTATTTTTATTTTATCGACGTCGTTTCTATCCCAGTTTGTTGTTATAAATGAAATTAAAATTTGTTTTTTTATCTCATTTAAAGGAATGTAAATTATATTTTTATATGGAAATTTAATGAAAATATTCTAAAATTTATTTAATAGAGAAAAGTTTCTAAGGAAATGAAAATGTTTTTTTTTAGTTTGGGGTAAAATAAAGGTAGTTGGTAGGTAAGTAAATTTAGTTAATTTTTTAGTTTACAGAGAACATATTTTGAGTTGCAATAATTTCCGAATTCAGAAATTGCCAACCGTACAAAAAACTAGAACTGACAAGCAATTGTTTTTTTTTTTTGGTTATACTCACCTAATCACAAAAATCACAAAATGTCAAAACAGTTGGAGCTATTTACTTGGTAAATGGTATCCTTTACCCTTTGATTTACTTTAAAGCCTAGAGTAATAGGTCACTTATATTGTGATGTATCACTACTTATTTGAAAGTTATGAAATAATGGGATACCGATATTAATATATATCACTACTTATTAGGAGGCTTTAAAGTAACGTGTTGCAGACATTAAAAATAATACAAATAATGTGCTTTTGGTATTGTATTGTAAACTACTTACAGTGCACAAATACCATTGACTTATGTTTTATATTTTTTTATTTATTTTATTTATTAATCATATAATTACAAATAATATGTTAATACCCTAACCGAGCACTAGCAACAAAGGTTTTCGGCTCGTTGTAGCGAAAACAGACCAGAGCCTCTGGTGGGAATTGAACCCACGACCCCCGCACTGATAAGCTAGCACGCTACCAACTAGCCTACTAGCGCTCATGTTTTATATTATTTTTACCCGATATTTAGAAATTTTTAATTTAAACTATTTTTTTTCATACCCTTACTTTACTTTTATTTTATATGAATTTTTTTACTCATTACAAGTATGTAGGTAATTTAGCCCTTCTTGCTAACCTAACCAGTGATATCATCATTACAAGTAATTTCTTTCTAACGATTAATTGTGTTATATTAACGAATAATCGCTTTAAATATGTCGATTGACCGGTTAAATTTTTAATATGGATTTTCTCCGTTATCTTATCTAAAAATTTCAATCAAATTTTAGAAAAAAAATGACTTTTTAACCGAGTGAAAGTGATCCTTAAGGATTGGATAGCTTCTTTAGCAACTCCGATAGACAATTTTTAATTTTTGTTTCAATTCCTTTAAAAATTTTAATTAATATAAATTACATTTTTATGTCCTTCACGATAAGTTTTATATTTGTTTAAAATCGATGCAATTTAACAGACAATTGATATTTTAATTCTTCCTTTTATTACAACTTAGAATATGAGAATTTTTTTTTTAAATACATCGAATTTATAGTTCACGTTGAAAGCTGCAACTAGAAAATGTTATTGCAGCAAACTATTTCTATTCAATTTGCGTATTTGCGGACTTTTTATAAAAGAAAAAGTACTCATCAGAAGCAGAAGTTTCCACGAAGCTAAAGCCTCCAAAATAGACAGAGCTTAAACGAAAAACCTGCTAAAACCAGCAACCAAACACGGGGCTAGCTACTTTTCTAATAATTACTATGGTGTTCGTTATGTTATAATATAATATTTGAAAATTGCTTCCAATTCTAAAATTTATTTCGTGTAAAATTACATACACAAATTAATAAAGACTAAGAAAATAATAACATGGAATTTTAGAAAAGCTGAAGAACTCAAGTTAAAATAAATTGTTTCGTCAAAAATGTTTAAGGATTCGCTTATTTGAATCATTAAATGCACAAAGGCAGAAAGAATCGTTAGAATTTACTACATGTAGAGGTCCCCCTCAGAAATATGAGTAATCAAAAGTTTTATAGAATATTTAAAAAATTTTCCTAAAAATCCTCAAGATTCTAAGGCATGATTCTTTAAAAAGTTTCAGATTGCTTTGAACATACTTTTTATAAACAATAGACATAACTTGATATTCCACCTCTTTGTATTTAGATTAAAAAATTGGTCGCCAATTATTAAGATTAATCGAACCGATTAATCAGTTTTCGTAATTTTACAAATGAAATCCTAACCATTTAACAGGCAGGGTCCAATAATTGGAAACATTACAAAGGAGTCATTAAAATCTATTACACATACATGTGTAATTTACTCGAGAGTCTTATGAGTAATTTGTATCATAAATGCTAATATTATGTTACGTATACGTATTGGTGAACTTTAACTTGAATTCGAACATTTCCCAGTGCATCAATATTGGGCTAACATTATTTTTTGAAATATAAATAATGAAAACTCCTTACCTTCTAGATTTTATTTAAAAATAATATTAATAAATAATAAAAAAAGTAAACAAAAACGAATAAATAAAGTCATTGCAAAAGAGTTTTTGAATTTTGTTCATTAAAATATAATCAATAGATCGCTTGGGTCAATACAAACTGCAGTTCTTGTATAAAGTTTGCTGTACAAGTTGTTATTTGCCCCAGTTGTCGCAACCACAATACACTATTTATTTTTCTGTATGTAGGGCCATAATTAAGGCCTGTATATTTAAAGGAAATCTGAACATATGTATGTCTATATTTCCCGCTCTGTACGCAGAGAAAAAAACATGGAAAAATCATGGGAAAACATGTAAAAAACATGGAATTATGAATGTGCCAACCATAGTCATACTATAATATAGTTATCATATTATAATAATAAAATAACTAAATTTTACAATAATATGATCCCTAAAGTTATATTATGATTCGAAACTATTAAAAATTTCTTTAAATTTTAAACTTTTTTAAGAAAACTTTTTTGATTCTATGAGCTTTCTTAAAGATAAATATTTCAAAAGATATTTAAATTCTATGGACTTTTTTAATAAAAAACATAGATTCTATGGACTTTTCACAATAGAAAAATTCTCAGATTCTAAGGACATTTTTAAAATTTTTTTTAAATAGTCCTCAGAGTCTCAGAATTTTTATTTTAGGAAAAGTCCTTAAAATTTAAAGAAAATTTTAAAATCTAAGTTTCTTTTTAAGGATATATGAATTTTTATCTAAGAAACAGTTTGCAGTATCTGAGAGTTTGAAATGTTTTTATTACAAAAAGAAACTCTTGGGTTGTACAGGCTTTTTCTTATTAAAAATTATTTAATATTCTGAGTACACTTTCCACAAGTCGTTATTTCACTAGAAATGAATTAAACGTTTTTAAAAAAATTATTATTGTTTTTATTGGAAAGAATAAAAAATTTAAAATCTTTATACCAAATGGAGTGAAAAGTACGTGGCCTCACATAGAGAAGGCTGGGAAAGTGCCAATAGAAAAATTGTGTGACATTTCATTATTCAGAAAAAAAGTTAACGTTTGAAAACTGATTCTGCTTTTAAAGTTTGAGAAAAAAGGATTTCAGATTCGTGTTTAGATTAAACATTGTTTTTTGGTGGGGAAAATACTGTTCAAGCCAAATAATGAATTTGTAAACATTATGGTGAATCTTCGCTGTCATATTCAATGTATAAAAGGTGGTACATATCCCGAATTTAAATCTGGTCGTACAAGCAAAAATTATGAAGATCAAACGTAAGAAAAATGGATCAGGTTATTTTATATGATCGAAAGATTAAAGTAAGTGAAATTTTTGGCATCATAAACATATCAACAGAGCGAGTTCGGCATATATTACTTGATCATTTAAATATGAAAAAGTTTTCTGCTCGATGGGTGCCACGATTTTTAACACCTGAACAAAAACTGAAACAGGTTCGTAATTTAAAGCATGCTTTCGAGATGTTTAAACTAAATGCAACTGATTTTTTACGACGATTTATAACAATGGATGAGACGTGGATTTATTATAATATACCGCAGTACAATAGACAGTTTGGGGAGTGGTTACACGCGTGAGAAAGCCGACCAAAGCAGCCAAAGACCAGTATCCTTAAGGCTTTTTACCTAGAACAACATCTTTGTGAAACGCATTAAAGATGTTAAAAACGTGAAACATGCGTATACATTGGCAACATCTTTCAACTATTATTTATTCAGCTGTCAAAAAAACTAAAAGAAAAAGACGCACAATTTTTGTTAAAAATAAAAATTGGATTTAGAGAAAGCATTAAGTTGTTGTAGTTGTTACTTTGCAAGAACAAACCCGAATTTAAATGCAGTACATTGAAAAATTAAAGGCCATTCTGGAAGAAGATGATGATGAAGAAGAATTTTTGTTGAATAAATTTTTTTTGTTTATTTTCTGCAATGTCAGTTTGCTATGGATGGCACAAAGAAAATCAATTTTTTTTCTAACTTTTTTAGTGATGACACTTAAAATAACGAAATATGTAAGAGAAAGAATCTTCTTTTGTAGATGTAGAAACATGTAGAATTTTTGGCCTGTATAATTTTTATGGGAAGATGTTAACATCTTTGCAAATTTATGAAATATTTATATTAAAGAGCTAACTATATTATACTTTTGCTAGCTTAAGCAAATGTGCGAATACATGTAATCAAATGTGTATGACTATATTGTACTTAACAAACTTTTCGTTAAGTTTCGTCAAGTGTCATTTGCTTAAGCAAACAGCGAAACTGACCGCACCTTAACTTAAGGAATCATGTGTTTTTAAAAAAACTGTTTATGAAAAAAAAAAAAAAAAAATGCAATGTACGCGGAAAATATTTTTATAGAAAATTTAATTGAAAATGTTAAAAAACAAACGTGCATGTTTAACAAAAGGGGTGGGTTTTGTATTTGTTTTTCGATTAAGATGCAAGCACTGTTGCATTTTTTAGTACTTTTTTATTTATGTTTTCATTTGTTTCTTTAAATTATTTAAAATTAATATAGATTTACTCGTTTATGTAAAATATTTATAAATTGAACACATTAAGTAATATTTTTCGAAAAGACACAAATTTTTTGGAAATATAAGAAGAAAACAGTTTTTGCAAAAGTACAAATATTTACAACTAAGTGTAGTAAGTATTTAAGTTTAAAAAGTACATTGTAGCCACCAAAAAGTCTTCAATAAGTTGATTAAGCATTTGACAGACTTTTCGTTGATTTTTGACAGTAGCTTAAGTTAGCAAAAGTATAATATAGTTAGCCCTTAATATGTAGCTTAGTGCAAAAAGGCTATTTGGGGTGCACCTGGCACATTATTTATTGATTACTTTGAGAAATAAAAAAGAATAACTGCCAAGTACTATGTTGAGTTATTGGACAGATTGTATGAATAAATTAAGAAAAAACGATCCCTCTTCCCTCTGTTTTGGCTTCATAAAAATTAAAGTCTTTACAAATTGTTTCCCACTCCCGAATTCCCCAGCGATTACTATTTGTTCACAAACTTCAGAAGATGGCTCCAGGAAAAGAGATTTTTTACAAACGAAGAAGTCATATCATAGATGGAAGCCTATTTTAAAGACTTTGACGAAACGTATTTATTGAAGGGTATTTTTATGTTAGAGGATCGTTGGGAGAAGTACATTTCACTTAAAAAGAAAAATGATTTCCAATCCAAAAAACTGGTTTTTCATTGTTAGACCAATGAGTTTGATAATGAATTGATTACTATCATGATTGGCAAGCAACCACGCTGTGATTAATACCGGTACGAAAATTTTGAAACTGCGACTCCAATAGTGGCATGTGTCTTCTAATATTACGGGGCTTATTTCATAATATTATTATAACGGTAGTTTAAGATATTTTAAAATTAAACCGGTAAAATAGCGCAATAAAGCCGGTTATACAAAAAAACTCATGTCTTCAATCGAATCGCAATTTTTAAATTTTAATATCGGGCAACCAACTACCGTTATTACCCAGCAAAACTACACATTACCAAATAATGGGTAAAGTAATGTATAGCCATAGGAGCCGATGGATTACTTTACACCTTACTTCATTGATGAATTTTACTGGCGATGAGCCTCAAAGTAATGTATATACCCATTACTTTAGAGGTGATAATGTAAGGGGTTACTTATATGGTTACGAGAATGGAAAAAGTAATGTGTCTAAAAATAGATTTTTAAAAAAGAGAAATTTTTTATTTAAAAAAATTATAACAAATATTTTATTTAAAATTTTTGTAATTAAAAATAATGTGATCAAGATGGGAATCGAACCAGGGAAATCTAGTTGCCAGCCAAAAACGCATGTAGTATTTGATTGCTTTAAACTTAAATGAATTGATGTGCTTCGCTTTTTCGCTAGTGTTATCAAAACAAACATACATTTTCAAAAATATTTCAATTTATTGTTTATGATCTAAAACTCTTCAATTTTTGGCTTACTCTGATATACAGTTTAGCCAAGCTCCATAAAAAAATCACAAAATCACTAACAATATGGAAACAATAAACTTGAGATTACTTTTTGACTTTATAATGTTTATTTGTCAAGTTAATGTTGCTATTTTTGTTGACTTTTGTATTAAGTTGTTTATATGTACATAAAAGGTTGTACTATGTTTGATGTTCAAAAACTTTTAAAGGTATGTAATAGATGTTTAAGTATGCAAAGGTGAATATGTGTGTGTGTGTGTGCAATGCTAATGAAAGTATTGTCCCTTTTCCTATTGTATTTTATGCTTACTCTATTAACTTTCAATCCATTATATTTTTGTCAGTTTGTGTCCTTTTTATGAAATTGTTACGGTTTAAAGAACATTTTAACAAATAGTTTTGAATCTTTTAAAATACAGTTAAAACTTTACGTAACGGACGCAAAATAAACAATTTGGTAAGAATCAAATTATAAATATAGAAATAAATTATCACTTTTAAGTAGATGCTTTCTTTTAAGAAAAACTTCTGGGTATCCGCTATAGAAAGATTTTACTGTAGTTAGAAATCCTTAAGTATTTCTATGATTGAGTGTTGTAATTATGTTTGATTTTATTAAACCCAAATTGGGTTCACCCAACTAAAGTTATATGTTATAAAAGTCTGTTGGGAAATTGTGATTTTGGAAGACAAACTCTGAATATTATAAATAAAGTTTGGATTGGAAAGCAGTACGGTTTCACGTTAGTCCCTAAGCAGTATTATTATATTAAAATAGTATACGAATCATATTAAATATATTTTATTTTTAATTTCACCTTTATAAAAATTTACAACCAAAACAATGGAATAAGAATAATTTTTTTTTAAATGATGGGAGATCGCTACAAATATGACAAAAAAAAAAATATTTAAATTTTTTGAATAAAAATATTTTAGTCGTCATTTCCGAACTTTATTTGTCCTTTTTATGCAACAGTCTACATTAAATATAATTAAGGTGACCATGTCAGTAGTACGACAAAAAATCGTCAGGAAATTTAAGATAGTAAGTTGCAGCTTCGTTTTAAAATTAATTTTTACAGACCATTTTATATAAAGCAAAAATTAAAAATAACATTTGATATAATCTTGAAATTTTGAATAAATTTTAAATTTTCCAAACAAATAAATATGTTCCTTTCAACTTTAAAAATTTGGTTATAAATTTAAAGAATAAATTTAGTCCTACACAGTAATTTTGTATGGCCACCTTATTATCTAAGATTTCAAATGTTGTTGGTATTTCTTTTGGCTAAAAGGTATGTTAATATTACTTTAACCCTATACACCTGTAATTTACTTTAAGTAAAAGCAGATTTAATTTGTTCAACTTTTTTGTGAACCCAAACGTTCTCTAATATTGATTTCAATATATGAATTTCAAATGAAATATATAGAAAAGGGTTGGCTAATACTTGAAATTGGTTGTTAGTAAAAGTGAAATTGATACTATTCGATTAAGGGGGGGGGGAAAGGTAAAAAGGAAAGCAAATCTATACATTATAGAAAATTGATTAAAATATTATTTGAGAAAATAAGGAAACAAATTCGAATACTCTTATCGATGACTTTAATAAATAATATTTAAATAAATCTTAAGTTATGTACGTTTAAAATTACTATGTAATTTGTGGCGTTCTCTAGTTTAGCAGTTCAGTCAACCATGTAAAAATTATAATATATGATCGATCATCTTTATGTGGAGGGTTTTATTATCGAAAAATTTGCACTAAAATTCAATTTGTCCAAAAAATTCATTATCAAAAAGATTCTATTCTCAATAAAACTAATTCTAAATTATTTTGAAAAATTATTTATTAATTAATTTCTTGTATGTAATAAAGTTGTATTTTTCAAGTCAGTTAACATGCATATCAAAGAAAAGCTCAGCGGTCACAAGTTCAATACCCTGTAGCGGTAACGAAAAATATATTCTTTAATACAAAAAAAAATAATTTTTGTTAGACTTTTTTTATAATTAAACTGATAAAAAAGAGGTAATAAAGAGCGCCCCGGTAGGCTAGTTGGTAGCGTGCTAGCTTATTAGTGCGGGGGTCGTGGGTTCAATTCCCACCATAGGCTCTGGTCTGTTTTCGCTACAACGAGCCGAAGGCCTTTGTTGCTGATGCTCGGTTAGTGTATTAACATATAATTTGTAATTATATGATTAATAAATAAAATAAATAAATAAATAAATAAATAAATAAATAAATAAATAAATAAAAAAATAAAGAGTTTCTTTTGAAATGTTTAAAAAGTTCTTAAAGAATGCTGAAGTAAAAGTACTCCTTTTTTAAACTTAGAAAAAAAAGTTAGTAGAAAAATTTGTTAACAGTTTTCAATCCCACTGTACAATTTTTGTACTGATTTTTAATAAAAAAACTTATTATTTAGTAAATTTGTTTGCATTTTACAAATTTTCGATAACCGATTGGCTAAAATTAGCAAAAATTTATTAATTTTTAAAAATTGTATATTGAAGGAAATGTATAAAAGGAAATAACGACTTTGTTGTGGAAAAAGTATTCAGAATATTAATAAAAAAAAAGTTTTTATAAGAAAAAGTCTGTAGAATATATTAACTGTTTTGTACGAAAAGGCTTCTTATACAAAATACTAGATTTTTCGAATTTTTTGTGATAGAGACATTTTTAAATTCTATTGACTTTTTCTTAATATAAAATTCTCAGATTCTGCAAATTAATTCTTAGATACATATTAATATATTCCAAAAAAAACATAGATTCTAAGGCTTTTCTTAGAGTAAAAAATTCTAGATTCTAAGGACTTTTTCTAGTAGAAATATTCTTAGATCCTAAGGCCAATTATTAAAAGAAAAATTCTGTCATTCTAAGGCAACGGTTCCCAAATGGGTGGTCTAGGGCCCGTAGCTGCACTCATTGGGATCCGCAAAGAGTTCGAAAAAAATTCTCCAAAATTAGAAGGTAATAATAAATAATCTGCCAATGTAAGTTGCGGTAATGGTAGCGCGGTTTTAAAAAATTTTGAATGAAATAAGAACTAAGTGTAGATAAAAAGTCAGGAAAATTTATACAGGGTATTCCAATTCTTGGGACTTTTCAGACTCCGGCAATATTTTGCTTAATTGAATGCACAGAACTTTTTAAAAAAAAAAAAAATACAGAGTATAAGAATATTTAAGAATCAATTTTTCCTATTAAAAAATCACAGATTCTTAAAAGCTTTTTTATCTCGTAAGTATTTTAAAATGTGTTAATTCTAATGGAAACGTTTCGCCATTTTTTAATGTATTCCATTTCTTTTAAAAATTAAGTGGTCCGTCAGTCAGTAGAAATTCCTCAAAAGATCCGTGAAGCAAAAGTTAGTGGGAAGCGCCGCTTTAACACTATCTTAAGAAAATCTAAAATTTACGAATTGTTCAATTAGAAAATTTCAATAGAATCTATGTTTTTATGCACTTCACCACAGGTGGAAGGGTATATATAAGTTTGCCATTCCGTTTGTAATTTCTACAATATTGATCTAAGACCCTATAAAGTATATATATTCTGGGTCCTAATTAAGAGACAAGTTGATTTAACGATGTCCGTCTGTCCGTCTGTCTGTCGAAATGGATTTTCCGAAGACCCCAGACATGATGAGGATTTGATTGTTATATATTTCTTTTACATGTGATCCATTTCTGTTTGCTATTAAAAATCAGCCAGATCGGTTAATAAATGGCCTGTTTAGCAAAAAAACAGGACTACCTCTAATTTTTTCCGTAAGATCCCTTTGTTTTTATATGTATGTTGAATATTACGCATAACAAAACATATATTTGTTGAAATTCTTTTCTTTCACCTCTTCACCTTTTATACACAAACAACAAACACATACAAAGATGTGTCATTTAAATAAAAACCAAACAAATCTCTAATGAACGAAAAATGTTTATATAATTATATTAACGATGATTTCGCATGACCTCAATAGCTCGGTTGTCTAAACGGTATGTCACAAATACTTTTTTTCTCTTAGACGCGGGTTCGCGTGCTCGATTCCCCGTCTTTTGAAGTTTTTTTTTTTTGTGCAATTTTTTTACATTTTCTTAAGACTTTTTTTTTTTGTTTTTTTAACATTAAATAATTAATTTAAATAAAATTTTAAATTAATTATTGAATAATACATAAATAGGTTAAAAACATAAAAATATAATTATAAAAACCCTATGATACAAACAAAATACAAACGGTTTTTTTTTAATTTTTTGCTCCGATTTAAAAGAATTTATAAACAGATTTTTAAACCATTTTATTTCTCATATATTAAGAAAATTTTATACATAATTTCCTTTGAGTGCAATATTAAAATTTTTATAAAAACCTTCTGATACAAACAAAATACAAACGGTTTTATTTCAATTTTTTGCTCCGATTTAAAAGAATTTATTAACAGATTTTTAAACCATTTTGTTTCTCATATATTAAGAAAATTTTATACATAATTTCCCTTTGAGTGCAACTATTTTACATCATAACTTTTAGTAATTTATAAAAAAAAAATTTATAAACTATTTTCCTTCAAATTTTTAAAATTAAGCTAAAGAAATTAAAAATATTTTGTAATAAAAAAAATTCCAAATGCAAATTAGCAGCTAAATCAAACGTTTTTGTAGAAATAAAACACATGCAGTTCTAGTGATTTCTTTTAACGATTTGTTGAAATTCTTTTTTTTTTCACCTCTTCACCTTTTATACACAAACAACAAATACTATTTTAGAGCTGTAATATGACCTATGGATACGTCTTATATAACAAAAGATCGAAAATCTTTAGTATAACATATTTGCTAAAAAACTCGGAAATATCGGTTCAGATACAAAAAAGTTATGCCCAAAACATAGTTTTTTTTAAATACCTATTTTCTGGAACCATAAATGTTCCCGAGTCCAAGTTTTATCACCAAACTTAATGGTTAATTTCCTTTTAAAGGCGTCCGTATATAAATCTGTCCATTCCATATATGTCCATATATAAATTTAAGTTTTTTCCCAAACATGGGAATTTAGCCGCTCTTACTTGTTTTTATTACAGAAGTCCTTAGAATTTAAAAATTGGTTTGAAGTCTTTCTTAATAAAAAAATTTCATAGAATCTGAGAAGTTAATATAAAATTTTTTCGATGGAAAATAATAAGGTTTTTTGTTATTCTGCCGCGCCCTCTAGCAGAGAATTTTGAAACCAAAGTCGAAACGGCAGAAATTCTTTTATGTATGCAGATTTTTTTCAAAATTTACATTTAAAATTTCTTCTCACAATTCTAATCCCCGTCAATACTAGAACTTTTTTTTGATTTTGAAATACATGGAAAAAAGCAAACACATGTCTTTCAATATCAGCTGATATCTGCCTTAACATATGCAATTGGTGGGTATTATGAAAGCACAGACAGTTGATAAGTATATTTCATCGGAACTCATTAAATCAACGTGGGATTAGTATTTATCAGATTTTTCCATTAAAGTTGTGAATTAAATAAAATATATTCACAAATAACACTATAAAATGCGAAGAATGTCATAGCAACTAGTATCTAATAATTTTTGAAATAATTGCCGACTTCATAGATGAAAAAAAACCAATATTTAAACAATTATTTAACAATATTTTAACAATTATCAAAAAAAAAAAAAATAATATTCTTGTAATGCAGATATTTTATTATATAATTTTAAAAAAATTATAATATTAAATTCCAATTACCATTGTAACCCCTCTGCCCATTTCGTTTTAGGGGTTATTTTCAAAGGTAAAGTCGGATGCCATTGTGCAGCCATGGAAAACCATCTGGACATAAAAAAACGATTTTTTTTTGTATTAAAACCAATAATTTTTAAGTCTCTGACATAGCTGGCTTACATAAAAACTGTTGAAAAAACACAAAAATATGTTACTTTAAAAAAATTAATAGACCAAAAATTTACAAATGACTCTACGTCAGTAACTTCAATGTTTAGTCGGCCACAAAAATATTGAAAATCGGTTTACTGTTTAAGCCCCGATATGGTGGCACCAGATTTTCATTATGTTTTTTCAGGAAAAGTCATTTAAAGATTAAAAATAAGTTAACTTCTGAAAAAGGGAAAGGGAAGGTATACCTACTTACGTTCTTTATACGTTAAAGAGTTAAATCAGTCTCGTAGTTTTTGAGAAATTTGACTTTAAACGTTTTACGGTTTGGATAAATATCAATATCGATTGTATATTTAATGCAAATCATTAATTTCATTGTAATAACAAAGAAAAACGTCAATAAAGTTTTAAAAAATACAATTGCTACAAAAAGTGCTGTAAAGTAAAAGTTTTTTACTAATGATTTTTCTGAGTGTACTTATTAAAATATAAATCAGTATTTGTTATTTATATTACAAAAAATATATTCTAATCTTACATAAGAAGTTTGTTCAACACGATGTAAACTTTTTTATTCCTGCGAATTTTTCATTAAAATTTTACGGAAAAAGGACAATTCATCAAAATATGAAATAAAAGAAAATGGAAGTAAAAAAACCCTTAAAAACAACCTTAAGGGTAAGGCAAAACAAAACACCCTGTAGAGTTTGCTTTGGAAAGTTAGTGAAAAACTTTCAAGGAACAACCATTCAAGGTACAACACTTTTCGCTAGAATTGATTAAAAGATGCAGAAATTTGAAATTAAGTAGCAAGGAAATTTTTTTCTGTCTTTAACTTTGGCACTTTCATCGAAAAATTTAACAGTCCAATGTTAAATTGATGCAAATGGCAAATTCGAACAAATTATCAGCACTATTATTGCTGGGTATTAAATGACCTGAAAAGACTTTTATAACTTTATAGCCTACTTTTAATAAAGGATTAATAATATTCTTTTTTATATTTGCTTTAAAACATAAAAATAGCCCCTATTTCTATATAATGCAAACTTTTATATAAATTAATGTTAACTTATAAGAATTATAAGAATAAAAATCTAATATTAAGTGTAATTAACACAACGACCACTCAATCTTACACAAAGCAATTAAATAATGCGATGGTAACTCCTACAAACAACCTCCAGTTTTGTACAGAAACAAAAACAGTTTAGAAGAAAGAAAACAACAACTAAAAAGGTAAATCGATAAAGTTTTGTTTTATGAGCACAAAAAAAAAACAACGCAAAAGGAAAATAAAGTCATCATAATTAACATTATGATAAAAATCAAAAAACAAAAGTTTATTAAAGCAATAAGCAAATACTTATGAAAAAAAGCAAACAGCTAAAAAATAACCCTAATTTAAAAAAAAAATCCAAAATAAAAAAGTAAAAAAAAACTTTTAAACAAATTACCAAAAACATAATAAAAAAAATTTGAGAAGAAAAAAACTCAAAAATATCGTTGAAGCTAAAGGTGTTTAGGTCCCTAAGCTATGAAAAAAAAAAACTAAACATATTTTTCCTCTAGTTACATGTTGTACAATTTTTTGGCGTTGTAATACGGTTTATATATTTTTTTTGAAGGAGTTACAAAAAGTCCTTATGGTTGATGTTGTATTTTTCTGATGTTTCTTGTTGTAGTTTATGCTTAAATATTTACCTTAAAACGATATACGATAATTATAACTTCTTTCATAAGCTTTCAACATGTTAAAAAAAATTGTGTAATACCAGCTGAAAAATACTGCTACACCATTTACAAACTTATTTTATCCTTTTTTAAATGGCCTACCATTTAAATTTTAGATAAAATTTAGCGAATGCGTCGAATCCAACGAAACTGTTTCTAAATCGTCTTGCCTGGAAGAAAAATTTTATAGCGGCATTAATAATATTTTTATTTTAGAAGTACCTGACTGTGGGAGTAAATCCAATATGATATCAATATCCGCCCGTAAACACCTGATATGATCCTTATTTTTAGCCAGATTATTTGTCATCATGAAAATCGATCCAGCACTTCAGAAGTTGCAAGTGAATCAAATGAGGGTGCGTACTTCTAAAATCTTCATACAAAATGGTGAAGCTTAACAAAGCACTAGAAAGTGCAATTCTGTAAGAAAAATTTAGAAACTTCCTCTGTTTTGCAACTTCCGAACCTCTGGATCATGAATTATGCATGGATTTTTCCTCCTCCAGAACCGAGAATTATGCTTATTGAGGAGGCTGCTGAGATGAAAAAGATTCTCGTCTCTTATGATTAGTTTTGATGGAAAATCATTCACTTCATTGTTGAGTTTCAAAATATTACAGCTTTTTCTTAGATAGTCTCATAATTTTGCATTGAGAAAAAGTCCTTTGAATCTAAAAATATTTCTATTAGAACAAGTTCTAATAATCTAAGTATTTTTTTTATGATGAAAAGTCTCTGAGGACTTTCAGAATCTAAGTTTTTCTTTAAAAATATTAAATTTGTATATCAGAAACAGTTTACAGAATCTAAAAATTTAAAAATGTTTCTATCAGAAAAATTTCTAAAAATCAAGTATATTTTATAAGAAACCTTTTCGTACAAAACAACTTTGGGTTCTACTGATTTTTTCTTATAAAAACTTATTGTTTTAATATTATGGCTACTTTTTCCACAAAAAAATCGTTATTTCACAAGAAATGAATCAAACATATTTAAAAAAAATTAAAATTTAATTTATTTATACATATAGAATCTTTTTGGCAATGAATTTTTTTCGACAATGAATTGATTACTGTAAATTATGATGTTATATGTTATGTAAAAGGCATTTTGGAAAATTAAACCCCCCAAGTGAAAATGATCACATATTTTCATTTTGGGTTTTTATGAAAACAAGATTTATAATTAATTATTCCTTGATTGTTGTTAGCATTTTATAGTTCCTTAATTATCAAAATTTTCATAGTCAGTATTTTTGTTACCACAGTATGGTTACAGCCAATCATGTTATAAAATAGAAAGTGTCAATCATGAAATAATAAAATATTTACTATAATAATGATGCTAGTGACCACGTTGATGGTTAGAACATATTTATAAACCAATAACTTGATTGTGACAACCATACTAGAATGCAGTAAGCATAATATAGTAGCAGTGATTATGATGCAACCATGTTTTTTCCTATATGTCATTGACTAAAATGGTAGCACTTTCTAAAAAGCGATACCTATTGCCCCAGCTTTAATTAAGAAAATTGAAAAATTTACTTGGTGACATAAAAGTTTTTAGAATTAACCAATTACAGTTCTTAGAATTAACCAATTACAGTTTTTTTAAATTTTTCTCCAGGTTCATAAAACATAAACATATTTTTCTAGACAAATGATATATAAAAGAAGGATCTATGTTTTTTCACTTTTATATGTTACTGAATAATAAATACTTATCGTTGTGCCGCCCGTGATATATCTCGTTAAGAGGTGATGCTACTAAAAAAAGTGTTTTCCTCTTCTTCCTGAATAGAACACATCGAATTTATATATATTTTAACCACTTTTGCACAGTCTTTTTATGTCAAACTGTTAATTTTTATAATTTAATTCAAGTTAACTTTTCGTTACTATAAAATATTGCATATATTTATGCTAGTTTTTATCACTTAAGTAGAAAACAAGTAATGGGAGTCAAATAATTTTTTAATCCCGCCTTTTCAAAGTTCAGAAAAACAAAAATCGCAAAATCTTTTATACCCCAAAACAATAGTAATAACACATACCAATTTATGACAAAAAATATATTGAAACTACATAAAAAAGTAATAAACACGTAAAATGTCCCTGCAATACAACAAAAATGTATAAAGGACTTACAGACAAAAAAAAAAAAAAAAACAATTCCGTTCCGAGGTACTCGTATTGTTAATATTTCTGTAATTTTATGCGATTTTGGAGTTTTCTGAAATAAATAAAAATATGTTAATGGATATTTAATAGGTCACCTAAGTGAATTAGAATTAGTTTTTTTTATTTATGTATATTTATTCCTGAATTAGCAGAAAATGTGGTATTCTTAATGTATTTTTAACTGCGTTATTTTCCATTGAATCCATTAAGGTATGTCTCATGTAACTGAATGAAGAAAACTTTGGCTCCACAAAATAAAGCCCAAAGTGAAAAATTAAATACGTCCAATTGTTTGGGAATTATTTCATTTCCTTGGGGTTTATTTCATTTTCATATTTGGAAATTATTTTATTCTGAAACAACGCCCAATGGTGCTATTTTAAAAAATTTAAACTTATTTTATTATTTAAAATTTATAATTTCGTAAATTAAAATGCAAAAGAAATCAGTTCAAAGAAAGGCCGCATGTGATTTTAAAGACCAAACAAAATTTTTGCGTGTGACATCATTCCCACTATTTTATACGTCGAAATATATATGAACTTACATAATTATATATTAGAGTGTATATGATCATACATGTATATACATGAGCACGTATGAATATATTTTCAAATCCCAAATTGAGGGTTTATGGCCGTGTATTATCCTATATGTACATATAAAATTCATGTACGTTCAAAAATTTTGTAATCTCATGTGAAAGTCGAAATATATATGAACATACATTATTATTCATGGGCTTGTTTATGTTTATATATGAGTATGCATGATCATATACGTCCAGGTGAACCCATATATATAATCATTTTCACCTGCGATAAAAAAATTTAAACCAGTTTTGTTTCTTAAATTTCAAATTCAATAATTTTAGGTTTTATTCCAAAAATCGCACAATGTTAAAAAAAAAACACAAATTTGTTACATGTCTCGCTTTTTCAATTATTTTGTAAATTTTAAAAAATTTAAAATATAAAATAATTTTTAAAATTCTATATTCTTAAATATTTCGTTATAAATTAATTTTATTTCAGCAGGTAGTTTTAAGCACCATTCACGTCAAGACAATACATTCGAGTACATTTGTATAAATTTATTAATTCAAAATTGTGGATTTGATCACAGCAAATTGTATTCCAATTCTGCGAAAAACAATTGGGTAAGATGATGGTTTTTTCCAGGGCCGTCGACAAAATACCATACAGGTTTATATACATAATTAAAATAGAGAACATTTTCATTGCATTGGGAGATTATTGCATTGCAGGTTATCTCATTATTTTTTTAAAGAGGTTTTTTATTATCAAACAAACCCCAGATTTCAAAGGTTATTTAATTTCATATTTTGGGCATAATTTTATTCTTTATAATTTAATTGTTTCTATTTGGATTAATTTTATTATTTCTTTTTTTTTTTTTTTTGGTTTTATTTCATTTGAAGTAATTTCATTTCTTCGTTTGACTGTTATTTTGTGGGATTTTTATTTCGTAGCGTCAGAAATGGTATTGAAACCTCTTTTAATTGTAATAACTATTGCAACACTTTAACTTTTAACACAATGTAATAACCACCAAAAAATGAAATAACTGCCAAAAAGAAATAAAAATGATATAATATCCAAAAATTTAATTTGAGAGTTATTTTAATAATAAAATAATCCCCGAATTTGAAGACAAAATTAACCGCAAAGAAAATGAAATAACCTTCAAAAAGTTTTACGTATTTTTTTGGGATAAATTTGTCCCCAAATTTTTGAGGATTAATTTGTTCCCTTGGGGTGTTATTTGGAAGTTATTCATTGCGCCAAAATTTTAGGTTGTAACGACGGATTAACAAAAAAAATTATTAGAAAGAATTTCAGTTACTTTAACAACCATTTGGTAGTCACATCTACAAAATTTGGTTGATGCAAACAAAAAAAATTTGATTTTCAACAAACTCGAAATTTCAAATAATTACAAACAAATGTAAGTGCAATAGAACAATGTCAAAATACAATTTTACATATTTTAGACCATCATATACATAAATGTATTATTTTTTTTAATTCCTAACCAAAGACTCTTTTTAATCAAAAATGGTAGGTGGGTGGCAAGTTTTCAAATTCAATATCAATATGGGTTAAATATACAAAAAGTTGTAGAATGGAGTAATAGTACAAGTACTAAGCAATATACAAATTGCGTTCGTCATGTTTTGTTTATATGCAGAGTACATTGAACGTAATCGTAGTACAAAAGTCATAGTAAAATTTTTGTTTTATATTTTTTCTTCTTCTTCCTTTTGTATTAGTTACCAATACAAAGGTAAGCTTTCAAAAGAGTAAAAAAAAAAACTCAATAATTGTTGTCCTAGGACAACTAGCAAATTGTAAAGAATATTTTAGTTTAAAACTAATAAAAAGAGAGGCACAATTTTATTGTTGAAAGAGACTAAGAGAAAATAAAGCTTTCTTCTGGATATGAGTAAGAGAGAGTGTATCCTTATTATAATCTCAACGAATGTGAAAAGCAAAACAAAAAATGAATTGAAAATAATCACTACCGAAATTTGTTATATTATAACTATTTCTCTTTCACATTGCTACGGATTGAATAAAAATAATCGCTGTAGTTTTTTTTTTATTGTTACTATTTATTACAAGTTGTTCTAATATATATTATAAACTTAACTTTTGGTATGTAGTATTTTTATTTTGAGTATGTGAGTGAGTATAATGACCATAATATTACACATACCATTACTAATACTTGTGTTTTATAGAATTTTTATATGACCCTGGGCATTTATAATAAGCCTTAATTCTTTCACTTTTTTCTATTTAATTCAATGTTAGTATTTTTATATGTGATAATTATAATGAATGTAGAGAGATTTCAACACACTACTTAGATTTCAATCATGTAATTTACATATGATTTCCTTCAATACTTGATTAAATAATTTATAAAGTTTTTTTTTTTTTGTTTATAGTTTAATTGTAGTAGAATTAAAGATGTTTGTCCATACATATGTATATATTATAAATGAAATAATAATATTGTAAATAAAGTATCGGAAGTAGATTGTAATTGATTGATTATAAAACAAAACAACGTTTTAGGTTCTTTAACACAAACAAAATGGTGATACGATTGTAATTATTGAGATAAAAAAAAAACTGTTTCTATAAACGAAAATGTTTCAGATAACCTACTTTTTTGCTTTTGTAATACAGCAATTTGTGCAATAGATTTAGACAATGTTAAATTAATAATTCTCACTGAGTTTATACAACTTTTTGCATATAGTTTTGAATGTAGCAAATACGAGTGCTGGCCTTTGGAAATAAATGGTGTCTGTATGCCGTTGTGTTTTTATATTTTTTATACCTTTAACCCTTTCGGTCAATACGTTTAACAATGGTACATTTCAGCGTGCATACGCTGATAATGTATTTCACAACATCGAGGAGAATTAAGAAGTTTTGGTGGATATTAAGAACGCTTATTGGAATGGAATTATATCCCACGAAAAATTCATAGTGAAATATTATATCCCATGAAAAAAAAAAAAAGATTTATGAGTATGCAGAACATAATTTTTTTTCGCCACATCTCTTGGGATATGTAAAAATTTACACAAAAATATCTTTGTTTTCAAAACTAAATTCCTTTTCGAAAAATAAACTATTTTTATTAGATTGTTTTTTAAATTTTTTTATGACATTATAAAGACTTATGCCTGGTTTTCATTATGTCATATGAACTGAGAACAAAAACTGACTCAAGTGAATTCTCGTCATTTTGTGTCAAATGCGTTTTCATTACATCTTAAAAACTGACAATAAAGCGATAAAGCAGAGCGCGTCAAAGACTAACGTCAAATTTTGGTGTGGGTTGACTGACACGCAAGCGAACAGCTGATTAGAAAATATTAATTTGATTTAAATAAAAAGTTAAAAAGTGGAAAAATTTAAAAAATGATAAAAAATAAACAAATGGCTATTTCGTTGCCACTTCGGATCGCGGCATTTTTATTATATATGCCACTTCTTGCCAGAGAGCCTCTCGTAGATTTCTGTCCCGATATTCTCTGGGCGGGAAATTCCAAGTACCCTCCCCCGCTTCTACCTCTTGAATGAACCTCTCCGTTTGCTCACTCTTCCGCTTTTATTTTATTTAAAAAAATTACCATTTCTTTCTTTATTTAAAAAATTACCATAGTAATTTATTTTTCCAGCAAAAAAAAAAACCACAACAGCTTTGCGATCGTCAATTTTATTTTAAATAAAAAAATGCTGCCATATCTGTTGACAAACTGAAATTTGACGTTTTCACTTGTCTGTCATTTTAGACGGCAGTTCGTGTGCATAACTGACTGCAAACTCAGATGACACCACATGACAACCCGTTTTCATACAATTGCCAACAGTTTGAACAAATTGACATTAAAAATGACATAGTGAAAACCATGCATTAGGAAACATTTTTAATCATTTTTACACAGTGATGGCAAGCATGACAATTTATTACAATAAAACGTAATAAAATAATATTTTATTAATTTTCTTTAAATATTCCTGTTTCTTTTCCTACAAATGTAAAAAGAAAAAATAATAAAAAAAATATACTTTTCAAATTAAAAATGACAGACAAAATGTTTAAAGTATATTTAATTAATTCTATAATTTCATTAACTGCTCCAAATAAATTTAAACTTTTAATTGTATAAGCCAATTTTTTAATTGAACCCTGTATAATTTTTTTTTTGTAGTATGAACAAAAAAAATTTTTACTATAAACTTGTTTAGAAATGATTTTTGCACAAAGCTACATTTTAATGAAAGAAATTTAGAGAAAAAATTTTACTCTTGCGAAAACATTTATTTAACGATTTTTTTAGTTATGGCGTAAAATAATAATGCATTTTTACAAAAAAATAAAAACTATAAACTTTTTAATTAAAAAACTGTAACCTCTAAATTCATGTTTGTTGAGGTTCCCAATGAAGCTTATTATCCAGTCCGGTGTGAGTCTTCAAATATCCCTCAGGTTTATCATTGCCCTTCGAGATATCTGACCCTGTTACCATACATAGATGGATACTCACACAGAATGCTCTGTAGTTCGGAAAACCATCAATAAGATTAAACCAAATACCACCTTATTGAGAGACAGTAATCCCTGGGATCGGTCTTGGATAAGGATATAAACTCCGTCGCCTTTATTTGCCCCGTCACATTATCCCCCGGATATAGCCATTAGGTTTCTATACAAAGGCTTCAGGACCTATTAGGGATGATTTGGCAATGTGCGTGTCCCTCAGAGTCAACGCATTCCGGTTAACCAATTCGCTGAAGAATTCAAAATATTTCATTACCAGCCGGTAAGTGACCATATTACCTCTCAAAGCCTTAAGAGACGTCTAACTATCGAAAATATTCCTGAAACACTCCGCAGAGGTGATTAAAATCGCATAAATTACCGATTGAAAAATGGGCGGAAATTTCCCCATCGGAAAGGCTCTTTGGAAGTTGGATCCAAGGAAATTTGAAAATCATACGCCCCAAGACGCTTCCACTTTGGGGTAAGTCTAATGGCTCCTAAATAGATTTTTAAAAAAGAGGAATTTTTATTAAAAAAAATTATGACAAATATTTTAAACGTTATTAAAAATAATGTGGTCATGATGGGAATCGAACCAGGGAACTCTGGTTGCCAGCCAAGAACTCTACCCACTGAGATATCGACGCATATAGTATTTGATTACTTTAAACTTAAATGAATTGTTGCGCTTCGTTTTTCGCTTTTGCTTAAAAAAAAAACACAAAGTAATGTATCTAAAAATAGATTTTCAAAAATATTTAAATTATTACTTTACATTTATAAATCATATATTACGTAATCAATAATCAGTAATTTATTACTTTATGCTTGCAAATAATGAAAAAGGTAACGAGCTATCATTACAAGGTAACACATGGGAATATCGCACCCATTACCAAAGTTTTGCTGGAATACTGTAAGTGACCCTTATTTTCAAATAGTTACAAGGCCTCATTAGGGCTGTAAAATCCCTATCCCTCATTTCGCCTACAACTGGAAGACAAAGAAAACTCCTGCGCTTCTCGTCCACAATAAGATACCAAGACCAAAATTTAAATCTTCTTCAGCAAGTCCCAAACCGTCCACTAAGTAGTTTTTGATGTTGATATTATGTTTAAATGCCATAAAATCGTTGCCGGCCTTAAATGCCATATTATACTAAAATAGACTTGTTGAAAACATTGTATTTGTTGAGCACGATTCCCAAACACTTCTCGGCTGCCCGGGTCATTTTAGCCAGTTTTTTTGGTTAATCCTTCCTCATCACACCAACCCTAAGTTATATCAAATACCTGTTGCATACGATCAGATATAGTCCTATTGTCCCAGCCCACAACCAAAATCACTAAATCATTGTTGTAAGCGTAGGTCCTAGAACCCACACCATTAAGCTTCTGCAGCAAATTTTCTATTATTAAACCCCTAGTCGCCGTTATGGTTTGTTATATGGTTTATTATAAAATCGGCAAGATTGTATAGAATCGAAAAACTTATTAAACAAGTTACCCTTTTTTCTAAATTTGTTTATTTTATGTTTCTTTCTTTTTTTAATTTCATATTCTATAAATTTTTTGGATATAAAAATGAGAGAAAAATAAAAAATTTAGAATTGAAAAAGAATCGAAATCATTAAAAAAATTTTCGAAAAAAAGTATGTGTGCGAGATTTTAAGAATCGGAAGCTTTATTTAATATCGAAAACGATTCTATTTTGAGAAGAGTGATCGAAAAATATTCGAACAAATAAGCTGCCTCAAAACTTGGCAGAGTGGCATAACTCAAGATCAAAGTGCTGCCAATGTCGAATTTATTATTTCCGGTGAGACAACTTTGCCATTCTATTAGCGTCATAGGAGGTGTTGGCAAACGCACCCTGTTTATCGATAATCGAACTCAATTCAATTTGTGGGGTCGTCAGCAGCTTTTGCAACATCGTCACGACACAATAATTGACCATCACTGTCGATTTTCCTCATTGGTAGGTAAACAGAAGATCTTAAATAAGTTTGAGGCATAAATCGATTTATAATCTTCTTTAGGTTTTCTTTATGTCTTCTCCATGTTCTTCAATAAAAAATAAGTAAAGGCTTATAGGCCAATAAAATTTAGCAGCTGCCTAAATTATTTATTTAGACTTCCGTTCTAATTTTGGTATGAAATCCACTTAGTTGAAAATTGTAGAACAACAACGTCACCAGTATACTTTAGCATAGGTAAACGCGTCAGGTATCGACGATATATGGGATCTTGCCGAAAAAATGAGCTGTAAAACAATGCAAAATCAGACCAAGTCACTGGATAAAGTAAGGCTATTTTTAATGCCAAATAAATTATCTAGTCCTCATCTTGGCCCGTTTAAACGCCAAAATTCAAAAAAGTCACTTTGCTTGCGGAAATAAAATTTATTGTACTAAAATTGAAAAATAATACTGGTTAACCCGTCTTGACTGATTGATTTTGAACTCACTGTTATACACCGGCTTTTTTCGATAAAAAATAGATTCATAACCTCCTAGAATATATATCATTCTTGAAAGATTTAATGTTCCTAATGTTTATAAATCTAATCAATATATAAAACAAAACACAATTTGTATAACAGTTTGTATTTTAACTAAGAATTACAGTTTGAAAATCACAGCAAGTACAAACAACCAAATCCTTACAGTATATTTTGGCGCCAATAGTAAAAAAACAAAATAAACAAAACATATGTGTATAACACTTTTACTCTCATCCGGTATTTTAAATATTTTTACTCACTCTCACTATTTTTATAACTAACGGCATAATTTTCGATAAGCTTAACACAGTAAATATACTCCCGCAATCGTAAAATTTCGTAAGAAAATAAGGACAAACACATATAAAGGACTATACAATAACAATAACAAAAACCCCAAACGAAATCACAACAAATTGTAAAAAATACAAATATGCTACAAAAGCGTAACGAAAGGACGAATAAGAATGAATTGCTATGAAGAAATTTTTAACGAAACCAGTTTGTAACGAACCATTGAAACGAGCGGTTTAAAAAATACAACGGACGTTAATGTTTTTGAAAATAAATTTTGAAAATCTCAAAACTAGGATAAAATGTAATCAAGTTTTGAAGTTAATATAATATTCAAAAATATATATTGTAACTATATGATGTAAAATTAAACGAGCGGGTGTTACAAAAAGAAAATATAATGAAAAATGTGAAAATATAAAGAAAATTATTTTAAATAATTATAATGTAAAAGTATGTAAGAATTAAAGTTTGGTCATTATTGTGTTTTTAAAGTAACTAAATCAAGTAAAATAGAATTGCAAGTAAAGCCGTTAACGTTTTTTGTAGTTCTTTTTTTTTTTTTTTTTTGTGTGATAATAAATTAAAATACGAGTTGTATGTATTTGAAGTGACGTCCTTTGAAAATATAAAAGTGCAAACAAAAAAAAAAAAGTTAAGAAATAAAGCCAACCATGGTTTTGTGTTCAATTTCAAATATTTCGTAAAGGTGTTTTTCTTCGTACTAAAACCGATCAAATAAAGCAGGTGCAATTTTTATTTTTTTTTTTGATTTGGAGGGGGATTTTAAGCATGAAAAATATACAACTACAAACAAAAGTTTAAGTTTAGCTGAAAATTCAACATTGTAGAATTTAAAGAAAATAAAAAAAAAGACTTAAAAAAGGTTTTCAAAGAATTTTTTATGTTCATGTCGGTGTTAAGGAAAACCTCCATATATCTTATTATAGAAGGTATTATAAGAAGAAAAAATAAAAAAAGAATAACTACAATTACACTATATATAAACGCATCACAATGGCTTTTAAGATTTTTCTATAACAAACAAAAAAGGAAAACTTTGAAAATTGCAAAAGAAAGTTAGAAAAACTACTTTATATGCACTTTAGTGCAATTCATGTTCACACTGTTATTTAAACAGGAATATAATTTTTATAAATTGATAAAAGAGAGTTTGTTTTTTTTTTTTTGATTAAATCAAAAGAAAAAGTTAGAAATTTAACCCAATAAGCACAGATGGTTTTAAATTAGAATGCTGTTAATAAAGCTTGAAATAAAGTAAATTTCAAATTCTAGCACTTGCAAATTTAATAAAAAATAATTGCAAACTTTAATTTTTGTTACCTTTCTGCTAGATAAAATATAATGAAAATTTTATTCAAGCCTTGATCCTGAAACTTGATTTCAAATTAAATTCCAATTAAAATTGTTTTTAGGGAAATAATAATTCTAATATAATTCTAATATTTGAAATAAGATTATTAAAAGTGGCCATGTACCAACTTTGTATTCAACTTTGATTTTTGGCTCATGCCAGAGTGAAATATTGCATTGATATAGTGAATGCTTTAGCGAAATCATATAACTCTAAGCCGTGCAGCTTTGGGGACAAATTTTAGAATTTTAAAACAAATCGACAAAAAAAAGTTATCTTATGTGTAGTGACACATCGTTTTTTATAAAATTTAGTATACTGAACTTAAATATTAAAACATTTTTAATATTGCTCAAAGGATTTTTTAATAAATTTTGTTGAATGTACAGGGTGGAGCAAAAATAACCTTCCGATGTTTTTTGGCTGTAATTTAAAAAAAAAAAATCAAAAACTTTGATTCTTCTTGTGGATTATTTTTATTTGGTCTTTTAATTTTTTTTACATCAAGTCGAGAATATGATGTCATGTAAATGGCCGCTGCCACAGTCGATTGTCATTTGAGCCCCTTTTTATGGCATTTTCCATCACTTTGGCCAAAACTTCCGGCGATAGGTCCTCACATTCTTGACGGATATTGTCTTTAAGAGCTGCAAGAGTCTGAGGCTTGTTGACATAAACACGCGACTTCAAAAAGCCCCACAAAAAGAAGTCTGGAGCGCCCGGGAAATGCATCCTTCGCATATCGGTTGTGGCACGTGCAGTGTGTGGCGTTGAGCCGTCCTGTTGGAACCACATGTTTTCCAATCCCAATTCATCAAGTTGCGGCAAAAAGAACTCGTTGATCATTGCTCTATAGCGCTCACCATTCACAGTAACCGTTTGGCCCGCGACGTCTTCGAAGAAAAAAGGTCCGATGACTCCTCCAGCGAAAACAGCACACCATATAGTGACTTTGAGCGGGTGTAATGGCTCTTCGTGGGTTACACGCGGATTTTCAGTGCCCCAGAAGCGTAAATTTTGCTTATTTACGTACCCGCTAAGATGGAAATGGGCCTCATCACTCATGATTATTTTTGATGAAAAATCATCTTCATTATTGCTCAAATAAATAGTCACCAATATTCCGCGTTCTGGAGCAGTGTAGCGTAACATTGTTTATTAACGTGTATTTCGCATGTGTTTACTACACAAATGTCAAAACAGTACTGACATTAGGGGCCAATCGCAAAATTTATAGCATTTTCTGATAGGAGGATTACTTTCGTGCCACCTTGTAGTAGAAATTTTGCACTTCAGTGAAATTTTCACAATATCTCGAAAACGATTTATGCGATGTAGAAAATGTTTTTACATTTATGGTCAGCATTCTAAATTTGATTTCGAAACGACAAGTCGCAAAACATGATTAAAATATTATAAATTTTTTTTTTTGGATTTGTTCAAAAACTCCTAAATTTTCATCTCAAATCTCTATGACTTAGAGTCATCCGTTTTGAGCCAAATTTTTATGATGGGAGTTTTAGACTAAAGCCCGTAATTTCAAGCAATAGATACCTACCAGTGCTTAGATATCTATTAGTTTTTGTTCGTTTACACGGTAGGTATCTAAGCACTGGTAGGTATCTACATATTGCTTGAAATTACGGGCATAAGTAGCACAATAATCTGCTCGGGTTGCGTTACAATTCAGAAAACATATTTCTCCAAAAATTTTAAAGCCACAGGCCGAAATTGTTGGACAATAAAGCGCACATACCTTGTTTCCAATACTCTCAAAAAGACACAATTGTTTAAATTAGTCCTGTGAAAGGACATATTTCGATACTAATTTCAGTTTTCAGTATCACATTATTGCTAATATTAATCAAAATTAAGAAAATGAGTTTAACGACATCACGTGCAATAAAATGATAGCAAGCAATTGTGAAATCGATTACAGAGAAATATCAAAGTTGTGTAAATTCTAGTGTGTAAATTCTGCTACGAAATATCATAACTAAACTTTTACCCGTTTTTATTTACCAACATATATGTTGCGTTTTTATTGTTGATTTAAAATAAAAACTAAAAGTGACATTTGAAGGCAGACATCATGGCAAGTTCCGTTTGCATGTCAACGATATCATGATATTGCAATAACATGGAAATTAATTGTCTTTATGTACTTGTGATAAAATCAGTATGACAAAAGTTTGCTATCATTTTATTGCATGTGAGGTCACCGGGTTAAGGTAATATGTAAAGATCGTTAACACTTAGAGAATTTAAGCGGTAAAAATCAACTGAAAATTGTGTGAACTGTAATTTGAATTTAAATTAAATTGTTTTTATATAAAATCCACAACCAAGGACTTTTTTTTTTTAAATGAAAAATTTGTTTATTTTATTTTGTAATTAATAATTTACATGATCTCGATTCAGACTGAAAAATACATTTCATATAAATTTTAAAAGATCGGCTATAAACCTTGACTATGAAATCCAAAGCTTTTAGAAAAGTGTATATTTTTTTTTTGCTTTTCTTTTCAAAATTGTTTAAAACCATATGGTTAATAATTAAAAAAAAATTATTGAAATTTTGTACAAAGCTTTAAGACAAAAAAAGTACTATTTTGCTACTTAGTATTATAGTCAGCTCTTACAAGAAGAGTTTGTATGGTTCCCCAGATTTCGATCAAACTAAGTTATGTGATAAAGGACAAATTTGCTTCAAAGTTGTTAAAAATTTTTTTTTGTTTAAAATCTATTCGATATTTTAGAGAATTTTAATTCAAATTTTACTTAAGTAGGAAATTTTTATTGAAAGTGTCTAACTTAAGTGAAATTTAAGTGTTAACTATAAAAATGGCCCTTAAACTGTTGTTTCAAATATTTTCTAGAAGAAAACCTGAGTGCATTTTATCGCTATTAAATTTTCATGTGGAATACTGGTTTTGATTTCACGGATTTGATTGCGAAACTTGAAAAATGTGTGTATGGAGAGTTCGAAAATGATAATACCCATGTAAAAAACGAAATATATATAAGCACACATGATTATACATCGCTTATATAAATTTATATATTGGAATACATTGTCATATACGTACATGTATAGTAGAATATATGAGCATCTATGATCATATAAGCTCATATATGAACATACATGACCAGATATCCTCAAATTTTGGATCCTAAGATATATGGTCATATATGAGATCATGTAGGGTCATATATTAAACAATGCATGGAAATATATAATCATGTGTGCCCATATATGTTCATATACAAGCCCATGTATGACCATATATGATCATATATATTTCGATTTTTACATGTTCATACAATTATATTTCTTGCTTTATTTAAAAATAAATATTTTTCGTGCAATTATAGACTTGATTTATTAAAATTAATGTACAATTCTGGCTTACAAAATAAATAGTTTGCAAAATTTCCCAAATTATATTTGGTGTCATTTGAAAACAAATTTTGACCAACACTGGTATATGTTAAATGTCTTAAACTTTTAAAGGAATAAGTCGAGAACCCACATTGTAATTTTTTTTTATATTTCTTGGTGTCAGTTTAACATTTCGAGTTATTTGTAAGTCATAGAGTTTCTAGTGCCGAATTCTTAGACACGATATTTAAATATTTTGACATTTCATTTCGCAGTTTTGAGTTTACCGCACCATATTTGCCAGTTATCTGGCGGATTTTTTTTACTGCTAGGTTACCTGTGACCAAATTTTTGCATTTCTGAATTTTTTTTTCAAAAATTTTGGTAAATTTTCGAAAAAAGATTTTTTACTTTTACAAACAGTATTATATTTAAATTAAATCTCCTTTTGTGAATTTTTAAGTACATACTTTTTTGACTTTTAGAATTTACTGATGTAAAAATATATAAAGTTTCTGGTACTTTTTATGGAGAAGTATACTGTTAAAACTTACAAATTTACATACGATATTTTAATTCTTGTAAAAAAATTAAACTACGAGTATGTATCTCAAAGTACAGTATGAACGTAGTAAATATAAACTATTTTTTCAATATTTTGAAATTTCGTTAAATCCATTCCTAGTTTTATGTATGGGCATGGTCTGAATTTAGTGCGAATTCAAATCTGCGTGCAAGTGAAATTTATGGCACCTATTTTATGGTTTTTACAAATTTTTTTTTTTGATTTGATTTTAACTTTACTGCATTAAATGACCACTGAACAATCATAATTCTTAGATTTTTAACGAAATTAAAAAATTAGATAATTTTCACTTTCACCCAGAACTGAAATCCAGAACATGTCCGATAAAATTATTTTTTCTGTAGTGTCCAGTTTATTTGAATTAATAATCTGAGTTTTGAAAGTTCTTATGCTTCGGTTACATCTGCATTCAAATCACGAGATTTCGACTCACATCGGGTTTTTAGTGAAAATCTCAAGATTTCACATACAAATTAAATTTCGCAAATCAACGAGCTTTGTAAGAAATGTCATGAAAATCTCGCAAATGTGTAAACTTTTTTTTTTTTTGTTATTTTGTAGAATTATTGCATGCAAAAGTGGCAACGCAATAAAAGTGGCAACACAATAAAAATGTGTTACTATTCAAAAGAAAAACAATGAAGAAGTCTTTGCAAATTATCTGTTTTCATTCCATTAATATATTTAAAATTTTTGACTTTAGGTTGTAGTTCTAGCAGTAAAATATATTGACTAACATACCTGAGTTTGATATTTATATAAAATAATAAAAATTGTACTCCGCCAAAAAATAAAGTGCTTTTTACAAATAGTTTTATTTTAAAAATTTCTCGCTAAGTGCAAATGTAAACGGTAAAGATTTCTGTGCGAGATTTCCTTTGAAATCTCAAGATTTAATGCCAAATGTGGTTTAAAAGTGTGATGAAAATTTTAATTAACTACGGTCATATTGGTGTTTTAATTGGAAATTTTTTTCTTTTAATATTCCGTAAAATTTTAGAAAAACAAATATTTCGGTTGAATATTATTAACGAAAAGCAAAGATTTCTTAATGAATAGAAAAACTTAAAATTTTTTTGTAATTACTGTATTCAGAATAAGTTATTAGACACCCTTCAAACAGAATGCAAATTCCTAGTCATACGACCGCCTTCGTCAATATAATTTTATTTAAAAATATCTCATATTTAACTCACAAACTAAACGAAAAAAGCTTTATGAGAATTATATTCGTTAATTTTTTGAGCTAAGATGAAATTTACAGCAAAGAATGCAATATAATGCAATTTTCTAGTCAGCTACGACCGCCTTCGTCAATATAATTTTACTTAAAAAAAATGTTATTTAACTCACAAATTAAACGAAAAAAGCTTTATGAGAATTATATTCCCAATATTAAATTTCAAAAATGAAAATTTGTGAACAACTTTTTCATGCTTAGGTAACATTGTGTGTGTGTCAAGTTAGCATAGAGAAATATTGTAGTATTAGTATGAAACTCTGTATGAAAAATAAAAATAAAGTTTACTCAATTCAAGTGCTTGGTAATGGTGTGTATAGCACAAGTCTTTAGGGTGTTAGAAAAGTAGTTGCATAAACTCGACGGTACACAATTTTTTATGGAAATGGAAATACTACTTACTACCAGTAGTTACGATTTGTAACATATTTCGTTAAACACAACATGTGGTATAATACAACTCTAAACCTAAAGTAAAAGGCATTTCCGTTTCCGCTAATTGTATGTGTAAGAAAAAGAAAGTTTTGTGAATATTCAACAAAGAAACAAATAAAATGTAAGATTATGCAGACTAGTGTGTAAATTTTAAATAAAAATATGGCCTTAAAAGCTTATGCAATAATATTTAAAATATCTATTAACCTTTAAGGATAATTTGTTGAAAAACCTGTTAAAAAATTTAACCTTATTTCATTATTTTTATTTTTATGTAACTCAAGTCATAAAATAATATTTTACCTTTATTTGCTACTTAAAGTATTAAAATAATCTTTATTATTCAAGTACACATGATAATGACGTAATTACGTTTAGCTTAAGGTTTTGTTTATATATTTTTTTTTTTACACGGAGAGAATTATGTTCAAGATATAAATTATTTTTTACATAAAATCTATTAACTTTCTAATGGAATGCAACCATTGAAACTTTTCATCAAATTAAGTCACTTAAATTAAAAAGACGCTCAATGACAAAATTTTCACGCCAGTTTAATATATTTTTTGTTAATTTTATAAACAAAATCTTCACTAGTTTACAGAAAAATTTCATTAATTTTCCTCCACTTAAATTCTCTCTGTTAACTTAAATCTTACAACTTTTATTTTATAAAATTTTGCGGTTAATGCAAACAAATTAAAGACACACGGGCAAAAAAAAAATATGTTGCTTCTTTATTTTCTAAAAAGGTTTGTTAAACCGTAATATAAGATTTTACTTAATCTAATGATTACATTGTATATGTATAATTTTTTTTTTTCTCTGAACAAAAGTTTTCTTTCTTTTTCGGTTTATGTGGCTAATGTTACACAGAGTTAGGTTGTAAAATTAAATTGGTATTTGCTTAAGGTGTACAATTTGTTTAACGCTACATTAAATAAGGCTTGTAAAATTTAAAAAAAGAAAATTTATGTTTAACGGATTTAATGAAAGCATTTAAAGGAAAGTACAGAAAAAAATCAATAAATGTAGGCCATTTTATTATATCGAAATATATGTTTTTTGTTTAGAATATGAATAAATATTATTAATTTATACTTGTTAGCAAATGGTCCGATTACTGAGTATCTCATTAAAATTTCCCTAACACTTAAATTCACATTTTCAGTAAAAGTCCCAGTGTGCAAAAAAAAGTAAAAAATAAGTTTTTAATAAATAAATGAAATAATATAAATGTATTCTTATTAAACAAACTATTGTTTTGTGAATATTTTACATAAAATTTAAATTTTCTAATAATTAAATTAAAAAAAATGCATAGATTTTAAAATCTAATTTTATATGTAAAAAAAATATATATAAACAAATAAATACATCAGTTCTATCTGTTAAATCGAGTTTTAAATAATATTTTTAACCTTAAATAGAAGCACATGGTGAGTGCAAGGCTTTTTGCGTAATCGTTATTAACTGGTTACGTATTAGTAGTGTGCTACACTAGAGCTTGGACTATATCATCCAAAGGCACACACAAAGCGTTCAAGAAACAGTTAAACGAACCTATCACGAAAGCAAAACTATATGTCAAACAAGAAGGTTTAAAATTATGTGTTAAAGTCTGCTAATAAAAAAAAAACACTTAATATTAGAAATTTTGGAGAGCACATATGCATACATACAGTGGATCAATAAAATCTGCGTACAAAGCCTTACCTTTACTGATGATTTCTATTTTTCCACAAAAAAAGTGATAAAATACATACTTTTCAAAGTTTTAAGGTAACTTTATTTTCTTAGCAAAGTTTTAAAACAAAATCACATATAACATTTCATTAAAGTTAACTAATTTTAAACAAAAACAAAAATATTCCATTTTTTATATCAAAAAAAGTTTGCGGCGTACTTCTTAGTGTCTTCCTGAGAAATTTTACCCCTTTCCTCCTTGAGAGCTGATTGCAGTTTGCTTACTGATGTAATAGTATGAGTCCTGATCCGTCTATCTAGCAATTCCCACAAATTCTCTATCGGGTTTAGGTCCGGCGATTGTGGAGGGGGATGTAATTGTTTCGCGACATTGTAGAGAAGCCATTCCTGAACCAGGTAAGACTTGTGTTTGGGATCATTGTCTTGAGCAAATACGAAATTATGTGGTTAGTCTAGTTTTTCGACACTTTCTGCGATATTTCTTCTTAATATATCCAGATATCCATATTGGTTCATGGTCATTTGAATAAATTCAATATTTCTAACGTCATTTGCTCCCATACAACCCCAAACCATTACACTTTTTCCTCCGTGCTTCACTGTAGGACTAATATTTTTGTTATGGAATTCCTCATTTTTCTTTCTCCAAACCATAGTGCGGCCATCAGACTTATAAATATTAAATTTGCTTTCGTCACAAAACATTACTTTTTCCAACACTTCTGGAGGCTTTGTTATCCACTCTTTAGCAAACACCAAGCGTTTTTGTGCGTTGATTTTTGAGATGTGCGGTTTTTTTCGGGCAACTCGTCCATTTAAACCATTTCGTCGTAAAAGTACTCTTATTGTTTCCGGATTGACGTCAATATCGTAATCAATTTTTACATTTGAAGCTAGCTTTGGAGCACTTCTTTTCGGATTATCTCGAATTTGCCGTAAAACATCCCTTCCTATACGTCCTGTTAGCTTTTTCGGTCGTCCTGGTCGGTGTTTAGACTGAAGACTTCCTGTGTTTGTGTAATTTTGTATCACTCGTTGTACAGATGAATGAGTTTTACCGACAGATTTTCCAATTTCCCGCATTGTTTTCCCTTCTTTATGAAGCTTGATTATAATTTCGCGAACCGCTAGAGGAATTTCACAATTTTTTTTCGACATTTCGGTACTGCACTCAATTAAAATAAAAACCACAAATTTACACTGACTGCACTGCACAAACGCAGAGATGAACTGCCAAAATAAAATTAAAATAAAGCATTGATTTCCTATCAATGCTAGTTTTAATTTGAAACATGTTATAACGGTAAAATACACAGTTATCTTCACCAAAGCCTGGTTGTACGCAGACTTTTTTGATGTTTATAACTGAATATTTTTGGTTTAGCTTGGATACATTTTTTACGGATTATTTTTATTGTGAGGTTTGAGTTGGAAATTCGAGCTCATACAATATTAATGAAATTACGTGTTATAATTCATGTAGTGGGTAGCTATGTATTAAAATATTTTAGTTTAATTGCAATAGAAGGCTTTGTACGCAGATTTTATTGACCCACTGTACACTTTAAATAGTTTTTAAGTTAATATAACAGAAAATACAATTTAAAAGGAAAGATATTGCATTTTAAAACCGGTCTACTTACTTTTAATTTAAATCAAATGGGTTTTGTTATTTTTTTTAATGTTGTTTAAACAACTGAGACTTCAGTAAAAACAAATAATTAATTAGTTGAAAGTAAATGTTAAAATTTTAACTACCAATTCCGTAACAAAAAATTGAATTTTTAATGTATACTCACATTACAGACTACACATTTTGTGGGACTGACCATGTGTATGTGTTTTTATGAAGTTCTTGTTATATATATATATTGTATATTGGTCCCTCTGGTACCGAGTTGGAACAATGGGCCATCTTGTAATTTGAATTGAAATTATTTTGTATATAAACAAAGAATTTAAATGAAAAATAAAAATTGGTTTAATATATTTTTTTTTTTTTTGAAACAGAGAGCAAACAAAATTAAAATTTGTAATAACTGTAACGTGAACAAATAAACCACAAATTTTTGTTTTGTTGGTTAATTTTTATTAAACTGCAAAAAAATAAATAATATAAATGAAACGGAAAAAATCGGTAAATGATAGTAAATCATTTAGAACAAATGTATAAAAAAGTTAAAGTAAATATTTATTTAAAAAATAAATGTATGTTAACTGAACTGAAAAATTTGTATTAAACTACAAACAGTAGTTTACATAAAATTCTGAGTGTAGTAAAATTAAAAATATACATACACAATAATGATAAAATATTCTATAGGAAAGAGTCTTCATAATCAAAAAGTTTTTTAATATAAAAATGTCCTCATAATCTGGAAATTTTTGTGTTGAAAAAAAATTTTCGAATCTGGAAGTTTGTAGCAACAAATCATCAGTATCTGAGATTTTTATCTAGAAAACAGTTCTCAGACTGTAAGGATCTTTTTTTTTATAGAAAAAAAAACTCATATGAGAAGTTTGTATAAAAAAGTAACTCAAATTTTAGGGGTTTTCAAATTTTTTTTACCAAAGGATTTTTTTAATGAAAAAAATTCTTCTGTAGGAATAAAATCCTCAAACTCTGACTCTTTTCTGCAGCAAAAACTCCTTTGAAGGTTATTCTATAAGTCCCATTTCACACAGAGCAACTTTTGTTGCTGCAATTCTTGTCAATTTCCTTTTAAAGTTACCTTTGTTTTCACACAGAGAATTTTTTTTCAGCAATTTTCGTCTACATTTGGTTTAAAATGAATGATTGAAAAACAAAACGAATAATGAAAAAACAAAACGAATTCCCGAGAACAAGCAACTCCGTACCAATTACCACTATTCTTTCCAATCTCTCCCACAAAGTCAAGGGTTTCGCAACAAAAGTAGCTCTGTGTGAAATGGGACTATGAAAACATTCTTCAAATCTTAGTAATTTTGTATAAAATTTTTTTTTATATATTTGAAAGTTTTTCTACAGGAAAAAGGACTCATAATCTGAGAGTCTTTCTGTAGGAAAAAAAATCTTCAGATTTTGAACAAACTACTCACTTTTCCTGCATAAAGAAAAAGCCTAATTTTCCCTTAGAAAACCTCTCAGATCTTGTGGATTTTTTTTTAATAGAAAAACCCTTTAATTTAAGGAACTTCTTTCTACCATAAACCCGCTAGATTCTACGGAATTTTTACCGTTAAAAATCCTAGAGATACTGAGGACTTTTTCCTATAAAAACAATAAGATTATGAGGATTTTTAGCTATAAGAAAACCCCTCAGATTCTGAAGATTTGTTTCTAGCAAACACTTTTAGGTACTGACGACATTAACTTCCTAAAATTCGAAAAAAATATGTTCGTCTGTCTGTCTTTCGGTCCGTCTGTCTTTTGAAATAATGATCACGGCGCGAACATGCAAGCGGTGTTGCTCATTTTTATCTAGATTAATGGACATCCTCCCGAAAAGGTTTTTCACCATTCTCTTAGAAGTAAATAATATTTTATATTCATCTCAAATATTCACCACTCACATTTTTTCACCACAAAAATTTTTTTCTACAACAAAAATTTTTTTCACCTTAAAACTGTTTTTCACCACAAAAATTGATGTAATGTCCAAAAAGGTCTTCACTTCAAAAAATACTGTTTTTACCTCTATAATTTCAATTTTAAATTTTTTTACAATGTTTGTATCAAAAACACAGTAAATTACAAAGTACTTTAACACTTCTTTGTCCCATTTGGGACTATTCATAAATGTTCCCTGTTTAATTTTTTATTTATTTATGACAACTTATGTGACAAAATTTTTTTAAATACTGTTTAATACTTTAGTACATTTTGTGCCACAATTTAGAACCTCAAATGTACAAGTACATATATAAATGCATTTTCATTTCATTTTCGTTTATTTACGTCTATGGATATATTGTACAAAAATCCTTACAGACTAAGCTTACAACTAACAATATTTTCTTACTAAGTAATTCACAATGTTTTTAAAAATTATCTTAGATTGCATAAATTCTAATGGCGAATAATTAATTTCTTTGGATTTATTGTTGATTTTATTAAATAAGTTAAGAACTGTTGTGATTGCATTTTACTTATAAAACCATATTCAAAATTTTAATTTCCATAATATGATAGATATCGGTGATATTTAGGGATTTGTAGGTTTTAATGTAGTTTCGCAAACTACAGGGGAAGCTATGGCAAAATAAACCTTGTTTTTTTATTTTTAAGTGGTATCGGAGCCAAAAGTTTCGGAATGTACTTAGCCGACAATTTTAGTAAATTATTGTTTCTGAAAGTATTTTCAAGATATAAAATATATATATAATATATTCATATATACATTTATTCATAAATATTCTTATAAAATTAACTGTAATGACAATAATACAAACATAATTGAACTACAAACTGCAAGCAACATACTTGTATGTAAAATTAAAGGTTACTGTAGCGTATGAGTAATTTATATTATCATATAATATAAAGTATACGCTGCAGTTGTTAGGTATAAAATAAAAACAAGTAAGAGCGGCTAAATTCGGCTATGCCGAATCTTATATACCCTTCACCATGGTTGGGAAAATAGTGAAGTTTATATATGGGCATATATGGAATGGACAGATTTATATACGGAATGGAAATTTACCATTTAGTTTAGTGATAAAACTTGGACTCTGAAAGATTTATGGTTCCCGAAAATAGGTATTTTTTTAGGTTTTGGTCATAACTACTTTTAGCAAATATGTTCTACTAAAGATTTTCGAGCTTTGGATATATAAGACGTATCCATAGGTCATATTACATTTTAGTTTTTATAAAAATTTTGATGTTTTTAGCCCATTTATGGAGTATTTAATTACGGTCTTACCGTTCTTAAGATATAAATTAATCTATTTTGTGCCACGCCCAATTCAAGGATCCCGCCCACATTTGGTCAGATGGTGTGTATTGATAACCAAGATGCTTGTACCTTATTTGGAAACTTTTCCTCTTTCCGTTCTCCAATTATACAGAAAAGCTGACCAACATCGTTAAGACAACTGTGCTGGAAGCATTTGTTTTGTTAAAAAAAAATAAAAAAATAACAAAAAGTCTTAAGAAAATAAAAAAAAAGTAAAAATAAAAAAAGTTGAATAGACGGGGCTCGATCGAGCGACTAAAAGAAAAAAAGCATTTGTGACAAAGCGCTTACACCACTGAGCCATTGAAGGACATAAGCAAACGTCGTTAATCGAAGTAAATAAAAAGTTTTCATTTAAAACAGATTTGTTTGGGTTTTACTTAAATGACAAACCTTTGTATGGATTTGTTGTTTGTGGGTAAAAGGTGAGGAGGTAAAAAACAAAAAGTTCAACAAATAAAATAAAAACAACAACAATCACGATCATAATGCCAATCAGTGTTGTCATATTTTTTTTTTCAAAAATCTTTTTAGTTCTAAAAAAAGCTTTTTTCGACCAAAAAAATATTTTTTTACAAATCGTGAAAAGAAATCACTAGAACTGCATGTGTTTTATTTCTACAAAAAAGTTTGATTAAGCTGGCAAACTTGTATCTCGGATTTTATTTCGCTTTTTTATTTTAAATTTATTTAGCTTAATTTAAAAAATATGAAGGAAAATAGTTTATATATTTTTTTATAAATTATTATAGGTTATGACCTAAAAATGTTGCACTCAAAGGGAAATTATGTATAAAATTTTCTTAATATATGAGAAATAAAATGGTTTAAAAACCTTTTTATAAATTCTTTTTAATCGGAGCAAAATTAGAAATAAAACCGTTTGTATTTTGTTTATATCAGAGGGTTTTTATAAAAATTTTGATGTTTTTAGCCCATTTATGGATTATTTAATTATTAATATAAAATTTTATTTAAATCAATTATTAAATGTTAAAAAAAAAAACAAAAAAAAAATCTTAAGAAAATAAAAAAAATGAACAAAAAAAAGTGAATTGACCGGGATTCGAACCCGCGGCCTTGAGGAAAAAAAAAAGTATTTGTGACATAGCGTCTAGACAACTGAGCTATTGAAGCTCACACAAAATCATCGTCAATAGAGGTACATATATAAAGGTCTTCGTTCATTAGAGATTTAGTTTTTAGTTTAGTTTTTATTTAAATGACAAATCTTTGCGTGTGTGTTGTTTGTGTATAAAAGGTGGAGATGAAAGAAAAGAATTTGAACAAATGGATGTGTTTGTTAAGCGTAAAATTCTACATACATATTAAACAAAGGGATTTTACGGAAAAAATTAGATGTGGTCCTGGTTTTTTGCTAATATCTCAGCCATTTATTAACCGATCTGTCTGATTTTTAATAGCAAACAGAAATGGATCACATGTAACAGAAATAAAAAACAATCAAGTCCTCATAATGTCTGGGTTCTTCGGAAAACTCATTTCAACACACAGACGGACATCGTTAAATCAACTTCGCTCTTCATAAGGACCCAGAATATATATACTTTATAGGGTCTAAGATCAATATTGTAGAAATTACAAACGGAATGACAAACTTATATATACCCTTCCACCTGTGGTGAAGGGTATAATAAATTTGATGGAAAATTATAAATGAAAAAAAATATTCCAATTAAAATCAAACAAATATTTCAAGTTCAGTGGAAAAAGGAAGACTTTCTTTTTAACAGTCATTTAAAACTTGATAGTTTTTAAATACGACCCATTTCAAGTACATTTTAATACAAGTACATTTATTTGATAGCCACACATTCTAATATATTTTTTTTATATGCTTTCTTTTTCCCATTACTACAACACCAATAGAAAATAAGAAAATAAGTAATTTTTCTTACAATTAGAATGTGTTAAGTTATCTAAAATCAATATTTCAGATATTTATGTTTAATTTTAGTATATGTCAATTTCAATTCGGTAGTATAAATGAAATATATCAACTAAGAAACCTGATGTAAATTATTTATGTGCTTTTTTTACTTTAAAATTGTTTTCTTCTTCAAAATAATTTCAAGCAATTATTTTGTTTAAGCCTTATTTGTTGTTTATTTAACTATGTATGTACTGTTCATGCACCTATTTGATGTATTAGAATTAAATAAAGAAACAATAAAAACTAATCAGGTTATATATTTAATGATAGTGTCTTACACACAACCTATAAAATAATTAGATCTTTTTTCAATTGTTTCTTATCCCAAAATAATTACAGCTTTGTAGTTACCAATAGTTACCAATGGATATTTTTAAGTTATCTAAAAAATATAGCTTTCATTTGACATTAATTAAATCCGATTGATATAAAAGACAACTTACCGAACTTATTTTGTTATGTAATATAATATTGGTTTTTTAGTTAAATCTGAATCAATTTTAAATTAATTCACTGAAATAGTTCTTAAATTTTGAAACCCCTGAAGCGATTTAGATTACTTTTAATGCCTTACTTTTAACCAGTCTTTCATCTTCACGTCGTAGTCTCCATTGAAACAATCAGATATTTCAAGAGGTCATTCACTAAAAATTCAAAATTTTCTCTGTGTGAAAAAGTTTGTTTTATTAGCCTTCATTAGAAGTAGAAATTTTTTTTATGAATATGTACTTTAGTATATTTTAAAGCCTTATTTTAATATATATTAAAAGCAAAAAATTTCTTCATTAATCGATTGTGTTTTAAAATAAATCTAAATTCTATTTTTTTTCATATTAAACGCGTTTTATCTCTAACTACATTTATATAGCTTACTCGTTTAATACATAATAATGTAAAATTTCTTTTAAAAACAGAAAATATTTAATTTAATATAATTAAATTGATGTTTAATGTAAGGAATTAAAATATAAAATAAATATGCAAATTAAGTTTAACTACTTTCAATTTTATTTGTTAAATTGAATAAGTTAATCGATTTACCTATCTATGTATTAATATTATGTTATGATATTAAAAGAATTATTAAAGAAATTTATTCTTTAATGGTTCTGCTTAAATAGAAAAGCTAAAAAAAGTACAAAGCATGAAAAAAGCTGCATAAAAATTTACCTTGAGTTCAATAATTCATTGAATGTTTTGTTTGTTATTTCTGCAATAACTACAATTGAAATTCATGGTTGTTTTTAAACGAATAATGTAAATTGTATTGGGTTAGGGAAATACTTAAATTAAGGATTTTTAAAATGTTTCATAAAAAACTTAAGCAATTTAATACAAAATGAATTTATCTTCTGAATCGCTAAACGACCATAATTTGCATTTGAAGCCCAGTATCATTTTCTTCACAGCGTGACTTTTAAATCGCAATCATAAAAAACTGAAATTAGCGTTTTACACTGCATTTTCATATTGTAATTTAAAGTAATTTATAATTTAAATTATAATTTAAAGTAATCAATTCATTGTCGAAAAATTTAATGTCAAAAAGATTCAGGATAAAGAAATTTATATTTTTAAAATCTTTCAATATTATTAAAATAATTTTCTATATAAAAAAAAAAGTCTGTAGAACCCCAGAGATGTTATGTACCATAAGGATTTTTATACAAAATACTTGAAACTGTTTTATAGATAAAAATTCATATACTATTAAAAAGAAAGTTAAATTCTAAAAAATTCTTAGATTCTGAGGATTTTTCGTCATGAAAAATACTTAGATTCTAAGAAATTTTCTGGAAGAAATATTCTTAGCTTCTAAGGACTTTTTCTGAATGAAAATTGTGAGATTCTAATGAAAATCTTAAGAATTTTACTATTAGAAAAAGTTCATAGAATCTATGTTTTTTTACTTAAAAAAGTCCTTAGAATGTAAAAATAAGTTTTCTTGAAAAATTCCTTAATATCAAATATCTGCTTCTAACTACAGAGACTACCTTATAATAAAATTATGATTATTTTTTATCATAATATGATAACTATATTATAGTACCACTATGGTTGCTACAATCATAATCCCAATAATCTATGATGCTCTTCGAATATGATTGCCTCAACCATGTTGCAAATTTGGACCCTATTGGTTCCGTTTTGCATAACTGTGTGCAGCATTTGTGATGTCACGTTGCCAATTTCCGTTTAAATATTATCCTTTAAGTCCTCCTTTTGGCGAGGCTCATGCGATTACACCAACGACTTTGAAAATGCCCAGAAGAAGAAGTCCGGGACAGTCAAATCGGAAGATCTGGCTGGCCAAGCAAAATCACCTAAACGCCAAATTACCCGCGCTAAATTCAGTCACCATGGCTCTTTAGCAGTCGCTGTTCACCATAAAAGTGTGAGCTCCTTTAAAAAAAATAAGGTGCAATCACATTTTTCGACGTAAATACACACCACACGGTAACTCTGAAAGGCTGTTATGGTACATTCAAGTATTTTGCTTATTGACAAGGTAGCTGAGATAAAAATAAGCCACGTCGCTCATGATTAATTTTGACGAAAAATTATACACTTTGTTGTTGAGTTTGGAAATCTATTGCCATAAGATTTTGGATTGCGTTGATATTTACTTTCAATTGCGCTTGAGTGTCAAAATCAAACTGACATACGATGCCATTTGAAAAAATGGCAGCACTTTGCACCAGGGTAATACTTATTGTCCCAGCTTGTATATGTCAGATTTTAGTTCCTAAAGTGAGGGATGTTATTTGAAGGTCGATTATCCTTAGAATCTTTGTAGCAAAATATTCACAGAATCCGATAAATTTTCTATAGAAAAATCATAATAAAATAAAATTCTATTCATATTTTATTTTTACAACGGATTCGATATTAAATTTTCAATATCCACTGCAGTAGATTGGTGTCAATTTTTAGCTTAAATATTGAAACAGTTTTATTGAGAAAAGTCGTCACAAACTTTTCTAAATTATTTTCGTATTCAACTATATAAACAGTACCTTCTACTTCTGATTAAATGAAAAAAGTGTGATTAAGAAAACATATCGAAGACTATTCTAAGAATTTTTCTGCTGCAATAGACTTTCTGTAATATAGGAAAAATATTAGATAGAAAACCGGACTTACGGCAGTTCCTAAATTGATATTTGGCTTAAGCCGATTAATACCTAAACTCCTACCTAACAAGTAAATTTACAAGGTACCTAGCAATTTTTTCAAGAGTTGAAATAGTTTTAAATTTAAATAAATGTTTATGGAGTTGTTTGACTTTAACTCAACATATAGGATCCTCTATATATGTACTAACAAATACAAGGCATTATTTACATACATACCAAATTTGTGTGTGTGATTTTTTTTTGTTGTACCAATGAATTTTTATTTATTTGGTTTTGATTTTATATTTATTTTTATTTGTTTCATTCAGTTCAGTCGGAGGTTTCTTTTTTTTTTTTTTGCAGTATTCTTTTAGTTACGGTAGTTTAAGTTTAAAAATGGTTTGCTGTCACGCTTGATTTGTTGCATGTTCATATATTTTGAATGTTTTTTTTTTCCTTATATAGTTTTGTTTAAAGTTGTGTTTTTTTTATTTCCGTCTATTTTATTTTTTTTTTATTTCTATGATTGTTATTTTATTTGATAAGCGAATTTTTTGTGTGATTTTTATTTTATTTATTTTTTTATTGCGACCTACAAAATATGTGTTTATAACTATGTTAGAAACTAACAGAACAAAAAAACCATAAGTTTTTTGTGGTATTTTGAATTTGTTTTGGCTTAAATATGGTTGCAAAATTTAAACCATATTGTTTGCGTAATGAATAAAATATATAAAATAATGAACATTTTATATAAATTATTAAATAGTTAACAAATATAAATAGAAAAATTTAAATTATTATCGGTTAGTTGTTGGTAAATTACTTTATTTTTGTTAATTTTTTTGTTAGATAAGATTAATATTAATTTATAGTGCCATTAACTGGGGTAGCAACAAAAGAGCTTTACAACTCATACCATTCTGTGTGAAAAAGGGTTGAGTTGAATTGCGAGCACTTGTACCATTTGTGGTGAACACGGAATCGGCCTGAAAAGAGCCATCCTATGACCTGTCCCCTAACCGATAAAAAAAAGGTCCGGTCTGTAAATACCTACCCCGTTGTTCGGTGAACACAAAACCGGTCTGAAAGGATCTACCCACGTACTAGTGAAAACAGGACAAGTTTGAAAGTACCTGTCCTTTGACTGCTGAAAAGGAGACAGAATCAAATAACACTAATGGAGAGTTACAAGAAGGGATCAATTCGTCTAAATTTTCCCTAATTAGTTTCTGAAAAAATTATTTTAATTGCTTGGTTTTATTAATAACACAGCTAATTACACTGCGCAACAAATTTTGAGTCATCGTCGTTAACCTTGATGAAGCCGACTCCGATTTGGATTTAAGGCTTCTGAAATATCTGGTAGTTTAAGTGAGGACGCAATATAAGTTGCTAATTCTTACACACATTATTCTCCTGAGTATTAAAAATTATAAAAATCGTTCAAGTAGTTCAGAAGTTGTAAGTAAGTAAAAATGATACAGTTTGGAGCTTTGCTTAAATATACCATTTTATATGGAAATTTCAGAGGTGACTAAACCCTGATTTCCATTTAACTGCCAAAGAGAATGTCAAACAAACTGGGTGGGAATGGCAACAAATCCTTCGTATTCGCACCGTAGTCGCCATTAAAACAAACAGACACTTTAAAGGGCCATAAAATAAAAAGTCGCTTTGGGGATTTTGTATAAAAGATGTAGTACTTTCATTTACGCAATCAAAATGGCTAATACGCAAATTTGATTTAATTTTGTGGTTATTAAGCCAATAAAAAATTTCATTAATGGATGAATTTTTTTTTTTTTTTTTTTGTTTAAGAAGTTTCGTTCAGTTTATTAAGAAAACTTGCAAAACGTTCAATATGCAGTTTGAAGAAACTGGTTGGAGGGTTCGGTTCACTTTTGGTATACTTTACCGTGGTGTAAATTCCAAAGACGTTAAGTCTCTAGCTTCGATAAACATTATAAATGTATTTAGTTCTAAGTTTTATATTTTAATTGTTTTTAAATAGATTTAAGTAACCTTCTTTGGGTTTTTAAATAGTTTTAATTAGTTTTAATTAATTACACTTTATTTTACAATTTTCTTGTAATTTTTACTGCTTGTAATTTTAACTGTTGTTGTTGCTTGTTAGAGCTGTTGCTGCTGCCTTAGCCGAGTTGAAAAACACAAGTGCCCCAATATATCAGACCCGAAGAAGATATGCTCTTTTCATATCTTTTCAAACAAGAGAATCGATGTTTTTTTCCTGAAGTGTGAAAACAAGCAAGAACGATGAATTTCTTATTAAATTTTAACCAAACTGTATTGTTTATATAACTGTTTCATTCTAACACCAAATTAGAAAAGTTTGGCAACGCTACAATTTTTGGGGAAAATTTCCCAGAGATGCGGTAGTGTAACCCACAATATAGCTTACTTTTTTTATACGTTACCCTAACAAAATCTTCTATATAGCGTTAAATTTTACTGTAACACAAAGGACAGGAAAATAAAAAGTACTTTAGCTTAAGAACAGCATGATTTTCCATTAACAAAATATAGATCAAAATCCACAAAACCGTATGTATAATCACAAACATAAGTATAGCTAAAAAAAATATTTAAAGTTATTTTTTTTTTTTTTTTGAATTTTTATACAAACACATAAAAGAAAATCATTTTTATAGTTACTCGCATATTATGTAAGTAAAAATTATATAAAATGATTTTCTGTAAGTAGACAGTTTTTCAGTGTATAAATGTTAAGTGACTACGTCTGTGAAACAGCATGTTACCACTTATTTTAGGGATTTGTTGTTTTATTTTTTGATACACAGCACGTTATATATTTAAAAAAAAAAACTCTTTAACATAACAATGGGTGAATATTTATAATAGATTTTTTTACAATAAATCTATAGCAAACAATATTGTAGCATAGTTTCTTTTAGGAAAATTTTTAAATTTTCAAAAAAATAATTAATAGTTAATACCGTAAAAATTCAGCTGCCAAAAAGTGTTTCAATAAATTTAACATGGGATTATCTTAGGAAGAAAGTTTTTCATACAATGTTTTAAGCCAATATTCCCGGAAAAATATTTATCTTAATAACTACAATACTAATTTTTTTTTTTAATAAATCAACATCAAAAAAGCTATTTGAAATGCTTCGTTTTTATGATAAGCAAACATTTTTCCGATTTTGCACATTTTTAAACTTATGCATAAAACATAAGTTTTGATTTTCTAGCTACTTTGTTTTTTAATATATCTGGAAGATGATTATATTCCAAACTACCTACGTGCTCTACTCTTTGCTTCGTTTTTCCAATCGACATCTTGCTACTCTTAGATACATAGCATTTCTTGTATTGAACGCAGTTTGATTTCTTGAGAACGAAATAGTATGGTAACCAACACCGTTGAGGGATTTAAAAACATATAGTAGAAGTTCCATTTTGTATAACCCATATACAGGAAGAACTGTTTTGGAGACATCTCTATATAAATTTAAAGTTGAAAAAGTTATCGGTAGATTAAAAACTGTTTTTAGCGCCTTATTTTGAGCTCTTTGAAGTGATTTAAACTCCTTACTTTTCTTGCAAGCATATATAATAGGCAAATAATTTAAGTAGATTGGAATCAAAGCTTGATAAATTATAAAGCAAACCAGTAGCAGATACAATTTTAGATTTCAATTGTTGGATGTGCCTGAAAGTTAAAAACTGGCTAACCGTTGGTTGCGCTAATATGATGGCAACTGCCAATGTTAAGAAAACAAAAAAGAATTGGTATTAAAAAAGTTCTTCTACAAACAAAAAAAAAAAATCATTAAAAAATAAATAAATTTCATTAGTTATTAATACAAATTTAATAAACCCCCAAAAAAATGGCTTTTTGCAAGTTCTAGTAAAGCGTCCCAAATAAGTTCTCTCCCAGTAATTATTTTTTTAATTCGACGGCTACCCATTGGTTTGGTAGTACTGAGTTTTGTACCACTAGTAATTTCTGAAAGGAAATATTCCATTAGACTCTAAAAATTTGTATTGAAAAAAGATAAAAAATACACTTAAAATAGTTTGTAAGTTAAAATATCAGAAAATACCACTTAAAAAAATTCTATTTCATTTAAAAACCGGTCTACTTAGTTTTTATTTAAATCAAATGTTTTTTTTTCTAATTTTTAAATGTTGTTTAAACAACTGATACATCAGTAAAAAACAAATGATTAATTAAGCTCACAAATAAATGTTAAAATTTTAGCCAACGATTCCGTAGCAAAGAACTGATTTATTCATTTATTTAAAATTATGTTTGGTTTTTTGTAAATTTTTATTTTTTAATCTACAAAATGTCTATAGACACTTTTTGTGCGAATGTACATATATGTGTATTCTTGTAATTTGAATAAAAATAATTGCCCATATAAATAAACAATTTAAATAAAAAACAAAACAGCAATTTTTTTATTACTTTTTTTTTCAAAAACACAGACAAATTTGACAAATTTTGTTTGCAGCAAAATTTTTAATAACTGTAACGGAAACAAATAAACCACAAATTTACAGTATGCAGTATTTGCATTCAAATCTTCATTAATAAGTTGGCATAATATTCGCAATTGGTTGTTTTACCCTTCTGAAGGTGGTCATATGGATTATGCCGCTTGTTTCTCTGGTATGATATGGTGGATCCACGTTTCGTCCACGGATACAAAATGGTGAAAAAACTTATCCATACTGCGATCGATTGTTAGCAAATGCGGTACCAAAGTGATCAGTCAGGATCAGGATGCCTATAGCTTTCACAATCTCTCGCCCTTTCAATCTGCGATCGGCCAACACCATATCGTGAATTTTTCCTGTTATTCCGGGTGTAGATACCTCAATTGAGCGTCCAGAATGTTCGGAATCTTTTGTGCTAGTACGGCCACAACCAAATTCAGTAAAACAGTTTTTTACCTTTGAAATTTATGGTGCAGAGTTCCCATAGTAGTTAGCAAGCTTAACCTTGGTTTCAGTGATGTTTTTTTCCACAAAAAATAATGCTTAATGAGCACATGAGTTCACTTTTTTCTGACTTTTTTTGACGATGAGGCATAATTGAGGTTCTATGCCGTTAATGTGCCAAATTATCTCATATTTTAGCTCTTGAATTGTTGCTGGCTTATCGACGTACACCTTTTCTTTCAAATAACCCCAAAGAAAAAAGTGCAAAGGTGTCAAATCACATGATCTTGGCGGCCAATTGAAATCGCCACCACGTGAGATAACACGGCCATTGAATTTGTCGCGCAAAAGAGCCATTGCTTCGTTAGCTGTGTGGCAAGTGGCACCGTCCTGTTGAAACCACATATCGTTCAGGGTCATATCCTCAATTCCTGGTCACAAAATGTTCGTTATCATCTCGCGATAGCGAACACCATTCACGGTTAATGCTTGGCCGACCTCATGACACACTATCGCGAACAACAGCAATGTTTTCCGCAGGACGATCTGGGCGAGCGTGCACAGGTGTTTTCACAGAATTTGCTGAAATTTGCCCACGATTTTCCCGATTGTGGAAACATTTGGTCGATTATGCTGACCAAAAAAATCACGAAGTGCACGAAATGCATTTTGATTTGAACGCCCATTTTCATAATAAGCCTGAATAACTTTAACGCGTTGCTCGATAGTGTATATTTTCATCGTTCAACTTGAGTTAGTTTCAAATTGTGAAATGTCAAATGAAATGCAGAAAAAAACTTGACTTTTAGGTGCAGTTCACATTCAACATCGGCTCTTAAAATTTAACCACCCTTTATATATACAAAATTATTTCAATAAAAATTGCAAGAAATTATTTAAAGCCAATAAAAATATATACATCTGCATGTGTTGTGTTCTGTTTTGTAATTACATACAAATAAAAGAAACTTTCAATTTGAAAAACAAACCAAAAAAGTTGTTTTTTCTAACTTTTTGTCAGTAAAAATTTGATGGTTATTTTAAATGACTCTCTATTGTTTTTACTTTTGTTGATTATTAAACAATAATTAAAAATAAACAACAAAATGGGTTGAATATAATGGAAAAACAGTAGTCCTCTTTTTGATTGTATATTCGATTAATTTAATATTGTTTTAAGTTGTTTTTAACGAAATAATATTGTGAGTGTAAAAACTCACCCTTCACATTACTCAGTGTTAAAACAGGGTACCTCAAAATATAACATTCTAAATACCCGAAAATAGTCAATATTGACAAAAGTTTATAGATTCAAACACATTTTTACAGCATAAGTCGTTAACAGTTTAACACCACTTCTACAACCAGACAGTAATTTTTTAAAATCGATCAACTTTTTTAAAAATTATAATCCCTAAAATTGATTTTCTACTCAAAATGAGCAACTTTGACGTCTTTTAAATCCCACTTTTATTTTCATCCTATATAACAAACATATATCAATCTGTTTTGTAGTTTAGGATCAAAACTACAATATTTCATTTTGCATTATATGGTAAAAATAAGTATCATATATATTTTAGAAAATATTGAAGAATACGAAGAAACTAGGTAAATACATTACTGTTGCTTCAGCAAATCTAAATGTCATATAGAAAATTAACGAATAACTTGAACAGTATTTCCTAATCTTGATATCAAAAGTTAACTCTCTAACCGGCAATGCCGCCTCCAGATGGTTTCCACGATATTTGACCACAAATGCACCTAACGAGTTCAGTTTAGTTACAAATTTAGATACTTCCATTGAAAACAAAATTTACTAAATTATCAGTTAAAATAATTGTTGGTGTATACAATATGCATGGTTTGAAAGCAAGAAAAAGTCTAAAATATAATTTCGTAAAATTTAAAAAAAAAAATATTTAAAAAGTAACACAATTTCTGGAAATCTTAAAAAAAATATTAAAGATAATTAAATACCGTGGATAATTATCACAAAGTAAAATTAAAGCTTTAGCTTTAAAAATAAGTCATTACTTTGGTACAATAATTCTATATGTCGATTCAAGCAGAATACTTTTAAACGACATCGTTGTAACTTGAAAACGAATAGAGTCATTTTAAGAAAATTTGACAGAAGGAATATGCTTAGTGTTAGTAGCTAATTGTTGAAGTTTGAACAATATAGATTAAAGTATATGTGCATTTTCGCACTTTGCTAGAAACGAAATTCGCCATAACTTCTGAAGTATGGGAATAAAAAATGTAATTTTAGTTTTGTATTTATACATTGGAAAGATGAATGAGTTATATGAGTTTTTAATACATAAGCTTTCAAGATTTATCTGATTTAATCGCATATATCGCCAAAGTAAGCAACAAAAATACTTTTTAGAAGAAGTTTTTGTTTATTTTTCGAGAAGAAAACATTATTAATTATTTTGAAAAAAAAAGCTTAGACCGGTCAGAGGGTTAAAATATATCGTTTTACGTCACTTGGAACGTTTAGCTTAAATATAAACCTTATAGAATCTTACATTTATTTTTCGATATCTTACAATGTCATCTAATTGTGAAGTATACAAAAAAAAAAATAAGTACCCGAGTAAAAACGTTTGTATATAATAATAAAATTACATATAATTAATTACAGCATGTATTTTTGATAAAACTTGCTTTTACAATTTTGAAGTCATAAAATTTAAATATTTTTCAAATTTGAAATTTGAATATTTTTTGTTTTAAAAATAATATTGCACCTACAACCAAAAATAAATTATGTCTTTTAATTATAATCAATAACAAAATTTAATTAAATTTTTTTTATAAGAATTTTATTTATAATCTTTTTTAAAATATTTAATAAATTTGATGTTACAAAAGTTCTTAACATCCGTCATTGAGCTTCAACCAGCTTAATAAACTTAACAGAACAATTGTCTTTGATTTACAAAGTTATGTATATGTATTTTGTGTGATTAAAACTCAGAACCCTTAGAATATCAGGCTGTGTCTCTACCCACTGCACTACAGACACTTATTTGGTACCTTATTTTGAATATAAGAATATAATAGAATACATTTTAAAATTTTATTGTAATAATTAAAATTTTGGTTGATAAGACAAACAATTATTTTTTGGAGACAATTTTTTCCATTATTTAAAATGAACATTTTTGGTTGACAATTTAAGGGATAAATTATATGCAATATTGAAAAGCTTTGTTGGTTTCGAAAAATCTAAAAATACTGCTAATATCGGCATAAATATAAATAACCATAAAAATTAGTCAATTCTTTTCTAAAATGATTTTCGTAAAATATGCGAAAGTTTGGTATAATATAAGAATGTTTATAAAAAATTTTCATAAACTTTTTGCAAGTGACTTAACATAGGTTTTAAATGATTAATGGGTAATAATTTCTTCAAATATTTATTATTTCAGTAAAATTTGTAGTGCAAAAACCTGATACAATTATGTATATTTAATTTTAAATATGTTTGGTTCAGTTCAGATTTTATACAATTATATAAAATTTGATAGAATTTTAACGCCCAATATCGGATATAATTTTATCTAATGGTATCGAATTAGAACAAATCTGATGGAAACTTATAGTCCCAATTCTCGTATTAAATTGTTCAAGCTTGCATATCTAATATTATATGACTATAAAAAGCCTGATGTCAATATTTTATTTTATTTTAATCGGGTATATACTAAGTTGTTTAAACAAAATTGTGATCTACCTATTAATAGTTATTATTATTTAATATATATTGATTTTTATTTTATAAGGAAATAAAAACAAAATGAAATATTCCTACGATTATTACCCACTCCTTGTTGTCATATAAAAGTGTATCTATATTTAAACTCATAATCACTTGTATGCCAACTTATAGACCACATTATAAATATTTATGGCACAATTTTGTATTAAAGTTTATTTATTTTAGTCCCTCTTTGTTAAGCAACTATACTTTAGTACTGTTTATTTTTAAAGTGGCATTTGTCCATTTTTTGTCTATAATGAAATAATAAAGGTTTTTCGTTTTAAACCGTTTGACAATTTGGAGTGCCCTAGCAGGAATGACAAACTGATTTACCTTTTTTTGTACCCTCCACATAAAAAAGTTAAAATCGACCCACACAAGTAACCAAGAAATAGCCTTTTCAAATATCATTCCTACGATATAAAATTTGAAATAAATGCCAATAAAAGCAAATTTTATTTTTAACGCCACTTTGACCACCTTAATTTCCAAAATGGACGTAAAGCCAAGAGATAATATGATCTTAGCATTTTTATTTTATTTAAATCAGAGAGTTTAGAATATTCTTTTTAAGAATATTTTCTTAAATTTTTTTCAATTACAACTTAAAGTGGACTTAGCTAACATTCATAGTAAACATTTCACGTATGTGTAATAACATACCCTATGCACTTATTTCAATTCCTGTGACTAAAGAAGCTTATTAAAGTATCATTCTTTTCTATCATAATTATTTCTAGTAAAGATCCCAGCAAAATTTTGATAACGAGTGCGAGTTATTCTTAACGATAATTTGTAACATTTTTCAACATAAAACAATGACTTACCGATGATAAATTACATATTACATGATTTAGAAATGTAAAATAATAATTTATACTTATACTATTTTTAAAATATAAATTTAGGATTTCCTCCATTATATTTTCTGTTTTTTTTTGACGAAATCGAAACTTTTGAACGACATTGTCAAAATTCATCATAAACAACAGAGCTTGGTAATATTTATTTTCTTACTTTTTTCTACCGGTACGTATCTATAAGTTAACGATTTTTGTTGTTAATCCACAAAATTTCAAAACAAACATGTCTTAAAAATATTGAATAGTTTTTTTTAGTAATTTAACCGGGCAAATGTCATCAAAATTGTTAATAATATTTTCATACTGAACCCAAAAAAATACACTTAAAATAGTTTGTAAATTAAAATAACAGAAAATACCATTTAAAATGAAATGATATTTTATTTAAAAACTGGTCTACTTACTATTCATTAAATCAAATGGTTTTTGTTATTTCTTTTTTAATCTTGATTTAACCACTGACACATCAGTAAAAACCAAATGATTAATGAATTAAAAATAAATTTTAAAATTTTGTCTAGTATTCCGTAAAAATAAATGATTATTATGTTACTTAATTTTTACTGAACAGGAAGGTACATAATATTCTAAGTGTGTGTTTTTTTTAGGTTTTCGACTTTTAAATTTCATACAAATTCTTAATTAAACTTAAAAAAAAAACAATGAAAATACCTATTTTGGGGTTCAGTAGGAGCGTAATATTAGAAAGTTAACAAACATGAACGAAAACACAAAATTTCAGTTTCACGATAGAGTTTCCAGAGATTCCCGGTTCAAATCCCAGCATCAACGCGTAACATTTAATGAAAAATGGTTTGTAATAAACAGTTTATTTTTAGTAAAATTTTTTAAGACACTTTAATTTTCCCGTTCCCGTAATCACTTTATCTCCTACAAGATATTAATTTCATACATTACCTTGGAGGTCATTGTCTGTTAAAATGTAAAGTCATACATGGCGCCCAATGGCTTAATGTGTGATTTTGCTGGGTTGTTAAATGGTTAATTTATTTCTGCACTTTACTACTGGCTATATACATAGGTGGTCTTTATATGTATAAGTTGTCGTAATGATATGATAACTATCATTATTATTTCAAACACTTTAACATCGCGTTCTATCAGACACATTACATTAGAAAAGAGAAAACTATTTATTCAAAAGTCACTTTTTACATAACGTCGCTGCTCTGAAAATTTTTAAAATAACTTTATTTTTATACCTTTGCTGTGTTTATTTAAAATTAAGTTTTAAACAAATAGAAAAATTTAAATATTGTTAATCTACTTGTTTAAATGATAACTTGAAAAAAAAGATGTAACAGATGACAAAATAAATCTATCTAAAAGTCTCAAAACTTCTTGAAAATACATAAGTTATTTCATACACTCACTAAAAAAAGTCTGTAATGGCAACTGAAAATGTTGCTGTTATTACGGGAAATTTTGCTAATTTGAGCCCACCGATATTTTTTGCTAATCTTAGCAACATATGTCTGCTGACGTGTAGTACAATGAAATTTGTAGACAAAATTAGCTGCCGCTACTGAATTTTTGTAAACTTTTTGTAAAGTGGAATTTAAAATCTGTTTGCTAAAATCAGCAAAAAATTAACAAAATATTATTAATATTAGTACAAAATTTAAAATTTATTTTTTTTATCGAGCATCAAAATTTTTTTATTTTATTTATTTTTTTCAAAAAATATTTTAGACAGAATTAAAAAAAAGAAAATCAAAGGCTTAGAAATTGTAAAAACATAAATGAGTTTATTATTTTGTTTTAATTTGGTAATTTCTGTTTAGAAAAAAATTTTAGTAATTTTTTTTTACTTTTAAACTAAAATTTTAATTGTTTTTAGGGCTGATTTTTAGAAATAAAAAAACTTTTTAGTGCTATTTTTAGACATGAGTCGGTATATTCACTTCCGATCCCTTTTTTGAATCTATGTAAAGTTTTAAGGAAATTTAAGTTTGTAGGTGTAAGTTTTAATTAGAAATAAGATTTCCTTTAATATACACTTTTTTAAAATTAGTAAATTTCTTTGCTATTTTTAGCAAATCGGTTTTCAAAAATTGTAAAATGATTTCTGAAATTAGCAACAATAATTTGTAAATATTCTGTAAAAATTCTGTAATTTGTTAAATGTAAATAGCAAATAGATTTGCGAAATAATAATTTTAAAACTAAAAGAATTTTTACACATTATATGTTTAAATTTGTGCATTTTGAATTTACGGGTCTTTCCCTCTCCTTCTTTAAAGAAGAATTTCATTTTAATTACTTATTTAATTAATTTAACAAAATCTTCAACTAATTATTGAAAAAGAATATATTAATTAAATATTTAATTGTGTTAAATAAAAATGTACTTAAAAATGTTAACTAATTTCAAACATTTTCAATACATTTTTAAGCATTATCTTTTTGCTAATTAAAATAATCCATCAATTTTTCTCATTTATATTTTAAAAATGAATTTAAATCAACTTCTCATAAATAATGTGCATTATTAAATATTTATACAATAAAATCCACTTGAAATCAAAAATGCCATCAACAATCAACCGTGTTTGCAACTATCAATCAATTATTTAACTTTAGCATTTGTATGTACAAAGTGTGAGTATTAAATACGCAACAAATGAATGAAAACTGAACTTTGACATTAACCTATTAACGTTAAGTATTTAATGCAAATCAACGTTAATCTAAAAAACTTTTGAACACATAATGTGTATAATATTTACATTATAATTAAACGTATAAGGGTTTTTAAGAAGTTACGCGAAAGTTTTAAGTTAGAAATAAAAATTAATGCACGTCGAAATTAAACGTTCATATAAAAAGTTATGTGTAAGTTAACACATATAATATATCTTTGTGTACTTTAAGTCTCTTATAAGTTAATGAAAATACATTCAAAATATTTTTATAGTAATTAACTGTAGTTTAGTTATTGTAATTTTTGTATTTAAAAATACTGAAATATTTATTTTTGGACTTTCTATATTTGCATACATTTTGTTAGAATATTGTTCTACCTTAAGTCCAAAAATCTAATATGATATTGTCATATTAGATTTTATACTCATATAGGAAAATCTAGGAAATAGTACGATTTCAATTTTGAAAAATGAAAAACTTCAAATTAGTGATACACGTTTTATTTTAGCGCCAACTTGTTAAAAACATTAAAAATAAATAATCTGCTCGTGTGCATCATTTTTTTCAAGTGCTGAAAAAGTTATAAACGAAAAACCTTAGAGTTTTTAGAAGGTAAAATTTTTAACTTTTGGGGGAGGCAAACACACGTTTTCGAAAAACCTTTCCATTCCTAGTCCTAATTTGGGTTTCAATTTTGTCCAACACATCTGGTTTTTGGAGGAAATTAAGGCTAAAGATAACAATTATCTTTTCAAATTTTTTCTCCAAAATTCGCTGAAAGGCAAATTTAAAATGGAAGGCACACCCGCAGTTTTGAGAATTATGGCATCAAATATATCTTAAATTCTCCGTATGATCAATGCAATTATTATGTGAAAGTGCTAAATAGATCGGATGACGTTTTTAGCTTTACGGCACTTTTTACTCCACAGAACGCTAAAAATTAATTTTTTAATTGATTGGCACATCCGCAGTTTAAAGAATTAAAGGTTGAAATTTGGCTTATATCATAGAGTTTATAGGCACTATTGTTTTGTGAAAGTGCTAAAATGATTGGATTATCCCTTTTGGTTCTATTGCAAGTTAAGCTTGAAAAACCTATGAAAATTTAAACTTAAATGGCTCTCGGCACCAAAATAATAATTCGATCTATTTAGCACTTACACACAATATTAGTAGTACTGATATTTACCGATCACACAGGGTTGTCACTAGTTATTTCTCAAACTACGGATGTGCTCTTCAAAAAATATTAAATTTCTGCACGCATGGACCTGATAATGTTTGTAATGTCATAATTTCTTTGTTTCTGAAGGCACACTAAATCGGTTGGTCGCCTTTTGTTAGTATGTTTGTCGTTTATAATCCAATATAAAAAAAATTGCAATTACGTTGAGGCTGAAAGCGCAAAAACGAAAATCCTCTTAAATTTCGTTTTATGAAAAAACAGGGTGACAGATTTTAAAGAGCTACCATTTATTGCTGACTGATGGCACATGCTTTTTTCAACATATAGAAGATTTTGCAACATCATTACTATCATCCACAAAAGGATTAGAACGATTTCCTTTTATGCTGAAAAAGTTATAGCCAAAAGAGTTGAACAACTTTCGAAAGCTACAAGCAAAATTAGGGTAGACCTTAGCTCAGTAGAGCACATTAACAGCATAATTATAAAACTTTAGGATGTTGGCGAGGTTAAACTAGTCGTTTTAAAAATTATGACACTTTCAGAAATATTATATATTGCTCTTAAAGTGGTTAAAAACTTGAGTGACATGGAATCGTACTATACCGTATATTTGCCCATATGTATAACGGTTGCTTTTCAAAAAGAGTTGATTAGATGACTGGTTAACGAATACGGACATTTTTTTGCTTTAAACAATTCTCATATTGTTAATATTATTGTTTGAATATAATGTCTTAGTTAAAATTAACTAGCCATCATTTTCTTAATGATGGTGATGCCTATGAAACAATTGTATTGTCTATCATGAAAATGATCAACGTTTTCCAAAGGCAACAAATAAAATCTAATATGAAAATATCATATTATATTTTTGGACTTAAGGTAAAAGAATATTCTAACTAAATATATGAAACTGTAGTTTATTTAAAAAAAAATATTCCTACATTTGTTTTAAATGATTAAAAAATTAAAATACAAAGAAATATATTTTTAAAATCTTTTTATATTTATTTAAAGACCATTATTACATACGGATTTTCTGTTGCAGTTAATATTTTCATTTAAAATGATTTGTTAGAATAAAAAAACCAATTGTTTTAAATTTTTTATAGTTAATTGTCCGATAGCTAAAAATAACAAAATACATGAAATACCAAATATCATTAAATTTTATGATTTTTTAGTTAATTAGTTGACAGTTAAAAGAAAAAAATAAAGGAAATAACATTTGTTTTTACTGATTTGTGGTTTGTTTGTTAACAGTTAAAATAAGTGAAAATCATTTATAATTTACAGATATTATTAACATATAAAAATAAATGAAAAATTCTTTTGATTTAAATGAAAAAAAGTTAGTAGATTAAGTGATTTTTTATTTATTTAAAATTGCATTTTAAATTTTAAGTGTAAAAAGAAATGGTTATATGACAATAATTATATAGTACTTAGTATGCGTAAATGGTTGACGTTAATTTAAAGTGTTCTTGTGTAATAATCGCTTATACCAATGAAATATTAAATATATAACACAAATAAATAGTAGCTGATATATTGATGGGACGATAAATCAATTGTTCATATAAAGTATAACCAGTAAACAAACAGAGAAGTAGTTAAAAAATGTTTTACTGTAAACCAATTACCATGCCCAGCAAAACCATACATTATCAAATAATGTTTAAAGTAATCTATAGCCATGGATATATTTCTTTACTCCTTATTTCACAGATGAATTTTACAGGCGATCAGCCCCAAGGTAATATATGAACCCACTTTGGAGGTGTTTAAGTAATTGGTTATTTATAATGTTATGGGAATGCCAAAAATAACCTATCTAAAATTAGGTTTTCATAGAAAAAATACAAATATTTTTATTTATATTAAATTAATTACTTGGTTAAGCTGGGAATCGAACCATGGATCTTTGGTTGCCAGTAGACAACTCTACCCTTTGAGCTATCGACGCATATAATATTTTATTGCTTTAAACATAAATGTATTGTTACGTTGCGTGTTTTCGTTCGTGATGACGAAACATACTTGTATAAACATTATTCTCTCGCTTAGAAAAAACACAAAATAATGTATCTAAAAATATATTTTTAAAAATATTTTTTCCTATATAAATCATGTAATACATAATCAATGATCGGTTGCAACATGTAATCAGTAATATGTAACTCATTACTTTATGTTTTAAAATAATACAGCAGGTAATGCATAAGTATATCACACCCATACCAAAATTTTACTTTAAATAGAATATTTATAAGAAGTTGTCAAAAATAGACCAATTTGGCCTCTACCGTTAACAGATATGAAACCAAAGTACACATGAAAAAGATCAGTCAGATGTGATGACACCCAAAGTACTCAAAATTTTCTTGCAAATCTCCCAAACAACTTGCGCTGGAGCGCGCAAGAGCCGGAAAATGGCACATAATATGCTCCATCGTCTCTCTGTCGCTCGGTACCCCACAAAACCTAAAATCATCAATCGCCAGCTTTGCCGCTCTGTACATATTACTAAATTTTAAATTTCATTAACCGCTAACGATAGGACTTTTTTAAAAATTGAAATCGGCTACCACTGTGATCCCTTAACTACTTATAGAAAAATAAAATGTAAGGCGTATCTTAATGCCAAATAAATTGTTGAGCCACTATCGTAGTTTAATTTCTTGCGGATTTTAAATTTATTTCACTAAAATTCAAAAAAAAAACGTCGCCATAAGCACCAGAGTATGCAGCGAGCTTCAAAATAAACGTATCGAAATAGGTTAATATATCATAACTCTACAGTGGCAAAACGCGTTAAAAGTGTATGTTCTGTTTACAATTATCCATAAAACGTAACACTCTTACGCCTATTTTTTACTCCTACTGAATATTTTAAAATCATTTTCTCTAAAAAAAATTATATAAACTTAGTTGCAGTAATCTACTCATATTTTTCTTGCTGGGTATAAATTAATGATATGAAAAATAAATAAACAATTAAGTATCATTCATAAGTATATAATACATTTAATTGATGTTCTCTATTATTTAATTGATTAAATGATGCATATTGATAGATACACACCGATAGATATGAATATAGCAACTGCAATGTTTTACACAAATTAACCACTGAAAAATTAAAGTCGCGGATGTCGACTTTATGATACTAGGCATAATTTGGGTAAAATTTTGGAACGCCCTTTAAAGACCTAAAAGTATTCTTTTACTTTTTTAAAGAACAGATCGAAACATATGGAACAAAATTTGCTTAAAAAGTTTATTTAAGCAAATACTGGGAAGGCAACCAGGTTAAAATATGTTCCAATTCTCTTTATAAAGGGTGTCTCAAGAAGAACACAATTTTTAAATTTTAAATAAAACACAGATATTTAAAAAAAAATCGTGAAACTTTATTATATCGTAAAGTAGACAGAATGAGGGTATGTATGGAACAATATATCGTGCAAATGGCCGCCGCGGCTTTGCTGGCATGCACGCGATCTTTTAATGAAATTTTCAATGACCGTTTTGCATGAATGCTGCGGTATTTCATTAATGCAGCGTCCAATTTCCTCTTTTAAGGCTTGAGTCGTCGTCGGCTTATTCGCGTAAACCATCGACTTCAAAAAACCCCAAAGAAAAAAATCTAATGGTGTTAAATCGCACGATCTTGGCAGCCAATTCTGATCTCCAAAACGCGAAATAACACGACCGGGAAATGACTGATGCAGCAATTGAATTGTTTCTCTGGCTGTATGACATGTGGCGATGATTTTATCGGCAAAATCAGCATTTTCATGTTGTCTCTCCAATACCCAATTAACGAACTCCCTTCGCTGTCCATGGTCAGCTGGCTTCAGTTCCTGAGTCAATTGAACTTTGTATGCATGAAGATGCAAAGCTTTCGTCAAAATTCGATGCAAAGTGGATTTGGAGATACCAATTTGCTGAGCTCGGTGTCGAATTGAGGTGGATGGAGTTTGAGCGACATCATCACGTACAGCTGCGACATTTTCGGTCGATCGACCTGGTCGATGGCGCGTTGTTGTCTTTACATCACTAACAGACCCAGTTTCGGCAAATTTATCCATTAATCTCTTTACAGTTGACTCTTTTGGAGCATTATTGTGACCCCAAATTGATCGCAATTTGCGAACTGTAGCCGCAAAACTTTCACCATTTTGGTAAAACAATTTCACAATGAGAATGCGTTGTTCATTCGTGTAGCGGTCCATTTTTACTAACCTCGTACCTTCTACTAGCAAACAATAACAATTGTTCAAATGTCAAACAATGACACTTCGAATGTTGCCAGATTTAAAAATTGCGTTCTTCTTGGGACACCCTTTATTTAAAGGCATGATTTATGGTACGAATGCAAATGTTCTGTACAAATACTACAGGGTCGGCTATAAAAAAAAATAATTATTATTTTTTAAATTTCTGGTTTTATTGGCAAGGTTGAACTTTGTCATTTAAGAATGAAACTCAATATCATTCATATGACTACCAGGGTATAGCAAGCCCGAATATGAGATAACCTACACCATAGTAAGATTTGGTTCATATTTCAGGAATCTGATCAAATTCCGGGAAGGGACCTCATCTTTATTATAAGAAGAAAACTTTGAATGAATACATGTATATAATTAACACTGTACAACAATTTTGAACTATTTTGAAAATTACGGTGTTGTAATAATGGATAGAGGAGATACAAAAATATACGTGTCGGCGTTTTGAGAGATCACATCTCAATTTTATTTGACAAATGAGGTATAGGGTATGTTCAGCAACTTTGTAGAAAATATTAACTCAAATATTTTTATGAAACATATTAACCCTTTAACTCCCCCACATAATGGTAATTTTTGACTTTGTTCTAAAAAATCGTAGAAAAAACCCCTAAGAAGACCGAGAATGGCAATGAAATGTTCTACAAAAATATTGGCCATAAAATTTCAGAATACACCAATGCTCAAAATGTACCACAAGTTACAAAAACCAGTTAAATTTAAGATTGTTTATCAGATATGTAGTCAGATTTTGGAATTACCTATACAATATGTATCTAGTAAAATTTTGGGATGACCTACATATTATGTAGGCCATTCAAAAATCTGGCTCATAATATGTAGGTCATCCCAAAATCTGACTAGATAACTGATGAGCAATCTTAAATTTGTCTTGTTTTTGATGTAGTATGTAGGTTTTCTTCTTGGGCCAATGCATCTAATATAATTTTTTTTGGCCAACTAGGCTACTTATATTACAAATGAATAAATAAATGAAATGAAAATTATATAACAAATTTTCCATTATGTTTAGAATTTTGACCCACAGGTCATTCACAAGAATATAAGGACACGCTAAATCGATGGTGGTTCCAGGTCCATTATGTTTGGTAGTAACAATGATCAACACAAACCCATTATATCGACATACTGATGTAGGGTATCAAAATAGAAAATAACTGTTGAGGAATATGTCTGTATGTAATATAAAACATATAATTTAATGAATTTCTGTTTTATCATCTTTTTTTTATTAAAAGTTACTATTGTATGCATGATAATTGATTAAATAATGGTCAAATGATTATATGGATTATTCATGTCTATACCAAAAAAAACAAGATAAAATAGTTACACTAAATTAAACTCTTACGTGTATAGGTTTATAAATGCACTTGAACAATTTACATGAATTATTTACTTTTATTTTATACGAAATATGTACCTGGTTTTCATTTATCTGGTATAATGATTATATTGATATTTAGTTATTAACTAAAAGTTAAAAACGCAACAAATTATTTTTTTTTTAATTTTTTATAAATAGTTCATTTTCATATTAGAAATTTGTTTTTATATAAACCAATATAATAAAATTTTCTAATATATCGTTAAAAATTTTTTACTTTATACCATAATAATATGTATTATTTATTGTTTATTACATTTTGTCATTATTTGAATAAGTGCATAAATATATTTTTAATTAACATATTTATAATTATTTTGTACACAATACAAATACATTAAATTGTTATTCTCAACAATATGTGTAAATACATAAATGTAGTACATATTTTTTCACACTAATTTTAATTATTCAAAGAAAAAAATTGTACATAAATTTTAATATTTTAATTAAGTTAAATTTTTTTCACAGTTATTATGTGTTCATTGTTTCATTAAATTACCACTAAAAATTATTAAATATTTAACATGTAAGAATATGAGCAATGTCATAAAAAAATGGTGTAATAATTAACTACATTTATTAAAATTTTAAAGTTTTTATAGATTCAAAATAAGGATTATTATATTTTTAATCGTTTGTTAGATCCATTCAAAAGAGTGGTTAGTAGCTTAACTTCTTATACTAACAGAATACAATTAACTTATCCGATAGTTGGATTTATTGAAAATTCATCATTATTACAAAACCATAACAAAATAAAAGTGAAAAAAAGAAAAAAAAATAACTAGCAGAAAGAAAAATTACAAAGTAAAAAGCAATATGACCATAGTTGTGTTTTCGACTTAACTTTAGTCGTTTACTCAAAAAAAAAATGTGTTTTGAGTATGAATAAATCGAACACTGATGTTTTAATGTTTGATTGGATGAAATCTAGGGAATGAGATGCTTTGATTATTATACTTTTGAACTAAATCACCAATTGATTTTGTTCTTAATAAATGGCAGTAAAAAAACCAAAGGAATAATAAATAAAAGCAAATACGAAATTGAATTAGAAACAATATTTAAAAATATTTAACAATTTGGAAATACGTCTTACCAGTCGAACAGATGATGATGCAATAAGAGAGAGAGTAGACTTTTTTTCTTTGGACGGAAATAATACCTAACCCCTTTGATTGTCTGATTTAACGTTCAATTTATAGCATTTTTGACATAGCAAATATGATATCACCCCAGCAAAAATATGGTATCAACTACTTACTTTTGTTCGCGATGTCCAAAAAGTAATGGGTACTCATTATTTTTTGGCTGTTCGTAAGCGAGAGAGTATTGACCACCCATTACTTTTTCTTTTTTGTAAGCGAGAAGATAATGACCACTCATTACTTTTGGCACATCGCGAACAAAAGTAATTAAGCGAGTAAATAGCCTGGTAAGTAGTTGATAGCATGTTTTTGCTGGGACATTCTATTAATAGAATTTGGAAACGCGAAAAGATAGTCGTAAGGTTAATGAATTTTGGCATTAACATGGTGAACACTTAATTAAACACTACCTTTGCACATAAAATAGTTTGGAAAAATGGGAACAAACTCTGAATATCATTGCTGAATTACTAATGCTAAATTGGTTCTGTACTAATGCGATTTTATATAATTTTACGAAGTTTTTGTAATTTAAATTGAAATAATTTTGTATATTATCCAGGCACGGATCCAGGGGGACATATGACCCTCGCCCCCCCCCCCCCTCCCTCTTAATCCGTGCCTGGATAATATACAAAATTATTTCAATTCAAATTACAAGAACTTCTTAAACACACATATGGTCATACACACAAAATGTGTCTTTAGAATGTGTGAGTACCCAAATAAAAAATCTTAGATATTATCATATGTGGTCTTATCTAATAATAAATTATTATAATCATTAATATTTGATATGATATAAGATATAATTGTATGTCAGTGTTTTCTAATCCCAGCCAGGGAGATAAATTTCTTTTTTTTTGTGTATTTTATTTTATTTGTATTTTCTTACTGATCTAAAAAAAAAATAATATAATACACAACAGACTTTGCTACGTGAAATGTTTTTAAACGAATTTAGTTAAATAAAATGTTAAGTACCATCTTATTGGTAATAGTGACAGCATTTTAAAAGACTACGATTTGGTTTGGGAATGCGTTAATTTTTTGCTATAATCTAGTAGTAAAATTCTAAAGCCGGAAAGATAATTAACATGTCCGAGTTTTTCTTTTGAGAACTTGCTATTCCGAGAAAAATATTTTTATACCCTCCACCATATATGATGAGGGTATATATCAGTTTGTCATTCCGTTTGTAACATGTCGAAATATAGGTTTATGACCCCATAAAGTATATACATTCGTGATCCTTATGCAATTTTAAGTCGATTTAGCGATGTCCGTCTGTCTGTCTGTTGAAATGGCGATCACGACGCGAAGAACATTGTTTGGTATTTAAAATGAGAAAAATCGGTTAAGCGGTTCAAAAGTTATGAGTGAAAATGTGAAGGTACCTCTAAATTTTCCATAAAAATTTGTAAATTTTTTTGCATCTATTTTTTTTTTTCTGTTAAGTATGTAAAAATGTTATTAAGTCTTCTTATTGTTCGATTACATTTATTGTCTTACATACTATGAGAATAATAACATTCTTAGAGCTATATGTGTTACTCTAATAACTAAGTTAACAGAGCAGACCTATGTAAATAACATTGCTATAACTAAATAAATAACATTTCTAAAACTAAATAACAAAAGTTCGTTACATAAATTGACAAAACATATTCATATTACAGTTCATGCAAAATTTAGTATATACGTATATCATCTTCAGCCCCTATGGTGGAGGGTATTCAAAGATTCGGCACAGCCGAACTTAGCCCTTTTTTACTTGTTTTTATATGATATTTATTAAAATACAAATGGAATATTAATTTAAAAATTATTTTTGTATTGTTAGACTTCCTTTCTGCACTTGGTGTAGACATTTATTCCGGAAAATAAAAAAAAAAAAAAAATAGTGCAAATGAATTGGAATTCAGCTGTTTGGTATTATTTTTATTGATTTCGAACTAAGGATGCAATAAGTTTAAATTAATATAAAAAGAGATCTTGTTGGTGTAAAACCTAAAAACTGATAAAAACAAATAATTTCGATTCACACCAGAGGCTTTGGTCTGTTTACGCAACAAAGAGCCGATAGCCTTCGTTACTAGTGCTCGGTTAGGGTATTAGATTATAATTTGTAATTATATGATTAATATACTTTAAATAGTTTGTAATTTAAAATAACAGAAAATGCCATTTACAAGAAATGATGTTTCATTTAAAAACCGGTCTACTTACTATTCATTTAAATCAAATGGTTTTTTATTTATTTTTAGATGTTGTTTAAACAACTGACAAATCCTAAAGAAATAAATGATTAATCAGTTAACATAAATTTTAAAATTTTACCTACCAATTTCGCAAAAAAATAATTGATTTAATCATTTATTTGAAATTGTTTCCGTCTTTGTATTTTTGTTTGTTTTTTAATGCAAACAATGTATGAATGTATGCCTAAAGACAGATTTTGTGTGAATGGCTTTGTGTATGTATGTGTGTTTATGAAGTTTTTGTAATTTGAATTTTGTGTATAAACAAACAATTTAAATAAAAAATTTGAATTTTTTGAATATTTTTTTGAGACCGACAGCAAACAAAATTTAAATTTGTAATAACTGTAATAACAAATAAATCACAAAATTTCCATTTTGTGGGTAAATGTTTATTATATTTCAAACAAATGGAAAACATAAATGAAAGTGTAAAAAACGGTAAATGAAAGTAAATCATTTTGAATAAATGTATAAAAAAAAGTTTAAATAAATATTTCTTTTACAAATAAATGTATGTTATTTTTTTTATACTGAAAACTTTTTTTTATTTAACTATAAACAATAAACTTCATAATATTCTGAGTGTGGGCTTGCAAAATAACTTTTAACGTTTATAGATTTCCACTATTAACGTACCATTTTTCTATTACTTTCTATAAAGTTTTGCTGATAAATTGATATTTGTTATTAATACTGACCTTATTTAGGCATAAGGTTTATAAATTTACCTTTGGCTTTTCTTAAAAAATGGCCCGTATCTTATTTGCTGGCAAACGGTCATTGCTACCATTTCTATTGTTGCGATTATGGTCGAAAGCTATTCAGACATAATACCCAATCTAGATATTGGGATAATACTCATTATTTTAGTATATTATTCTGCTGTTACTCTTTTTAAAGCTTTCACCTATGAAATGAAACATTAATTATTTATATAAATGTATACCAGTAACATATCTTACAATATGTTTTAATCATGGCCCTTTGATTATCAACATCTTTAATAGGATTATTATTATTAAACACATACATACGTAAGTACTTGTATTGTATTCATCATATTCATTGTACTATAAAAGTATTATCCAAACGGCAACTTCCTGCCTCATATTTACTGTTAGTCTTACATGCATAAGTAACAAAGCAGTTACCTACCAAAATATGAGTGTTAGACACTCTTAGGATTGACGAGATGAATGGTTGGATGAATGAATGAATGGATGAATGCAAGTTTATGTATTTGTCTACACATTTGCATAGGTAATACATATCAATTTCATATTTATAATGCATTTAAATTAGCACAATGTTTTACAAGCTATAAAGCACATAAACAAAATACATAAAGAGTACATTAGGGTGTCCATGGAATATATGTATGGTGAAATATTTATTTCTGAATTTTAATAAAATGCGAGCGGATTATTGTGGCACTTAGTCTAAAACTTATATGGTGAAGATTTGGATCCGAAACTTTAATCTCAAAGGTGCACGTTTTACAGTTATCCGATTTCGTTTAAATGTTCACTATTTGTTTAAATTAGCCCAAGTAGAATAATATTTAGCTCGCGTAATGGCGAAAATACAATATTTAATTTTTATTGCCACCCTAAGATACATAAACACACAAATGTATCTATGTATGCATATGATGATTTTGCAGATAAATTTCGATTTATAGCAACAGCTAGTTGAAAATCCATACATTACTTTTGTAGTTTGTAGTATGTGTGTGTGTATATATGTGTCAACTTACTAAAACACATACATATTAAAGTACTTCTATGCATATATAATTACATGTAGTACGTACAAGCAATCCATGCTTTCCATTTAAACATTTTGTTCACATTTGCCTTTTACATGTGTTGCATTGTTTTCTAGTTTAATATTATCAGTGACAAAGTGGGTTTCTATGTTGTATGACTCGCTATAACTTTGTTGTGTTAATTCAAATTGAATATATTGTTTTGCATTACTTTAATTAGTATGCACTCTAATTAATTTTTAGTTTAAATTTATCCTATTTATGTATAGTAGCTAACTATTTATATATTTACTATAATGTCTGTGAAGTTACAAACAAAAACTTTAGAATTCTACTAGAAAACAAAATAAGTTTATAAGGTCGTTTTCTAATATATAATTTCAGATTTGTTTTTTTTTTAAATAACTTAAAAAATAAGAGGAATATTCTGTAGTAGAAAGTTCTTACATGCAAAGAAAAAATATGGTTGCAATATGATCACTGCTACTATATTATACTTGCTACATTCGGGTATGATTGTCACAATCAAGTTATTAGTATAAAAATATGTTCTAACCATCGATGAGGTGTAGCGACTATCATTATTTTAGTGAATATTTTATTATTTCGTGATTGCCACCTTCTGTTTTATAACATGATTGGCTGTAACCATACTTTGGTAATAAAAATTCTGATTACGAAAATGCTGACAACAATCAAGTAAAACATGACTTTGACATTTACAGTCATAATGCTCTCTTGTTTTAATAAAAAATGTGTATCAGTTCAGTAACCCATCTAAGAGTGATATTATAAATATAATAATTTTCATCCGGGGGGTTTTATTTTCCGAAATGCCTTTATCATTGTCGAAAAAAAATTATTATGAAAAAAATTCTATATAAAAATTTTATATTTTTTAATTCTTTTCAAAAAAAATAATCAGTTTTTTAAAAAAAATTGTTTGTTAATCCCTTGTAAAATAACAACTTTCTTGTGGAAAAATTATTAGGAATATAAAAAAAAATAGTTTTTTACATGAAGAAGTCTGTAGAAAAGTCTGTAGAGTTGTTTTGTAACAAAAGGATTCTTATACAATATACAAGATTCATAGAATTTTTTCTCATAGAAATATTCTTAGATTCTTAAAGTAAAATTCTCAGATTCTGCAAACTATTTCTTAGATAAAAATTAATATTTTCTTAAAAAATTAGATTCTGAGGGATTTTTATCATAAAAAATACAAGATACTAAGGACTTTTTGTAGTAGAAATATTCTTGGATCCCGACAACTTTTTCTAGAATCAAAATTCTGATACTCCAAGACAGCGTTTTCCACTAACTTTTACTTGCTGACGGATCCAAAATTTTTCACATTTTTTATTTTTAAATAAAAACCTTTAAGTCCGCAGAATTTCAGAAAAAATAGTAGTAATAGTAGTAGTAGTAAGAAAATACGAAAGTTGCAAAACGTTTTTATTATTGTAGAATTTAAAAAATTGTCCAGATAAAATTTTTGGAAGAATCTCTCAAATAAACTATAGTAGAAAAACTTAAAAATTTTAGGATTCTGAAGGGCTTTCTATAAAATTCAAATTACCTGTGATTTTATAATAGGAAAAAATAATTTGTAAACAAACTGTGATGATTTTTTTCGAATCTCATAAATTACAAAATAATATATATTCAATTAAGCAAAACAAATTTTGGAGTCTGAAAGTCATGAGAATTGGAATACTCCAACTTTTTTCAGAGTTTCTTTTTTAAGTTCTTATTTCCTTCATATGTTTTAAAAATCGCGCTTTACTTATTATTCTTTGGATTTTTTTAAATAAAATTATGGCAACTAACATTGGAAGTTTATTTATTGTTGCCTTCTTATTATTGAAGAATTTTTTCCGAACTCCTCTCGGACCCCTTGGATGCAGCTGCGACCACCCAATTGGGAACCGTTGCTTTAAGGAGAAGGAAGAATTTTTCAATTAGAAAAAGTCAATAGAAACTATCTGAAAAACATCCTTAGAATGTAAGAAATTTTTTTATTTGAAAAAATCCATAGAATATATGTTTTTTATTCAAAATGTCATTAGAATTTAAAAATTTTTTAGATAGAATTTTCTTTAAAAAAGTCCATAGAATCAAAGCAGTTTTCTGGAAAAAGTCCCTAATATCAATTATTTTCTTTAGGAAATACATTTCTTAAAGAACTAGTCCTTAATTTTATAAAATTTTTTTTTTATAGTTTCGAATCATAATATAACTGTAGGAACAATATAATGGCAAAATTGTGATTATTTTATCATCAAAATATAATAACTATATTATAGTACGACTATTGTTGGCACAATCATAATTCCAAAACTATATGATGTTCTTCGAAAATGATTGCCCTAACCATGTTTTTTCTTCGCGCGTAATTTTTAAAGGAATAAGCCCCTATTACCTAACGGTTTTTTTACAGGAAGAAGTTTCTGCAAGTTATTCAAGAGAAAAAATCCTCAATCTAATCGTTATTATATAGAAAAATGTCCTCAGTAATTATGATTTTTTTTTTCAATAAAAAAGGCTACACAATTTGAGGATTTTTCTGAATCAAAAATGTCCTTAAAATCGAAGGGAATTTTTTGGGAAAAAATTCTTAGCAGTTAAAGATTTGGTTTAGAAAATATAACTTAAAATCTAAAGCATTTATTTAAGTGAAGGTACTCTGATTCTATAGCTTTTCTTTGAGAAATAATCCCATTGTTTTGCTATAAAAATCAAGAACCTGAATCAAGAACCTGCGGATTGTATTGATTACATATGCAACTAATGATCGTTATTAGTAAACAAATTTTAGAATTCAAAATTAGATATAACAATTTGTGTTTGTGTTGTAGCACATATAGGGAAAGCCTAGTACCCCGAGTTTCTCATTTCAAATCTCAGAAAAGCCAAGCATATATCGCAAAGAAGAGGTGGCCCTGGTGCAATGCAGCAAAAATCCACAAAATAAATTTATTTTAAATAAAGTTTTGTGCTGTGTTATAATAAAAAAAAAGAAAATTTAATGTATTTCAAGCAAAAAATATTGAAAAAAAGCTTAAGTAAAAAAGTTGAGAATAAATCACTTTAAAAAAAAAGAAAGAACAAAATTTTCTTTTATTAGAAAAATGCACATTTGCCTTCTCTTCGACAACACAAAATATAACTTTACTCCGGTAAGCATATTGGTGGCGTTATAACTTATTAGTTCAGGGGATCGTGTTTACGCTACAAGGAGAATATAATTTGTAATTATATGATTAATAAAAAAAAACAACTTTATAAATAGTTGTCGTAACCGCCAGCGTTGGATTGACAATAAAAAACCGGGTTTCGGTTTTGACTTGTTTTTATTTTTTTTTTTTTTTTACTAAAGGTAGTCAATACATTTAAACTGCATTGATAAATGCATGAAACCCTTTTCAAATTTCAAATAAATAAAGTATGTAAAAATTTGTAATATTTTTTTAAAAAAATACCTAACAGTTGGGCGGATTCATGTATTTTTGTTTCAAAAATGTTTTAATAATCCTGCACCCTGTTTCAGTATTTGTCGCATCAAAAATTTTTTTGCAATTTTCCCGTCAAATCATGTGGTTTTACAAAATTATCGATTAGTGGAAAACCCTGCATTGATGATCTACATTGATGATCATTCATGGACATGAACAAATATGATCGTTACTTCAGACTTTAATGGCATTTTTTTTTTCACTTTAACTAAGAAAATATGTCATCCCTTTTCGGCTTATTCGAATAAAGTAGAAAAAAAACCAGTCGGTGTTTTAAAAATTGAAAAACTGTGTAACGAGTTTTCGGGTTTGAATACTCTAGCCACCAGTTAAACTGTTTTTTTGGGTGTAACAAAACATATTCTATATTTTTGGTTTAAAATAAAAAATATGGCATAATTCTAGGCGTTTTGCATACCGAGAAATTCCGCTATGTACTGTATTTTCACATAAAAATGGAAAACACATTAGAATTTCTCATTAGCACTATTTTTATAATATAAAATTATATCTGAATGATTGAAAATTCCTTTAAGTTACTTATACTTAAAAACTTTAAATTAGCTTTCTTTAAAAATTTATTTAAAAAATAAAACATTTTCAGCATTTTTATGATATGTGATACAAATACATATACAGCTTTATCTTAAATTACCCTAATAACATACATAGACATATTCGCCATTAAGTACATAACAAGCCAACATCCAAGAATGAACACAACCAGACTCAAGTAGAGTCATAATACACGTACAATATATAATATGTTGTATGGATATAAATGTCTAAGTATCAGTAACATTAAATGCAATTAATTACAACACGTTTCAAACTCATTTAACGCGCCACGCCAAGTGATAATAGAAACAACAAGGAAAAAATCTCATATTTACACACACACACATACAAATAAAAAGATAGATAGACAGCAGTATTTCAAACTTTTTTGTGCATTACACATACACACACATATATATATATGTATGATATACATAAATACACATAAATAATTTATCGTGATTTTTATTGTTCATGACGTCGACACCATGTTGTACATGATTCAGTAACAAAAACAAAAAACTTCATCTCATACATAATTTCTTTTTTTTGTATTATTTTTCTTTAACATACATTCAACTTCATGATGTTGATTTTGTTTTCTTTCATATGATTATATTTATATATGATTTGTTTTTCTCTACCAGTTTTTCTGTTCAGATTTGTAAGTGTTGCTGGTAGATTATATACTTTTTTTTCATATATGAGTACATAGACGAGAATACAGTGAAATGTTGGAATTTTCGTAATTTTTTGTTAATTGTCTGTATTTTAACTGCCTTCATTTTAATTCGTCTACCAACATTCCAACAACCATTATTTGGATATGAATGAACACGAAAGTGTATTTGGCATATGGAACAGTGGTTTAGTATTATAATTATATGGACAACCAAGAACAAATAATGTTTTGTTTTTATGTATAAGCAATATAGTATAAAAAATATTGATTATACGCACAAGTGTCTTCTTAAGCCTCTTATGCATACGTTTTAAGTTTGCAATAAAATTAAAACTAATGTTTGTCATAAAAAAGTTAAGAACAACAAGGAAACACTCATGTGTAATAAGGAATTTAAATACCGTGTTGACCACATATATTTTTAGAGTTTAGGGAATAAAAATGTGGCAAGGAATATGAAAATTATTTTTGGTACATGTTGAAAATTTCTGAAACCCAAAAAAATCAATATATCGTTAAAATCTATGAAGACAATGTGATGATAATACTTTTAAATGCATTAATTGTCAACCATTCTTTATAGGGCAACTCTAAAACACAATTGAAAAATTTCTCTTTGGAATTTATGATATGATTACACGCACTATAACAACCCCATTGGAAAAGGACCTGACAAGGACCTGGTCCATTGGGACAGTAACCTATCCTCGGACCAGTTTTTCTATATGAAAAGGACCGATCACTTCAACATGGGATTTTCATAGGTGGGGTGGAATTGCGCTTTCTAACATATCACAGGACTGATGCAGAAGTATTTGTCATCGGACTTAAGCAAAAGAACTTGTTAAAAACAAGTCACAGAACAGACACAGGGTAAACCTGGGGATGAGTCTACAAATAGATTTTCACTCAATAAAAATAGGAATTTGAAAAATCGACTGTAAGTCGCTGGGCTCGAGCATACCATGTTCTACTTACAAGGCAAATACTTTCAAGAAATGTTGCCCATGCACATAGGGTGGCAAACTTTTATTGTTATGATCAAATAAATACAAAAGAAAAAAAATAAAGGGATATTTCAAGAGAAGAAAGAAAAAAAAACAATTTTACTACAAAAAAAGCCTTGTGCCAACCCTGCGGGGAAAAAGGGACTGGTTCCGAAAATACGAATCAAGGAAGAGGTGAAAAATTGACTGGTTCCTACAGCACCTGCCACGTGAACGGTTTAAAAGTCAATATCAAGGTGATGGGTCTAAAAGTACCAGTTCTGTGATAGGTGAAAACAGTTTCTAAAGTACCTATCAAGGCCAGTCATGTGACATGTAGCAGAGGGCTATTGACCCCCTCCTAGGACAAGCTCATGTTAAAGTGGCCGGTCCTTTTCATATAAAAAGCGGTCCCATAACCGCAAGGAATTTAGTGATACATCGAGCGGTTACGACAATTTCTCATCGTTCACTAATTAAATAATTTATAATTGAGAAATAATATGTAAATTGAAATAAAAAATGCTTTTAAAGAAAAAAACATTCCCATGTAAAACCGAAATATATATGAACATACATGGGCATACAAGATTATATACATACATGCATAGTTCAATATATAACCATACACGACGTCATATATTTCCATATATCTTCGTATCCGGAATTTGAGGGTATATGGCCCCATATGTTCATACATAATCATATATCAGAATATACGGTCATTTACCTTCAATTTCGGATCCAAAGATATATGATAATATATGAGATAATGTATGGTATAATGTATGATCATATACAAGTCCATGTACGACCATATATGTTCATTTAAATTTCGATTTTTACATGGGTTATTAAAATGTAGAAACCACAATAAATATCATTAGAACTAAGAAACCACAATAAATATCACTAAAACTTAATTATATTAAATCAACTAAAAAATCAATATAAATTAAAATTTTCTATTTAATTGCAATTATTATAAATAAAAACGATTTAACAATAAAAAAAGGCGCTCTAAACTTTTTTCAAATGTTTCTTCTTAGATATTTAGATTTAATTTTAAATTTTTAATTTTAACATTTTAATTCATCATAGAAGTTTTCTGATATGTGCTTGATCTTTCCTGTTTTTATCTGTCACGGGGTAAGTCATTTACGGGGTAGGTCCTTTGCTGTTTACACCGGTCACTGGACAGGTGCCCGACCTTAAACTGACCGTTTTTTCAACAGCCAATCTGTACATAAGACTAAACATCTACTAATCAAATCAGATACCAACTTTAAAATTTTTCCTTTTCTACTTATTGTTAAGGAGCTGAGTCCATTTTATTGAAATAAAAATTGAAAAGTCCAGTTAAAAATCATAATTTGCTATTTATATCCAAAACTAGAGTAGTGTTAGAAAAAATTTAAAAAGATGAAACTTATTTGCTAATTTATTTTTTAAAACATTTAAGAGGACTACTCATAAAAAAATTACATGCTTTGCTCATAAGTCAGTAAGTTTCGGGACTATCGATATTTTGTAACAAACGTTTTATCCTCTTAGTTTTTAACTGGGTGTAATGAGTTTTTTTTAATGTTTTAAAATATCAGACTTACCCCATCGTATCACCGTCTGCCCCTGTCTCCATGTTAAACCTTGTAATCAAACGACATATCGCAAATATAAATATATATGGAAATTTGGTATATGAGCCTCTATTGCCCCCGGACTAACCCTACTGATTTTAGTTAAAATCGTTCTATATTCATATCTACCGAATTTTATATCTCTCGTATTTAAACAACTTTTCTGAAATTGGCAAAAACCAAATCGTTAATATGCGACTGAAATTTGGGAACATAAATCACGCCTCCAAATTTTATAACATTGGCTGAAATCGCCCCAAATTCACACCTTCCATTAAAGGGTCCATATTTAGTGATGGTATTTAGATACGAAAGTTATATCTGGTTGATATAAATGTTGTGAATGTTATATTGGGACCATATATCATGCCTAATTTTTTCTTTAAAAATCGCACCATATTTAAACCTAGTTCCCATATGAAGCCAACTTTGCTTAAATGAACTGTTGCGGCAATTTTGTTCAGGTTTAGCAAAATTTAAAGCAATTTGTAATTGGTATAGGGTATCATATAATATTCATGATCGACTAAAGTCCTGTTTTGAGTTTCTTTTTTAACTCGTATCTTTTGTAGTTAAAAAAAGGATCAACAGATAGGTGTTCGCATTTACGAATTAAAAATATATATTTAAAGCAAATCATTTTATTGTAAATATGTGTTTATAATTTTTGTCTTTCCTACGAACTCTTTCAAATTGGACTTAACCAACGCTATTAAATTAATAGTAACTTTAATTAAAATCTGCCTTCTCGCTTACGATCAATGCTATATTCTGTCCGAATCCTTTAAGTCTTTATAACCAAAATCACAAATATTGTTTCAAAAAAATTATTTCAATCAAATTTCGTTTTCCTTACAAACGTCTTCCATGGTAAACCTCCATTTTTGATAATTTGTTTTTTAGTTTTGGTTTATTTAAAATATGTATAATTTTTTTATTACACAAAATTATAATAATTTGTTTAAAATGTGTGTTCTTTCGAAATATTTAACTTCTTTATGTTAATAAAAAATTTTTTTTAAACAAGGATAACAGTGTCTATTGTTAGCCTCTTGGTTTTTGTGTTGCATTGCGTTTGAATCCTGATTTTCTTTTGCGAATGAGTAATTTGGAATTATTATATAGAAATATTAATTATACGTCTATTAATATTTTAACATAAATGTAACTGCATTCTAAAAGATATCAAAGAGGTGACTATACTAAAAATTTAAATGATATTTAAACATGATATTTAACACATATACCACACAATGGACAATAATTTTAAGGATTAAAAGACTTAAAACTTTAGCTTTTGTTCCAGCAGGGAAGGTGTTTTTAAATAATCACACCAAAACTTTTAATTCAAAACCATACACTTGCTAAAATAATAAAAAAACAATAATCTGCTATTGTCACAGCAAGCACTTGGATACAATCACATTATAATATCATTTATTTAACCACTGTCTATTTTATTATTATGCCACATAGAAACATGATACACTGTATTGTTGGTGTCAGCAATGTAATTGTATCCTGTCTTAAATATTTTGCTGTCTGGTTATATGGCAACCAGTCAGCAGCAACCATTCAACCATTTAAACTTTGTATGAAATTCAGTAAATTAGACTATGAATGTTTTTCATCTACAACATATTTTTACTTGTGTATCATATCTTAAGGCAGTTGAGTTTGCTACACTTGTTCTTATTGTTATTTGTTTGGTATAAATTATATGCTGGTGGCTTAATTCAATAACAACAGATATGACAATTAGTCTTACATGTTAAATGGAATGTTCAAGTTACGTCAGTTTTAATTATCATACGAAATCGTATGTTAATTCTTCTAAGGCTCAACTGAGATTTTTAAGATTATTAGATATTTTTTTTTTCTTGGTTTTCTACAATTCGTTTTGTGAAATAAAATGCCAGAACGAGGAAAAAAATATGTTTTTAATTAGTTGTAAGACTTTGCTAAAAAAAAATAACAAAAATTACAAAATTGTACTACTACAATATAATGTATTTATACAAATGAATGTATCTCGATGAAATAAGGGCATTTAAACCATTTTGATAATTTTACCGGAGACTAGAAAAACTTGGGAAACCGTCATAAATTAATATTTTTTTTTCATTGCTACAAAAAATTCGCAAATTTTTTTAGTTTGGTGGATATGTTACTGATGCCGGAATCAAATTTAAGCAATTACAAGGGGGTTTTGTTAAAATTTTTGGAGTCACGACTATTTTGTAATTTGTGCAAAGCATTATGAAGTTTATATTTTTATAAGTTCACGGATCAAGTAAATGCAGTTTTTGCAAAATTGGTGATCAGACAACATAAATTGTTTTAAGATTTATGATTTCGCACAATTACAGTCAGTGTTGCCACACTTGTGTGTTTTCTTAGTGAAGTTATTTCTTAAAGTAGTATTTCTTTTAAATCAATTCCAAAATATTATTTATTTGTTATGAATTTGTAAAAGTTTTCACATTTTAAGTATTTAAATACATTTCTCATTAAAAAAGAAACTAAAAATATCACGTTTTGGAAAATTTGGATTTTACGGCCTTATTAGAGCGAGTAATTCCAATGATGAAATAAAAGAAAAAAGAAGAAAGAACAATGTTAAATGTAGCATTCAAAATGTTAAAAATATGCATGACTTTAACATAATTATTTCATATAATGAATGTGTACAAAACCAAATTAGAATGTTAAACATAAAGAAAACAATGAATTTGGTTTACAAAGACAGCATAAAAAATAACTGTTAAGACAGTCCAACCAACCGGAAATCTGTTTAAAAAAAAAGTTTTGTAAAAGTTTTTATACTTATCTATATATAAATATATACACCTTTAAGTAAATATTTACCTAAAATTTTTGGTTTCAAAATAAATATTTTGTGACTGTCTGTACATTAGGAATGTGCTGAGATGGAGGAGTATTTTTTTTTTAATTTCATATAATTATCTTAAGTGTATGTTTTTGTGTAGTAATAAAAAAACAGTTTTTAGAAAAATACATTTTGTTAACAGTCTTTAATTAAACATCACGTTTTTCTTTTCCCTAAAAGATTAACTCCTAAAAAAACATTTAAATTAATTTTTATATTGATAAATACTTCTTAGTAGTTATCTTTAAAAAATTTTCATTAAAAAGTGAGTAATATTTTAGCTATACTTTTGGATTTTTTTATTTCGAGCAAAAACTAAAGTAATTTCTTGACTTTTTTTTTTGAGCAAATTTAAAAGTGATTTCTTTGGTTTTAACTTTTTCGAGCACAAATAAAAATAATTTCTTTAAAAAAAAAAAAATAATATGTGAAAATTTTATCAAAATTATATCAACAACATAAAATAAAGGAAATTTCCATAAAAGTAACATTCATGAGAATTTTAAATTTTTAATTGCTCGAAAAAATTAAAAATTAAAAAGTAAACAATAAACTTCACAATAAAATTAGATTATCGGTACGGTGCAGAATAATTAAATATATTCTAATAAAATCATAAACTTTTTTTTGGACTTGAGGTAAAACAATATTCCTACTAAATACAGTTATGTGCGAAAAAATAGGGACACTTGCATGCAACAAAATTAAAGTAAAAAAACACACATAAATTTTGGAAAGAAACTAACAATATAAGTTTTAGATTATAGTACAACAACAACTCTTCATTTTAAGCAACAATTCAAACTTTGTTGTTGCAATTGAAAAAAACAACATTAGAAGGTATTATAATTTCCTATAGTCTCAATTGCAACAACAAAAATTGAATTGTTGCTTAAAATGAAGAGTTGTTGTTGTACTATAATCTAAAAATAATATTGTTAGTTTATTTCCAAAATGTATGTGTGTTTTTTTACTTTAAATTTGTTGCATGCAAGTGTCCCTATTTTTTCGCACATAACTGTACATGCAGTATAGAAAGTCCAAAAATAAATATTTTTGAATTTTTAAATACAAAAATTACAATAAAATATATAATAATAGTAAAATATAATAATAAACTTTACCAAATAATGGGTAAAGTAATGTACAGCCTTGCTTCATTGATGAATTTTACAGGCGATGAGCCTCAAAGTAATTTATATACCCATTACTTTAGAGGTGATAATGTAAGGGGTTACTTATATGGTTACGAGAATGGAAAAAGTAATGTGTCTAAAAATAGATTTTTAAAAAAGAGGAATTTTTATTAAAAAAAAATTATTACAAATATTTATTTAAAATATTTGCAATTAAAAATAATGTGGTCAAGATGGGAATCGTACCAGGGAAATCTGGTTGCCAGCCAAAAACTCTACCCACTGAGCTATCGACCCACTGAGCTTTAAACTTAAATGAATTGTTGCGCTTCGTTTTTCGCTAGTGTTATCAAAACAAACATACATTACCCTTTTGCTTACAAAAAAAGACAAAGTAATGTATCTAAAAATAGATTTTCAAAAATATTTCAATTATTACTTAACATTTATAAATCATATATAACATAATCAATAATCAGTAATTGTAGAAATGTAAAATTGCCAACCAGAGACTAGAGTTCTTCGACTGAAAGGTATTAAATCCCTAATACGACTTGATTGAATTGGAACTAATCTATTGAACAAATAGTCACGCTCCTTCGTAAATATTATCTTATGTAACAATTTGCAGTTGTATTTTTTATGAAAAGTAACAATTTAAAAATATTTCAAGCAAAAAATTGTTAGAAATGGAATTTGAATTTTAACAAATATTTTAAATTACTTGAAATTTTGTGATACTTTTTTCTGTGTACACAGAAACGTTTGAAACGTTTGGAAATTGTTATTTTTCATATAAAAATTCTTTAAAAATAAAAATTTAAGTTACAAATTCCATTGTTGGTGTCTTTCTAAAAAATATTTTTATTGTATTTACAAACAGAATTTTGTGATTTTATTCTGTGTAGAATCAAAGAACTTTTCTTGAAAAAGTCCTTAATATCAAAATTTTTTTCTATAGAAAAAACATTTCTTAAAGATATATTACTAAATTTTAAGAACTTTTTCATAGTTTAAAATCGTAATATAAACGGAGGGAATATATTATAGTAAAATTATGGTTATTTTATTATAATAATATGATAACTATGTTTTAATACGTCTATGGTTGACACAATCATAATCCCAAAAATGTATGATGCTCTTCGAATATAATTGCCCTAACCATGTATTTTCTCTGCTTAAATTTTTTCAAATATCAATAAAAATATGTACTCGTACTTGTATTTTTGGTAATCAGTATTTGTACCCAAATGCCAATTACTACTTCCTCACTATGGATATAATATGTATAAGATTCAAATTAACTTTGAATACTTAAATAAAAATGTGCAACATTATAAAAACATGTTTTATATTTTATATTGAATCTCAAATATAATATAAAAGAAAGTATTTACAAAAAGTACTTGTGCAATTTTAAATCTTTGCAAAAAAAACTAAATAAATAAAAATATATTATATATATTAACAAAATACGTGATTGTTTGTATTGCAAAATGCAACAAACAAAAACTGTTAAAAAAAAAATAAATACATAACGGGTGATTACAATTCAATAAGAATTTGTTAGCGTGGATGCCATTTAAGCATTACTTTATCAATTCAGAAATATTGAAATAATATTTGGAATCTCTAATTTATACTACCAAATTTATCTAAGGTTTTTGAAATTATAAGAAACAAACTAGAACAACTTAGAAATTTTTACCACACTTCTTAACCCCTAAATGCGAAATGTGTGTAAGGTACAATATTACTTGTGTAGCAAAATTAAATTGTTAAACATAATCCTCTGGAAATTAAATTTAATTGCAAACACCCGTTACATATTTGAATTTCTTATTCCATGTAGTTTGGTAAAAATATATTTACTTAAGTAAACATTCTTAAAAAAGAACGAGTAAATAAAAAAAAAACATCTTGCAAAATATGTGAATAAAACAAATTTATAGAAATTGCTAGACAGTTGTACGATTTTATATATAGATTTGTTGCTATTTTTGTGTATATGTCTGTCCTTAAATTTCTAATATATTTTACATGCGTATGTGCACCCAAAATTCATCCATTATGCTAATGTGACTACTGCAAAGACATGTATGTCATTGTATGTAAATGAATAGATAGATGATGTTTATATTCAGTATGTAGATATTTGTAAGTATTAGAGTGAGCCGAAACTTAATAAATGTAGATTTTTAAAAAGCAATAATAGGGAAATTTGTGCATATGTCACACTGTTGCTTATCTTAAAAAATCTCTTTAAAAATTCCTTTAGGTTTTCGAAATATGGCAAAATGAGAATTTTATACTAATTTTGAAAGAAAAAATTCTAAAATTTTAAAATATGACTATACTTAGCAAAAATTACACTAGGCAACAGCCATTTTGTTATTTGGTTCTAGCATACTTTTTCTCATGGATTTGGACCTACTGAACACGAAAATGAATTTTAAAAATTTTTCTGTCGATTGGTTTGCGAGATACAAATTTTTTAATTTTTTTTTTTAATTTTTGGAGGTACACTTACTATTTTGAGCATATCTTTAGTCTTCTTTGACCTATTTTATCCTACTACTACTCAAATTAAAGACAATTGAGCCGTCTACAACTTATTCTCAGAAAATTTTCAAATCGGGTTAGTAGTTTTGATGTTGGCGGCTTAAAAAGGTTAAAAAACTGCGTTTTTTAGTAAAAATGTGGCTGAAAAATTCATATAAAAATTCATATAAAATGTAAAACGCGATGTTAACAGCGATTTTAATTTTTTTACGTATAGCTGACACTTTTCCAAAGAAAATAAGCCCTTACTTAACAAAATCTGATGACAAATGGCCGACTTATTATTTTTTTGGTAAACGACCGAAATTCCGCTATTTCACGATTTTTTGATTTTCATTATTTGCACAGCTTACCTACCCAACGCAAACGAATAAATACATTTGAACTTAATTTAAAATAAACAAATTAGTCTTCGTATATTATTTTTTAATTTATTTACAGCACTACATGCTCAATGTATCGCACAATTAGCTAAACTAACGAAATTAAACTAACTAATTAAATTAAGCAAATCAACGCACAAAAAAATGAGTAAAAACAAAGATATAAGTGTACATTTTATGCCATGTGGAAAAACTGCTGACTTCTTCTTTGTTTTTTGTATTCGCTGCAATCGGTCTCACGTATTAGGGTCCAAATATAGTCACCCATCATAGCCGTGTCATAGTTGCCCTGATAGCGTCGTTCCATAGCCTTCAATTCCTGATGAAAGCGCTCGCCGTGTTCGTCGCTCACGTCTCCTAAATTCTCAGGGAAAAAATCCAAATGAGAATCCAGAAAGTGTATTTTAAGTGACATGTGCACTCCCATGGCTTCATAGTTCTTTACCAGATCCTCAACTATGTCCTTATAATTCGGGCTTTTGTTGTTTCCTAAAAAGTTTTCCACAACAAGCCTCAAGGAATTCCATGCTGCGGCTTCGATGGGTGATAACAGCTTTGGGAATTTTTCATCTTTCAACATTTTTTTTATCTCGGGTCCTGCGAAGACTCCTTCTTTAATTTTTGCCAGCGAAAGGTAAGGGAAAATTGACCGTAAATAGGCAAAAGCTTCACCTTCTTTGTCTAATTTTTTGGCAAAATTTTTAATCAAACCCAATTTTATGTGCAGCGGCGGAAGTATTATATTTTCACGGTTCTCTATTAGTGGTTTGCGCTGAACATTCGCTTCTCCAACTACAGGTTTCGTTCGTACCGGCCATTTTTTTTTTATATAATGCTGATCATCAGCGCGGCTATTCCAAAGGCACAGAAAACAGCAATGTCGCGTATAGCCTCCTTGGAGTCCACACAGAATGGCCACAACTTTAAGGTCGGCGCATATTTTCCAATTGTATTTCCTATACTCTATGCATTTCAGCAAAATGTCCATAGTTTCATAGTTCTCCTTTGAATGAACCGCATGAGCAATAGGAACAGATGGCTTTTCATTCCCATTATGTAAGAGAACTGCCTTCAAGCTCTCTTTGTTGCTGTCAATAAACAACCTCCATTCGTTGGGGTTGTGAATTTGGTGAAGCTCTTGGAACAAGCCTGAAATGTCGCTGCAAAAACATATTTGGTCTTTCTTTGTATAAAATTTTGCATACTCCTTGTGACGGTTTCTGTACGCTGATACTTTCACTTCTGAAGCCGCAAATCCACACTGTATCATCCGAGACGCAAAAAGTTCGGATTTCTCCTTAGTGAGACCAAAATCGCGCACCCAATCGTTTAGTTCGGCCTGTGACAGTAATTTTCGCTTTGCACCCGGCTCAAATTCGCTTGCATTTGACTCAGACTCTTCTTCTGACGATTCTGCTTTTTGAAGAGATGCACCAGGGCACACTGGATATGGCACATCATGCGAATGTGGTACTGGAAGCGCAAACGATCCCACTTGAGCGTAGTTCCATTTAAAAAATCTTCCTACCCCACTGTTTGTGGTGAGGCAAAAATAACAGTCTGTGGAATGGCATAGCGGCTTTTTCCACATCATTGGTGTATCGAATTTCATATGGCGGCTAAAATTAAAATAAATTACTATATTCGCTATGTATAATGTGTTTAAATAAAAATTCTTACCTTCCGCCAGCTGCCCAGTTGGTTAAGATTATATAGCAAAGATCACACAGCGACTTAGGTGTCCATGGTTCTGTGATATTTGGTGAAATACCAAAATAATTCAAATAGTGCAATTGTACTGCTGGAGTAAACTTGTGTGCGTGATTTTTTTTTATAAACTGGCCACAAACATTGCAGAAATTGTCTGGATCGTTCAAACACTCGAACACACGTAGTCTTTTACTCATTGTCTTCCTTGCGTTTTCTAAATATTAACTTCTTTACACTTTCACAGACAGTTTTGAAATGCAATTGATAACCGTGTCTCCTTATGTTTAAATATGTATGAGCATGTAGTGCTGTAAATAAATTAAAAAAAAATATACGAAGACTACTTTGTTTATTTTAAATTAAGTTCAAATGTATTTATTCGTTTGCGTTGGGTAGGTAAGCTGTGCAAATAATGAAAATCAAAAAATCGTGAAATAGCGGAATTTCGGTCGTTTACCAAAAAAATAATAAGTCGGCCATTTGTCATCAGATTTTGTTAAGTAAGGGCTTATTTTCTTTGGAAAAGTGTCAGCTATACGTAAAAAAATTAAAATCGCTGTTAACATCGCGTTTTACATTTTATATGAATTTTTATATGAATTTTTCAGCCACATTTTTACTAAAAAAACGCAGTTTTTTAACCTTTTTAAGCCGCCAACATCAAAACTACTAACCCGATTTGAAAATTTTCTGAGAATAAGTTGTAGACGGCTCAATTGTCTTTAATTTGAGTAGTAGTAGGATAAAATAGGTCAAAGAAGACTAAAGATATGCTCAAAATAGTAAGTGTACCTCCAAAAATTAAAAAAAAAAATTAAAAAATTTGTATCTCGCAAACCAATCGACAGAAAAATTTTTAAAATTCATTTTCGTGTTCAGTAGGTCCAAATCCATGAGAAAAAGTATGCTAGAAACAAATAACAGACAAAAGTTTGTTATTTGTGACCTAGTGTTAGAAATGCATTTGAAAACTCTACAGATCTAAAATGGGGTTTTTGGCACTGAAATTTTCGTCCCTTTCAAAAGTCCAATAAAAGGTTTTATTTACTGATTCTAAGCAGGACGTCGGGACAAATATCATATTATATACCCGTAATAAAAGAATCTGCTTCAAAAAATACAGTAAAGAGAAGCACTTCCTTTGTTTGTTTACGATTTTCCACTTAGAAACAATAAATTACAACACAAATACAACATTATCATACCATCTGCCTTCTTTTATTGCATTTTTGGAAGGGAAATCGCTGAAAAAATTATCTTTTAATTCTTGTGCCCATAGAAAAAATAAAAAAGAGCTGTCGGATCGATTATGGGACATATGATAAAAATTAAGTTTTAGAGGCTCCATATTACGAATCTGAGATCAAAATTAAAATAAGTCGTAATGAAGGATCCAAAATAATGGTCATGGATTTTAAAAAAATTATATTTTGCTTTTAAAAAAAATATTTGTAAATGACTTTTGAAGACTAAACGCGAATCTAAAAAAAATAATTACAGGTTGGTTGAAAAGTTCCTGTGCTCACCAAGAGATGGCACTGCTAGCTCCAAACTTTTTTTTCTCATGTTGGTATAACTGTCCTAAGAACACATGCAAAGTTGCAAGTCATTCTGTCAATTCTTTCTTTGTTTGCAAGCCATTTGAAGTTGACGTGTCATTGATTTTTTTTAATATGGAAAAAATTGAATATCGTGCAGTCATTAGATTCTTTGTTTTGAATGGTTTAAAAGCAAAGGAAATTTATGAACAATTGTAAGAAGTCTGTGAGGAGTGCTCACCTTCAAAACGCACCGTTGAATTTTGGGCAGAAATCATTGAGCAGGTACATAATATGGTTAGTGAAGATACAAGTTAGACTAAGCGTGAAATTGCTAATGCCATAGGCATCTCAGATGATCGAGTACTCCATATTTTACATGAAGAATTACGTATGCAAAAACTGTTTGGAAAGTTAGTGCCGCACACATTAACAATTCAACAAAAAATGGATCGAAAACAAATTTCTCAGGGTAATTTGGAGCGTTTTAAGCCGAATAAAACCGACTTCTTGCGTCGTTTTATAACTATGGATGAGACATGGATCTACTACCATGATCCTAAATTTAAACAAGAACGTTTACAGTGGACTGAAGCTGGTTGTTCAGCTCCAAAGCAGGTGAAGTCACAACGATCAGCAAAGAAGGTTATGGCATCAGTTTTTTGGGATGCAAAGGGAATTTTGTTGATTGATTATTTTTCGTCGAATAAAGAGGCCATAGCAGCCGTAGATGGTTATTTTGCAGAACTTTCGGAAAACCTTTATAAGGATGGGATAAAATTATTGGAAGATCATTGGAACAAGTGTATTGAGCTTCTAGATTATATTGAATAAAAAAATATTTTTCGTAACAAAAACAGTATTCTTTCATTTCGAGCGCAGGAACTTTTCAACCAACCTGTACATAAAATTGTCAATATTTGCCGCCGCATTGGATCTGAATTTTTGTAATTTAAATTTAAATTTAAATTTTAATTTTCAGATTCTTTTTCACCTAAACTCATTTACAACAATGTTTTAATTTAAAATTTTTTTTTATTAACTTTTATTTAATTTTTTTATTTGTAACATTTGTCATTTGTTGAGGGTCGGCCTACTCTAATATAGATTGAAAAGTACATAAGTTAACAAAATAGCTTTAAGTAATTGTGTACCAGAAAAAAAAGAAGCAAACCATGCCAAAATATCCTGAGGGTTTATCAGTGTATGTATTTTTTGGGATTATCTTTTATTTTTTTTTTTTTTGTTCATATGAGGTTTTTGTACTATATAGTACATACATATGTATATGATAAAAGACGTGTGTAGTTTTTGTCAAAATTAAGACTATTATTAATAGTTTTTCAAAGACATTAAAGTTCATTAAATGCTGGTTTATACATTAAATGAACCATAAATTTGTATTGAATTTAATTAAAGCTGATTTAATATTTTTAAAGCAAAAATGTTAACACTTTTAGTAGTTCTGCTCTAAAAGTCAAAAGACATCGACAGTCAACGTTTTACGGATATCCCTTCCTGCGGCTATAGGACCTATCTCAGGACACGTCACTTGACCGGTTTTTTTATATGAAAAGGTCCGGTCACTTTAACATGGGCTTGTAGGAGGTCAGTTGCCCTCTGTGACATGTCACAGGACTGGTCTAAAAGAACATGTCACACAACTAACCCCAAATAACATAACACAAAACCAACGATCATATTATGATAATAAAATAAACATAGTTTTAACATAACATTGTCCCTACATATATATTATGATTCAAAACGATGAAAAAGTCATTTAAATATAATATTTCATTAAAAAATATTCTTTTTTAAAATAAATTGATATTAAAGAAAATAAAACTTCATTGATTCTACGGACTTTTTTAAAGAAAAAATCTTCAACAAAATTTTTAAATTCTAAGGACTTTTTTTAATAAAGAAACATAGATTCAATAGACATTTTCTTATAGAAAAGTTCTTAGATTCTTAGGACATTTTGAAGATTTTTTTTAGAAGTCTCAGAATTTTTCTTTTAGAAAAAATCCTTTCTTAGAATCTAAGAATATTTCTATTAGAAAAAGTGCTTAGAGTCTAAGTATTTTTCATGATAAAAGTCTTCAGAATCTAAGAATTTTTTATACAAAGAAAGGCTTTAGAATTCAATTTTTTTTTTTAAGTAAATATGAATTTTTATCACAATGTGAGAATTTTACTTTAAGGAAGAGTCCATAGAATTTGAAAATGTTTCTATCAAGGGAACTTTTGAAAAATCTAGTATTTTGTAAAATAAACCTCGTTAAGTCGTTATTTTACAGGAAATGAATTAATCATCTTTTTTCTTAAATGTATTATACCTTTGGCCAAAAATGTATGGTAGTCAAAAGCTAAAATATTTTTAAGTTGTTTCAACATAAATTTTCGGATGTTTTAAACAAAAAAATATGTTGACTGTTGTGACAGTTATTGTTCCTTAAAGCATCCCAGGTACATGTGAATTAACACTCTTACTTGTCATTTAATTAATGGTAATTTTTTTAGAATATTTAAATTTTCTTTACAGCGATATCCTTAGTAATTTATTTAAGTCAAGGTCAAAATATCTAGACAATTATAACCCCTTTTTATTGTCAATCAAGAAAAAACCAAACAAACAAACAAATAAAAAAAATTCTTAACATTTATTACCATTTAAATAATAATTAATTACAAACAATTTATATTTTCCTCTTTATCTTCCGTTTGTTAAATATTTTTTGGAGACATCATTAACTAAAGGCTCACGCCAAAATAATAAAGCTAATTTCTGGTTATAAAAGTCAAAGTGTTTTTATTTTGTAACCTTTTGACAGACTAACATTGTGTGTTTTTATCCCCAAAGTTCATTAAGGGGTTTTATGTTGATATAAAAAAAAAAAACACTCGCAAAAACAAAGCCTAAAGAAAAAGCATAGAGAAATTACAAAAAAAAAAAATTTAAAAAAATTAAAACAAAAAGATTATACTTGTTAAGACATAAGGATAACACTGACAGCGAAGTGGAGCACAACAAAATAACAATAACAACAGCAATGTCAACAAAAATGTTTGCATATACGGTTGTGTTTATGACCAAAAGGTTGTTAAATGAAATAAAAATTTATAAACCAAGGTTTTTCTACATACTTATATAACAAAACAAAAAAAAAATAAAAATAAAAAGAAAGAGGAGGCAAGTCACTTTTTAAAGGCCTTCAACAGCATAAGTTTATTTCTACCTTTATTCTCTACTACTTAGATGTATGACAATAAAGATAAAATATTATTTTAAAACTGCATTTTTTTTTGACAAAACCATAACGATTGTTGAACTACTAACGAGGAAGGTATCCCAATGAGGCAAATACCGATTTATGTGAGACTTAAATATTTTTAAGGCATAATTACATACATGTCCATTTATATCGTTTTATTGTGTAAACTGTAAAAACATTTTCTAAATTTAATTATCTCATATAACATGATATGGGATCATAAAATTGTTCCTTTTAAAATACGAGGGCAGATCAATAAGTCCGTGACTTTTTGACAATACACTTAGCCTAACGTTTCTTCAATTTTTGTATCCTTCCAAAAAATAGGATTTTTCGAGGTCCATAAAATAGGCATTTGTTTGATCAATAATTTCACCGTTGGAGCTAAATCTCTTTCCACCGAGCCATTTCTTTAGGTTTGGAGATAGGAAATAGTCACTAGGGGCTAAATCCGGAGAATATGGCGGAAAAGGTACCAATTCCTAGCCCAATTCATGGAATTTTTCCACTGAGACTACACACGTGTGCAAACGCGGCACCCATCTTGCAGACAGCTGTCTTAAATCCAACTGATCATTTAAAATCGAAACCATACTGCCGTATGAAATGCCTATGGCATCTCACACACTTTTACTCTTCGATCGGCCAACACCATATCGTAGAATTTTTCGACATTTTCGGGTGTATTGACCTCAATTGGTCGTCCGGAACGTTCAGTCATTTGTACTTGTGCGACCACAACGAAAGTCAGTTAAACATTTTTTTTTACCATTGAAATCGATGGTGCAGAGTCCCCGTAATATTTATCAAGCTTTTCCTTGGTTGGATTGACAGTTTTTTTTCGAAAAAAATAATGTTTAATGAGCACTCGAAATTCACTTTTTTCCATTTTTAAAAAAATCCACGAGGAATTTTACAGTAGTCTATTAACAGATGGTACTTGATGGGGGCAGCGTTGCATTTCATATAACTACGAGGGAAGTTCGAAAAGTCACGGACTTATTGATTCGCCCTCGAAAATAGAAAATTATATTTTTGTAATAATGGAGAATGCACACAGATATATAAAGGGTGTTCTAAATAAAAATTAAGTAAAATAAACTAAACCTAATTTCTTTCTTTCTTTTGGTTTTATTAGAAATAACAAATATTCCTAATAACATAAAGGGTGTCCCAAGAAGAACGCAATTTTTAAATCTGGCAACATTCGAAGTGTCATTGTTTGACATTTGAACAATTGTTATTGTTTGCTAGTAGAAGGTACGAGGTTAGTAAAAATGGAGCGCTACACGAATGAACAACGCATTCTCATTGTGAAATTGTTTTGCCAAAATGGTGAAAGTTTAGCGGGTACAGTTCGCAAATTGCGATCAATAATGCTCCAAAAGAGTCAACTGTAAAGAGATTAATGGATAAATTTGCCGAAACTGGGTCTGTTAGTGATGTAAAGACAACAACGCGCCATCGACCAGGTCGATCGACCGAAAATGTCGCAGCTGTACGTGATGATGTCGCTCAAACTCCATCCACCTCAATTCGACACCGAGCTCAGCAAATTGGTGTCTCCAAATCCACTTTGCAGCGAATTTTGACGAAAGATTTGCATCTTCATGCATACAAAGTTCAATTAACTCAGGAACTGAAGCCACATGACCATGGACAGCGAAGGGAGTTCGTTAATTGGGTATTGGAGAGACAACATGAAAATGCTGATTTTGCCGATAAAATCATCTTCAGTGACGAGGCCCATTTTCATCTTGATGGCTTCGTCAATAGGCAGAATTGTCGCATTTGGGGTAAGGAAAATCCTCGAGTGATTCACGAGAAGCAAATGCATCCTCAACGTGTCACTGTGTGGTGTGGTTTTTGGGCTGGAGGAATCATTGGACTTTTTTTTATGAAAATGAGGCAGGTCAAGCGCAAACAGTCAATGGTGTTCGGTATCGTGAAATGATAACCAGTTTTTTCTTGCCTAGAATTGAAGAAATGAATGTGGAGGGCATGTGGTTCCAACAAGACGGCGCCACATGTCATACAGCCAGAGAAACAATTCAATTGCTGCATCAGTCATTTCCCGGTCGTGTTATTTCGCGTTTTGGAGATCAGAATTGGCCGCCTAGATCGTGCGATTTAACACTATTAGATTTTTTTCTTTGGGGTTTTTTGAAGTCTATGGTTTACGCGAATAAGTCGACGACGACTCAAGCCTTAAAAGAGGAAATTGGACGCTGCATTAATGAAATACCGCAGCATTCATGCAAAACGGTCATTGAAAATTTCATTAAAAGATCGCGTGCATGCCAGCAAAGCCGCGGCGGCCATCTGCACGATATATTGTTCCATACATAACCTCATTCTGTCTACTTTACGATATAATAAAGTTTCACGATTTTTTTTTTAAATATCCGTGTTTTATTTAAAATTTAAAAATTGCGTTCTTCTTGGGACACCCTTTATTTATGGAACACGATTTCATTAATGTGGCTGCCGTTGCTGCCTTCGCAGTAGCTCATCCTGTCCAAGACTGTAAGGGCATCCAATAAGAAAAATACTTAATCACACAGAAAACAGATTCATCGTGACAACCGAATTTCTTGCCAACCGAATATTTTGATTGGACCCACCGAAATATTTGTTTGTGGAGACCGAAATTCGGTTAATACAACATAATTTCGGTTAAAATCATATTTTTACAGCGGATCAGAAAAACATTTGGTTGGGACAACCGAATAATTTGATTGCTGCAACCAAACTATTTAGTTTGCAAGAAATTCGGTTGCCACAATGAATCTGTTTTCTCTGTGATGGGCCACATCGCAGTTTTAAGGCGGCCAATTGACATCTCGAAGATGGCTAATAACACGATTGCCGATATGGGGACCGATTCTGAATGTACGACGCTGTGAAGTGATACAAATTTTCTCTACATCGCAAAAAATCCGATTCTTGATTTAACTTTTGTGAAAATTATCTGTCAAAATTTTATCATATGAGTTTTTTTCTTCACCAAATAAAAGTACAAGAAAAAATGAGAGTGTTGTACTATTTTACAAACACCATTTGCGCCTTTTTCTAAGTTGATCATTTTTTAACATTTTACATTTTTTTTAATATAGGTTTTTTAATTTAATTACGAAATTGTTTGATTTTCAAAAGAACTAGAGAATTTATAAAAACAATAATTACATTTATATTAATAAAAACAAAAAAATAACAAATCGCATTCGATGTTTCCAACACTACAAAAAAATGAATCATAAACATCAAAACAAAAAAAAAATCGCCTCCTGTTTCCCATTCAGAAGCATACACGCATATAAAGACACTTCCTTATATTAAATGTTAATTTAAAAAAAAAAAACAATTAATTGAAGTTTTTAAATAAAATTTTGCTTTAAAACTCACGGAACGAGTGGAATGAAAAATTACTGACAAATAGTCATTATAACAACATTTGTTTTTCATAGCGAACATGAATTGAAAAATAACTGTAAAGTAAAAATGAAAAATTATTTATCAGTCTGCAAGCAACTTTATTCGAAATTGGTCCCCTACACGCAAAGAAAAAATATGGTTGCGGCAATCATAGTCGAAGAGCATCATATATTTTTGGGTTTATGGTTGTGCCAACCATAGTCGTATTATAATATGGTTATCATATTATAATCATAAAATAACCATATTTTTACCATAAATCATAATGATTTAAAAATTACCATATTATGGTCCTAAATCAACATGTTATAATATTGAATTTATCATAATATGATCGCACGTTATCATAGTATGCTCAAAATGTTATCATATTATAGACCCTTATAAGTATATTATGATTCCTGGATTATCATTATATGATCCATAATCTAAGAAAACTTCTTAAAGGAAAAGTTCTTAGAAACTATAAAAAGCTCTTTAAATTTAAGAATATTTTTGAAGAAAAATTGTTTAGGAAAAATCATAGATTCTAAGAACTTTTCTTTCAAGAAAACTTTGATTCTGTGGACTTTTTTTTAAGAAAAATATTTAATTTTTTTTTTAAATTCTAATGACTTTTTGTAATGAAAAAAATCTTAGATAGATTTTTAAGATTTTTTTTTAGAAATTTTTCTTTAAGAAAAAGTCTTTAAAATCTAAGAATATTTCTACTACAAAATCTAGAATCTAAATATTTTTCACGATGAAAAGTTTTCAGAATCTATGAATTTTTCTTTCAAAGAAAGGCCTTAGGATATAAGTTTTTTTTTAGAAAATATATGAACTTTTATTTAAGAAACAGTTTGGAGAATCTGATAATTTTAGTATAAGGAAAAAGCCATAGAATATAAATATATTTTTATCAGATAAATTTATAAATATCTACTAGTTTGTGTAAGAAAACTTTTCGCACAAAAAAAAAAAATCATGGGTTCTTCAGACTTTTTCTTATAAAAAATATTTTAGTAATATTTTGAGAACTTTTTAAAAGAAATTAATTCATAAACATATTTTTTTTTTTAATTTTAAATTATTTTTATTGAACAGAATTAAAAAAATATAAAATCTTTCAATAGAATCTTTTTGACAATGAATTGTTTAGTGTAAATAATATAATATGTATAAGAAATTTTCGACAAAAAAAATTAACTAGATTTTAATGGGTGAATTGATGAAATGTTTTAATGCCACATGAAAGTAATTTTCTACCCATCTGATATTTGTCCAGTTTTACTAAACAATATATGATTATTTTTTTAAGACATTTTGTAAAAACAAACTGACTGAACTGATAAAATTTTGGTTTTTATAAAAACAAGACAATATTATGACCGTAAATGTCAAAATCATATTTTATTTGATGAAAAATTATTTTTTGATTGTTGCCAGCATTTTATAGTTGTATAAATATCATATTTTATTCATAGATAGAATTTTTGTTACCACAATATAGTTACAGCTAATCATGTTATAAAATAGAAGCTGTCAATCATAAAATAGTAAAATATTTACAAAAATAATGATGGTAGCGAACATGGTTAAAACATGGTTGTGACAATCATACCTTAATTATATCCTTATATTTTAAGTTTTGTTAAAAAAATATTAAAGAGAAAATGAAAATTAATTAAAAACACAAAAAAAAAAATGTTTTTCTTTTATCACCCTAGCTGGGATTCGAAACCAGTGCCATAAAACTATATTATATCTTACTATAAAAGATAAAAATTTCTAGGTCGTGTCACGAAATGGGTACAAATTTTAAGGTTTTGTGAAAAAATATTAAAAAAAATGTATTGAAAAAACACTAAAAAAATATTTTTGCATCTCTCTGGCTAGTATTCGAAACCATTGACATGAAACCACATATAATTATCATATCAAAAATACTCTAGGTATGGAATTATATATAATAATATTATATTTGTTTGCAAATATTCTAAAATATACATTTATATCTTATATCATATATAAAGAAATGTTTTGATATTAAGCAATATATAGAATCATATATATTTATGTGTGTTAAACCATATCAAAAAATATTTCTTATATGGTACCATATATGTATAGTAAATTCAAATAAATAAAAAAATATTTTTAAAATATTATGATATCCTAAATATTTCAAAATTAGTCAAACGTCTTTCAAAAATACTGTGAAGAATAATTTTTACAGTTTAATTAAATTTTAAAAGAAAATTTTTAATCTGAAAAATTATTATCTTTAACATATTGTCTATATATATTTTTTAATAAATATTTCTCCATTTTTGCTGACCGAGCAAAAAAAAAAGAAAAAAATGTAAAAATCCAAAAACTTTGAAATTTATTTTATTTTTATATCACATAATGCCACCATTTCTCTGCTGCTTTTGCTGTTTATGATGACGCTTGTTAACATCATAAAAAACAAAGTTACAACAAATTAAATTGATTGAGTTAATATTGCGTAAAAATGAAGTTTATTAAATGTTGTCAAACTTGACGCAACACTTGTTTGAGCTACAAAAATAGAAGAAGAACAAGAAAAAAACTTCAAACAAAATGATCATATTACCAAACAGAACACAACAAATGCTAAAGACCATTTGTAAACAGAAGGCACAAGTTTAAAGAAAAAATAAAATTAAGTAAAAATACAACAAGAACAAAAATGTTTAAAAAGTCATAATGTTACATGATGGTATATTATACCCCAAACGGAGCACCAACGACGACAACAGTAAAAATGTCTGCTTCTTTAACTTTATGGTGTTGATAGGTACAAATTTAAAAGTTTTTCGGTTTCTTTTTTTTTCTAATATAAGAGAATTTTTTAAGACACACAAACAGATGTTATGTATTAAGGATACTAAATTATGAAATAATAAGCAAGATTTAATATGAAACAGAGTGGTTTACAAAATAAAGAAAAATTATTCATATGTGAGCAATTTAATGTAAAATGATAAATGAGGGATTTTAAAGGCAAGAGTGTCTAAGAAATACAAACAAAATATTTTGAAGACTTTAACTCGTTTTTTCTATTTTAAAATTGTTTTAGAATTTATTTCTATTTATTTGTTTTGTTACCGGTAACATAAAGAAAAATTAAATCAAGTAAACATTGAAGAGGTGATAATAATTTTCGTGGTGAAAACGCATTTGAATGAGAAAACAATTTTAGTGGTGAAAAAAATTTTTGAGGTGAAAAAATTGATGTGAATATAGAAAATAATTAACTTCTAGACATCTGGTGAAAAAATATGTGGCACAATGTTTTATATTTTGTTATTATGAATTAGTTAGGTTCGAGATCATAAATAAATTTTATTATGAAATAGAAAACACAAATTTTAAAATATTTGACAGATGTAAAAAATTGTGAGGATCATCGCTAGAGGGAGAGCCACACTTTGTCGGCCTCGTTCTAAAGCCCCCACCCGCGATAACTCATGGTTTGAATTTGGTATTTTTTCAATGGCATTGAAATTTCATTAGCATTATGAGAATAATGCTTTGGCAAAATGGCAATGAAATTTTCTGGATATTTAACTTGCTTTACATATGCGGTTTTATAAAATGTTTTACTTGAGATTTCTCCCGAACCGGCTCTAAATTTATTAACGCAATTGTCATGGCAGATCAAAAATTTTGCCCATTTTGCCTTATCTCGCTTAGTTTCACGTTCCATTTCGTTCGTATAAAAATGGGTCAAACTTTTTCTCAGTTTTGCCCTAACTCGCCGACGTTTCGAGATACCAGTCATTTAAAAAAATTAACATTTTACAAAATGGTGAATATTTAAAAAAAAGGCAAGTCAATTTTAATGTTGTTCTATTTTGTTTTAATTCGCAAGTCAAATCAATTTAAGAATTATGTTTGAACAGATTTGATTCAAATGAAATTGATTAATCAATTTTGATTTTAAATATGATTTAATGAATTGATTTATAAAATATTGAATCAAGTCGCTGATTAACAAAGACAATTATTTTTTTCGCGAATTAATTCAATAAAAATTTGTCTTTTTCAAGGTATGCTTATTTTGGCATTCAGTTTTTCTATTCTATTACACTGTGCTCGAATTTGACGTTTTCTTTGAACAAGCTTGGCACCCTACTGGTAAAACTAATTTGATTACGCTAAATTCAATGATGCTAGTCGTTTTTCGAAGTTAGTGCTTGTATTTGGCAGATTAACTATGTAAAATTTAAATACTAAAGTACGTAAAACAATATTTTGTATACTTTTGGGATCTTTTTTGAATTTAAATTAATCCCACTCTGTTAAATACAATTTTTCGACATTTTTCCGTGGGAAAATTTTTTTTGCGATATTTTTTTTCGAAATATGTTTTGAATATTTTTCTAAACCCTATTGAATATACACAGAATAACAAAACATTGAAGTTTTTATTTTCAGAAAAAATGTTTTTACGAAATTTTTTTATATACATACATACATTTTATTAAAATGTATAGAAAACGATGGAAAACAGAAGTTTTGTGCTTTATAATCACTTTCTTTAATATTTTCTATATTTATTCATCTTTTTCGAGCATTTCTTTTTGTAAGTTCTGGCAAATTTCAGCTAACAGGGAATCCATTTTTTTTAACCACTGCGCCAGTGCTCAAGTCTAGCCTTCACTTGATGGAATCTCTCTCCATGCTCGTCAGACTCAGCTGGTTATTGTATACTTGAATTAATTGAAAAGTGGAAACAGAAAAAAAATCGCGAAAAAAATCCGCGTTAAAAATGCGAAAAATTGTATTTCACAGAGGTGGATTGATTTAAATTCAAAAATGTTTCCAAAATTATAAAAAATATCGTATTATGGTACTTTAAAAAACGGCTATCACCATTGAACTCACCTTGTTAAAATATGCGACTAGCACAGTGTTACCATCTACGATACCGTCCAACAGAAAATATTTGACACGAACCGGACAATATACGTCTGAAACTAGATATCATATCAAAGTTTCAAAGCAGAACATTTAAAAAAAAATTATTTTTAATACTTATACTCGTCCCACAACAATGGTGTTGAATAAAAGAGGAGAAACTAAGAAATTTTACTAATTTTTTTTTTAATTTATCATATCGTGAAAAAAGGATAGTCATAATGTCCTTTGAAAATTGTACATTTGATATCAATATCGTTGTTGTCGGACGAGGAAAAGTATTCAAATTTATTTTTTGTTAAATGTTATCCTTTGTAAATTTGAGGTCCTTTTAAAAGGAAACGGGTTCACAAAATGAAAAACTGAAAATGAAGTTTTGCTCCATTTGATCTCTAGTTTCAGATGTATATAATCCGATTTGGGCATCAGTACAAGCCAATCGTCACTTTAAATTTTGTTTCGATCGATCTGTTTTTATTAAATATTTTAAATTTTATCAGGCTCGAGATCATAATTTAATGTTACTAACGTATAGTAAACACTAATTTTTTATTAAATGGAAAAAAATTGTAAGAATCAGCGCTAGAGGGAGTGCACACTTTCGACCCGAGCAACCAGGTCATCTTCAGCCTCCTTATGGATCACCCAACCCACAAATAACTCATGGTTTTGAACAGGCTTATAAATCACACACTCTAAGGAAAATGACTATGCGAAGTTCAATTTTTCAGTTAGTGAATGATTACCCGTACAAATGAGCTTTTTTTCATCTATTTATAGAAATAACCTTTGGCAACCATCTTTAGTTTTTGCCAACAATCTTTGATTCTCAAAAGCACTTATTGTCGGGGTTACCACTCGAACTACTAATGTTTTCATTTTTGAGAACGAATTGGGAATGAGGCATGGTTACTAATATTTCAGCACAACATATTTTATTGTGCTGTTTCTCTTACTATCATACCTGATGGTATAGGAAATATAGAAGTAAAAGGTGACACAAAATATTTCAGAAGATTATATAACTTTATTTGATATTTTTTCAATATTGATATTTTATTTATTCAGCTAAAGATCTTTAAGATCTTTAGCTGAATAAATAAAATATCAATATTTCAGAAGATGCTATAACTTTTGTAAATGATAGTATCTGCCTATTTTATTTTAATATTTTAAAAGTTAGCAGATGCAGAATACGCGTCGACAAGTCAAGTTCACCAAACGCTCATGACTATTTTGCAATGGACGATTTTCTGTTAAAATTTATCATGAGCGAATAAGGCCATTTTCATCTGAAAACATATGTAATTACACAAAATTTGAGCTTCTGGGGCACTGAGAATACACATATAATTCACGAGGAGCCATTACATGCAATCAAAGTCACTGTACGGTTACGCCGGGGGTGTCTTATTTTTCGAGGACATTTTTTTTTTTAAATTTTTTAACTTTCTTCAAGTTTAAAATAATAATAAAGTGTATGTTGCTTTTGGTAAATTAATCTTTGACTTAAATTAAAATGAATTTTTTCAAATCTACAATTTTAACTACTTCTTCATTTAAATGGTAAAATTGTCTTAAAATTTTAATGTTCCAAGCAACGCCGGGTATTTTCGCTAGTATGAAATAATACAGATTCTCACAATAATAAGTAACAAATTTCAAAATAAATGTTTGAATTATACTTTATCCCCATTTCATGTATTCTCATTTTTACTACTGCTAAATAAATTAAATTGTTTTCGAGTTCCACAAAAGAGTTTTCAATTGTTAAAAATTCTAGACAAGTCAACCTTTTTTTTTAATATGATGATTATCTTCTGTAACAGTTTTTTTTTGTATTGATAAATTTATCAAAATTGTTAGTGTTATATCCTTTTTCTATTATTTGTAACTTATGTACATTAAAAGGATGATAAGGGACAGGTA